>CM069904.1:78534993-79134993 GCA_036172215.1 Camellia granthamiana
TCATACATTTTTAAAAAAGAAAAAAATTTAAAAATATAAAAAATTAACTTTTAACCAACTTACCAAAACAACTTTAAGTTAATTCCAATTTTTTGTTTGATTTGATTTATATAGTTGTCAGAATAAGTATTTTGGTTTAGTTGGTGTTAAAAAAAATTTGATATTGATTCAAAAATTTTAATTTTTTTAATTGAGAAACTAAAACTAATAATTTATTATGGTTTTGATTATTTAGTTTTGAGAGATTTATGTGTAGATCTTAATAGGTGGACTTATTGTCCAATAAGTCCTATAATAATTAATAGTGTTTTTCATAAAATACTATTAAAAATCACTAATTGTTAATTTTTAGCGACAATTTAAAAATTGTCACAAAAAATGTCACTAATTATTTGTTTTAACGACAGTTTAAAAGATTGTCACAAAAAAATGTCATTAACTTTCAACTTTTAGCGATACTTTTGAAAAATTCGTCATAGAAAAAATCACTAATTATAAATTTTAGTGACAATTTATAAAAACCATGACAAAAAAGTCACTAATTGTTAATTTTTGGCAACATATGTAAAAAACCGTCACAAAAAATTATTTTAACAACGATTTTATTAAGACTTATTTTTAATAGAACATGATGAGAATTAAGTCTAACTAATAGAATCTATTGGTAGTTTACCCTTTAGTTTTTCAATTTAATGTAAATGAAGGATTATTTACCAGAGATTTCAAGGATTTTATAAAATTTTCTAGAATCCAATATTAGAAGTAAATGAAAAGAGATGGAAGAGAATGCTCTATGAATGTCTCTCCTAAATTTTAATGCAAAATGTGAATATAAAAACATTTAAATATAATATTTTGGCAGATTTGGTCGATGTTGGTGTAAAAAAATTTATTTCTCAAAATTAAAATAGATAAATCATAAGATAGATAAATTGTAATACATTACAATATTTATGAAATTTGAAGAGATTCTTAATTTTATATCATATCCTCTAACTTGATAATAACACTAATTGTAGTTTGAGCAAAAAAGAGGTCATGTAGTCTCTGCTGTCGAATGTTACATGAAACAATATGGTGCATCAGAGGAAGAAGCAATTGTTGAATTGCAAAAGCGGGTTACTAATGCATGGAAAGACATAAATCAAGAGTGCCTCCGCCCAACAATAGTCCCAATGCCTCTCTTGTTGCGAGTAGTCAATCTTGCACGAGTGATAGATGTTTTATACAAGGACAAAGATGGATACACACATTCTGGAACCAAGCTCAAAGGTTTTGTGACCTCGGTGCTTATCGATTCAGTGCCAACATCAACATACAAAGAATAAAAGCCAATCACAAATTGGAGACACAATGTCTATGAAGTGACAAGATTTTTCAAAAATGAATCCACCAATGAATTCTATAAAATCTTATTTATACATATGTATTGTGTGTGTGTGTGTGTGTGTGTTTATTTGATTTTTATATTTATAACAGAACTAGTATTAATCTACAAATAATTCTCTTTTTAACGGGAAGTCCGGATTAATCTCTTTCCTGAAAGATTGTAATATGATATGAAATCATTTCTAATAAAAGATTTTTATGTTAGCATCATCATATTTGTACATCTCAAACTCAAAGCAATATTTGAAAATAACAGAGTTAAATAGTCTAATTTGTGACAAGTGGAAAACAATGAATCAAACTTGGAATTATGTCCAAGTTGTGATATTCCTAGGACTGTAAGAAAAAATTGGTGAACCAAGCTTCGAGATCAACTGAGTTTTAGTTTTTGGTACCGGATTGAAAAGAAATTACTATAGCAAAATGATTTTATATTTTGATTATATAAGTGTTAAAAAATAAGCCATTAATGCTAAAATAAAAATAAGAAAAATAATGCATTTATAAAGCAATCACCATTTTTCTTCATTTATTATTATTTTTTTTTGGTGAAATTTTATATTTTGATTAGTTATTAAATTTTTCCATCAATTGGAGCGAATCAAATCAATTTCTGCCACTTTTCTCGGATCCGTTGAAACTTCAGCCACAGTGGATAGCAAGACAATTCTCTGTGGCCAAAAACTCGAGACAGGTCCAAATCAACTCCACTAAAGCCAATTGATTTGTTTTTAATTTAAATTATTTGTCCATTTTCATTAAGTAAAATCAGCACCAAAAAAAAAAAAACAAAAAATTTGATATTTTAATTGTTAAACTTAATATTGGTGTACATAAAATATCTAAATATTTTTTTTCTTTGAGTTTAATAATTAAATACCCATTTTTTCATCCGCTTTATTTAACCAAAGTAGGAAAATTATTTATATTGAAAATAAATAAAATTTTAAAAATAAATAAACTAAAGATTTATTTTATTGAAAGGTCACACTTTGAATTTATTTATTTTTTTTAAATATTTGTAAGGCTCAGTTTGATTAGAAATAAATAAATGATGAAAATTGAAAATGGTATAAAGTGAAGTAAAAAAATAAAAAAATAAAAAAATAAATTTTCTTGTATGAATTTGATTAGAATGAAAATTTGCAAGAAAATAAGAATCTTAATTATAAGTAACTACTTATATAACAAATTTAAACTTTTTTTTTTTTTTTTTTTGGGTGCAAGAATTACAAGCTTTGTTACCATACTATTATGAGTTGTATAAGAAAATTAACTTTCTTGTAACTTTCACCACTTTCATGCTTACCAAACTAAGCATTTACCTTTTTATTTACAATAATACTTGCCTTTGTCAATCCAGAAATTATCTAAAAAATAATCTCCACCACACTTTACATGAATCTTACATGAACCTTGCACTACAAATTAATTTCTACCACATAATTACTCACTCAAAAAATTCTAGATTGATAAGTGTGGTAAGCAGACTTGGCCTTTTATTTATTGTCATGAATTGAGTAAGAGATATCCTAATATCTCGATCTGACTCACACGTGTGAATGGAAGTGAACAGCAACTTTGGTTGCATGGATTGGACCAGGTTTTTAGATTCAAGCCCATAAAAGTCGAATTTGAAATTGATCTTTGCTAGATAAGTTTGGGCTAAACTCAATCGTTCAAGTCCATTGGGTATCAAATCAGGGTTGGTCAAGGCCTGGTTATATGACGAGCATTTTGCATTTGAACCATTCATCGTAAATTTTGGGTTTGGACTTTTGATTTCTTAAAATATCTTTAATTTATTTTAATCAAGTAGCAACTGTGCACCACAAATTTTCCAGTAGGATATAATCCACAATGTGTTGCCGAATGGTGTACTCATTTTTCTTATTTTCTTCCCAAGTTGCATTTTATTTTTTCTTTTTTAAAGAAAAGAAGTTGCATTTTATTTGTACACCATGGTTTGATGGTCACCACATAAAAAAGGTCTTTCTCTTTATATTTTTTAATAAGAAAATATTGCATGTGGTCTTAGGCTTTTCATGGGGAGGCATTTTCCATTCGTTTTTATTTTTTATTTTTTATTAGCCTTACATAAGCAATAATAAAACGTTAGACATTGATACTTGCTGACATAGGATTCGTTTGGGATGTGAGTTGGCTTTTTAATTTTTTGGTTTTTTAGTTATTTTAGCCCTGGGCTAAAATGCCTCGTTTGAGATGGTTTTTTTTTTTTTTTTTTTTTTTTTTTTTTTTTTTTTTTTTTTTTTGAGAAAAAAATGTAATGATTCTGAGTTAAATGTGATATTTTGTTTTATCAAATTAAAAAACCTATTTTATTTTTTATGACTAAAGTAGCTAAAAAACCCCTGCCTTTTTCTTTTCAAACAAGCTCATAGATAGACATAAGATTTCAATATAGACTGAGAGCAAATGTTTTGGTTGGTCCCATGACTGACAATTAGCTTCCATGTGTTGGGTTTCGACTTTATTCATACGGTTAGGTTTTTTTATTTTTTTATTTTTTTATTTTAAATATTGTTATTTAGGTGTAAAAGTTAGAGACAATTTTTAAATTTAAGTGGTAATTAATTTGAATATTTAAGATAATTTTTTAAAATATATTTTCTAATTATTAGCCAATCATCGTTCTTACACATCATTAAATTTAAAAAATAAGTCTAAGAAGTAAGCTTGTATATTATTTTTCCTTTTTCTAAGTTGTTCGGTAAATAAAAAATTTACCGTCGGACCAAAATCTTAAGTTTTTTTGAAAAGAAATTTAGAATTGAAAAGGGAATTGAAGAAAAAAAATTAGCTTATATTTTATTAACATATACCTCACTTTTGTTTTTCTTCACCCTTGCAAATACTTACTTAAATTCATGATTCAAATATAATTTTAAAACCAATCACATAGTTTGAGTTTTTAATTTTTTTTTATTTAATAATGCACATGAAAGTTTATTTATAAGAGATTTTAAGGGTTTTATAAAATGAAGGGTGATGCTACTTAGACCAAAAAATAAAACCTACGTTTCAACCCGAATGATGTGGCATTGCCTTAGAATATTAGGAGAATTACATATAAGTGGTAGTTAGAAAAAAATATTTACGAAAAAGTGATAAACATTATAAATATTAATTATTAAAATTATAATTTTTTTTACCCCTGTGCAATAAATCATTGGGTCTAGTCTAAAAAATAAACTTGTAGGTGATGCTATTTACACCAAAAAATTAGATCCACTTTTTAAACCCAATAATGTGGCATTGCCTTAGAATATCTTAGGTAATTTTCTCTCTCATATTATTTCTAATTGTCAACCAATCATGCTGATTACATGAAAAATGATATACAAACCCCTTTTCAAACCGTTCGATCCATCCTTTCTTTCTTGGGTGATTATTCGGTAATTCAGGAGTAGAGTCACGTGGTGTTTCATGGTAGTATGATTGATGGAAAGGTAAAATATTGATTATTTGTGTTGCATGATTATAGCGATCCTGGTTTTTTCTCTCTTTATTTACTGTATTCCGGACTCAGTTCCGTGGATGTGTTGTTGTCTCATTCTCATTTCCATCCTTTACTCTTTGTATTTGAGTCTTGGGTTGTGTTGGACAGGTGTGAAACAAGTTGGTTGTGCTTTGAAACCAAAGGTTGATGCCCAGAATTTGGCCTTCACGCTCGAGCGGAGCTTTTGACGCTCGAGCGGGCCCTTTGATTTTGCTTCTCCGCTCGAGCGGGAGTTTTGACGCTCGAGCGTGAATTTCCATCTCCCAGTATTTTTCTCTGCAGGTCTTCATACGCTCGAGCGGGCGTTTTGACGCTCGAGCGTGACCCTTTGATTTTGTTCCTCCGCTCGAGCGGGGACCATCCCTTGCAAAACTTCTGTGAGTGTGCATCCGACGCTCGAGCGTGAGTCTGTGTCTGACGCTCGAGCGGGGGTTTCCACGCTCGAATGGGGTGACTTTTATATCACTTCGGGATTTCACTTTTTGGATCACTTTTCAACATCCTTTCTCTCTCTTACTTTTCGAAAACCACCATTGGAGAGCTTCTCTCTCTAAAACCTCACTTTCTCTCTAAGAAATCATCTAGCCCTAGTGATCTCCCACCTTTGGGCATTTGTAAAAGGTGTTGATCTTGGTGTGGGCTATCTTTTGATCCGAAAATTTTGGGATTTGGAGCATCTCGAAATTCTTCATCTTCTCCTTTGGGTCTCATCTCTTGAGGTAGGGATAACTACTCATCCTTATGTGCTTTGACATAAATGTTGAGCTATTTGTATAGATGGTTTGATTTGGGAAGTTAGGGTTTGAGGTGTGTTATATTGGAAAGAGGGATTTTGTCTTTTTGACTCATATATGTATATTTTGGGTCCTAAAAAGAGATTATTGATGTTGTTGATAATATTTGAGCCTTTGGGTCAATATTGAGAAAAAGGGAGAAAATGCCATGTTTGGATATATTTGGGTCATTAGTGTAATTAATGACATTTATCATGGAATTATGAAATTGAGTTGGAAATAATGAAATTGGTACAATACGGGATGGAATGGTGGAGTTGGATTTATTAATCACTCACCTTTAAAAATATTGATAATTTTATCTGTTGATGCATTTATTATCTATTTAGAAATAACTGCTTTGGGCTATCGGTGGAGGATAGTCTTGATTGTTGTAGACAATGCATGATGATTAGGCGAACCAAAACTAATCAATTGAATATGTCATCGAATATGACGGTCGGAATAATACATCAAATTATGTATTGACTACTTATGTATATGATATGTGTTTATATACATTGAATTGTGTGGGAGGAGATAGGGGATGTACTCCACGGTTTAGGGGAAGATAGGGGATGGACACCTAAACTAGATATTGTTTGGGAGCAGATAGAGGATGGACTCCATCGATACAGCAAATATGTGTATCTATTGAAGTGTTGATACAACAAATATGTGTATCATATATGAAGTACGGAAGTGTTTTATTTGAGATTGATACAACAATTATGTGTATCTTTTGTGAAGTATGAAGTGTTAAATTTGAGTTGTTATCTCAATCGAAATGGAAGTACTGTTGATGTGAGAGGTAATCTCATTTAAATTGTTTGGCCAGGTTCTGAGCCATAGTTAAGAATTGAGAAATTGGATAAGAAATGGAAAATGAACTGAAGTATGGACACATTTGTCATGTAATTAAAATGGGTTATGAATTGATTTATGTGAATTAAACATTTATCAAATGCTAATGTTTTAGTTATTGCTCATATTATGTTTAGCATATCTCTACTGGGCGTTGGCTCACCCTATATGGGACATCCTTTTCAGGTACAGGTGTTATGCCACCTCCAAGGACGTAGCTTGGGAGGCTTGAGACTGTAGACATTTTTGTTGCTTTTGTTGTATTACATGTACATCAAGCCAAGGGCTTATTTTGTGTAGAGTTAGTACTCTCCTTTTGTAACCAAGTGTTGACTTGGAAAGTTGTAAGCGCATAGGGCCTTTACTTTTGTTGTCAACATGTAATACCTTTTGTAAGAATACTCTGATGATTGTAAAATGAAATCTCTTTTCTCTATCGTGAATGTATGATATTATGGGTTTATTTTGAGAGTGTTACAACTTGGTATCAGAGCGTACCGGATTTGAATACTTTGGGTATGTGGGAAGTGATTAGTATCATAATGGGTTTGTCTCGCTTGTTAGAGACTTAGATGTGATGTTATGTACTTATGTGATAACATGCTTATGTGACTACTTGGGTATGGGATTTAGTTTCTACGATGTTGATTGGATCCTTAGTTTTCTGTGAGTCTTGTTAGAAAAGCACTTGATCAATGCTATTTCTAACTAGAACTCTAGTAATGCCATGGGACTATCATTATCCGGAAATGAAATTCGTAAGTGCTTATGTGATTATGTGCTTACGTGGAATGAATTACTGTTGTCCAATGCATTAGGACACGAGTGTTGTAGCTTCGGCACATTTGTGAATGTGCTAATGTTCTTCGTTACCTTTATTAGGATGTCAGGATGAGGACGTGGTGGTAGGCGAGGTAAGCCTAGAAGGCAGGAGATGCCTATACCGGATGAGATTCCGGAGCAGCAGGAGGGTGTTGGTCAGGCCAATGTGGTCGAGCCAGTAGGTCAGTAGGCCATGGGCGCCTTAGCCCGCGATATGGCAGGAGCTTTGAGGGAATCCTTGGGCATTCTCAGAGCTGAGAATCAAGTCCAGGCCCATGTTGCTGAGGCAGGGCCATCTTTTCTGAAGAAGGAGTTCTTCCGGTCTAACCCGGACGAGTTTGTTGGGGATCCGAAGGAGCCATTGAAAGCTGATGAATGGCTCGAACAAATGACGAAGATGTTTGAGATGCTTGGCATCGAAGATGGGGCTTTAAAGGTGACCTTGGCGTCTTTCCAGCTGAAGGGAGATGCGGGTCAGTGGTGGAAGTTCATGAGAGGTCGTGTTGGAGGGACATAGGAGGCCTTTGTAGATGCTTTCCAGGAGAAGTTCTTATCTCCAGCTGTCAGGGAGAAGCTGAGAGACCAGTTTTGTCAGCTCAAGCAGTTGAGTCTATCAATGGCCGAGTTTGAGGCCGCATTTACTAGTTTGTCCAGGTTTGCACCTGAGCTTGTGGCGTCTGAAGAACGCCGTTGCCTAGAATTTGAGAAGAAGTTGAGGCATGGGCTCAAGATGAGAGTTGGGGGGTCTATGACCCGGGATTATGGGCACCTTGTAGATGCTGCGGCCCATATGGAGATTATGATGCAGGAGGAGGAGGAGAGACAGAGGGGCTCCAAGAGAAGTCAGGATGGTCAGGGGGACGGTAGGAGGCAGAGGGGTCCTAACCTTCAGCAGTCCCAGGGTGCTTTTGCTAGATCGACCTTTCCAGTGCCGAGTGCAGGCTCTGGGAGGGGCAGTCAGGGAGACATCACTTGTTACAAATGTGGTCAGTTGGGCCACAAGTCTCCAGCTTGCCCGCAGAAAGGCGGAGGGCAGAGAGCAGCTTCATCTTCGGCTCGACCTCAGAGCCAGAGTCAGGGCAGAGGCCAGCCGCTCTCTTGTTACCAGTGTGGTCAGGCGGGGCACCTGAAGAGGTTTTGCCCGCAGTTGAGTGGCACATCTGGTGCATCTGGGCAGAGGCAGAGTTTTCAGCCAGCTCAGGCCTCGAGAGCCAATCAGGGGGCTTCATCGTCCCAGTTAGTGCAGCAGTCCTTTGCTCCGAGAGGTGAGCAGGTAGATCAGGGGCCTTCAGGGCGCGTGTATGCTGTTACCGCACAGGATTTAGTACCAGCTCCATCTGTTGTGAGAGGTACCTTTTTGTTTTGCAACTTGGTTGCTAATGTGTTGATTGATACGGGTGCATCCCATTCCTTTATATCTGCTGCATTTGCATCTGTTTTGGGGTTGGAGTTGGCACAGTTAGCATCTCCTATTTGTGTTGTGTCATCTGTTGGGGGTGAGTTGATTTTGAAACAAGGGTGTCGGGGCTGTGATATAGAGGTCGCCGACCGCCGACTTCCATTTTCTTTTGTAGTTATGGCTTTGTTGGGTTTTGATGTCATTTTGGGTATGGACTGGCTATTGTCATACTGGGCTGTTATTGATTGTTACCACCAGAGGGTCACAGTATGTACCTTGAGCGAGGATTACTTCCATTTCTTGGGGGACCGGGTTGGTAGTGTGTTGCCACCGGTGTATGATCCACGAGGACGGAGTGAGCTTAGTGGTCTTCTTGCTAGCCTTTTGAGTAGTGAGTGTGATGAGACCCAGATTGTATTGCCGAGAGTGGTTTGTGAGTATTCGGATGTTTTTCTCGAGGATCTCGTTAGTTTGCCACCTCACCAAGAGATTGAGTTCTCTATCGATTTAGTGCCCGGCACGGCGCCGATTTTAATGGCACTTTATCGTTTTGCCCCAGCCGAGTTGAGTGAGTTGAAGATTCAACTCCTGGAGTTGCTAGATAAGGGTTTTATTCGCCCTAGTGTTTCGCCGTGGGGAGCGCCGGCCCTCTTTGCTAAAAAGAAAGATGGTGCCTTGAGACTTTGTATCGATTATCGAAAATTGAATCGGGCTACGGTTAAAAATAAATACCCTATGCCTCGTATAGATGATTTGTATGACCAGTTGAAGGGTTCCCGTTGTTTCTCTAAGATAGACTTGAGATCGGGTTACCACCAGTTGAGGGTCAGGGAGGAGGATATTCTGAAGACGGCATTCCGTACGCGGTATGGCCATTATGAGTTCCTGGTGATGCCGTTTGGGCTCACCAATGTACCGGCAGTGTTTATGGATTTGATGAACCGGATATTCCGGGAATTCTTAGATCGTTTTATAGTCGTTTTCGTGGATGACATTCTGATTTATTCACCGTCTGAGGAGGAGCACGAGGAACACTTAAGAGTGGTGCTTGAGTTGCTTAGAGCCCATAGGCTGTATGCCAAGTTTGGGAAGTGTGAGTTCTGGCTAAGAGAGGTCAAGTTCTTAGGCCATGTAGTCTCTGGGGAAGGGGTGTCTGTTGATGCATCCAAGATTGAGGCAGTGCAGGATTGGGCATAGCCTAAGAGCGTTTTTGAGGTCCGCAGTTTTCTGGGATTAGCTGGGTATTACCGCCGGTTTGTGAAAGATTTCTCCAGGCTAGCTTCACCGTTGACTAGATTGACGCGGAAAGGGGTCAAGTTTGTATGGAGTGAGACTTGTGAAAAGTCGTTCCAAGAGTTGAAGGTTAGATTGACCACCGCTCCGATTTTGATTATTCCAGAGAGAGGTTTGGGTTATGCGGTTTATTGTGATGCCTTACGAGAGGGTTTGGGTTGTGTGCTGATGCAAGAGGGGAAAGTGGTAGCCTATGGCTCACGTCAGTTGAAAATACACGAGAGGAATTACCCTACTCATGACCTAGAACTAGCAGCAGTAATTTTTGCCTTGAAGATTTGGAGGCACTACCTTTATGGTGAGAGATTCGAGGTATTCTCAGATCATAAGAGTCTAAAGTATCTATTTACACAGAGGGACTTGAATTTGAGGCAGAGAAGATGGATGGAGTTCATTGAAGATTACGACTTCGAGTTGCACTATCACTCGGGTAAGGCCAATGTTGTGGCCGATACCCTTAGCAGGAAATCCATTAGTGATGTAACTTGCGTAGCCATCCGGGAGTGGGAGATGTTGGGTGCACTTGGGGAGTTTGATTTGCTTCTGGGCGAATCCGTTGAGGCTGCGGCCTTGTTTTCTGTTGTTACACAGCCTACACTTGTGACTCGAGTGTTAGAGGTGCAGGAGGTGACCTTGAGGTAGAATTCCTCCGAGAAAAGATCTCCTGTGGGAAGGTTGAGAAGGGTTTGACGGTGTATCCCGACCTGAGTGTGAGATACCGAGACCATGTGTTTGTGCCGGAGTCTTGCCAAGAGGAGGTACTCTGAGAGTTTCACCATTCACGCCTTGCAGTGCATCCGGGAGGCACTAAGATGTATCGTGATTTGGGTTGCCAGTTTTGGTAGCGAGGTATGAAGAAGGATGTGGCAGTTTTCGTGTCCAAGTGCCTTACTTGTCAGCAAGTGAAGGCCGAGCATCAGAGGCCAGAGGGTTTGTTACAACCCTTGCCTATTGCCGAGTGGAAGTGGGAGCATGTCACTATGGACTTCGTTGTAGGTCTTCCGAGGACTCAGCGGGGTAGTGATGCTATTTAGGTGGTTGTAGACTACTTCACTAAGTCGGCGCACTTTATCCCTATACGCGTGAGAGATTCGGTAGATCATCTTGCCGACTTGTATATTCGGGACATAGTGAGGTTGCACGGAGTCCCAGTGTCGATTGTCTTAGATAGAGATCCACGCTTTACTGCTAGGTTGTGGCAGAGTTTGCAGAGTGCCTTGGGTACTAGATTGACCTTTAGCACGGCTTATCATCCTCAGACTGACAGGCAGTCCGAGCGTACTATTTAGATCCTTGAGGATATGCTTCGAGGTTGTGTTCTTGACTTTAGTGGGTCATGGGAGAGGCACTTGCCCTTGGTGGAGTTTGCCTACAACAACAGTTTTCAGTCGAGTATCGGTATGGCACCGTTTGAGGCCTTGTATGGCCGACCGTGTAGGTCTCCGGTTTGTTGGGCCGAGGTGGGTGATGCACCTTTATTGGGCCCGAATTTGGTGAGAGAAACGACGGAGAAAGTTAAGCTTATCCGTAGGAGGCTTGTTACAGCCCAGAGTCGCCAAAAGAGTTATGCCGACCGTAGGAGGAGGCCTTTGGCATTTGAGACGGGTGATCACGTCTTTCTGAAAATATCACCTAGACGGGGTTTGATGAGGTTTGGGAAGAGTGGGAAGTTGTCCCCTCGGTTTATTGGTCCCTTTGAGATCCTTGAGAGGATTGGGGAAGTTGCATACCGTTTAGCTTTGCCGCCGCAGTTGTCCGGGGTGCATGACGTGTTTCATGTTAGTATGCTTCGGAAGTACGAGCCGGATCCATCGCATGTATTGGATTGGACCGACTTAGAGGTAGATGAGGATGCCTCATATAAGGAGAGACCGGTTCGGGTCTTGGATAGGCAGGATCAAGTCTTGCGAGGCAAGACTATACCCTTGGTAAAGGTTTTGTGGAAACATCACGGAGTGGAAGAAGCCACTTGGGAACGTGAGTTGGAGGTCCGTGAGAAATACCCGGACATGTTTGTTAATGTGTAATCATGCATTGGAAATTTTGTAATATTAATGAACTTTAAGAGCATCGAATATGTCTTAAGTGGTAAAACATCGTATATGTTTTGAATAATGGAAGTATTTTGAAACTTGCCTTGAAATGGGAGTTTAATGCAACATTGCATATGTTGAATGTATTGTAGAAATGGAAATGGATCATGAGCATTGAATATGATATAGAATTGTGGAAAATGTGTTGAAATTGGTAAATTTCAAGGGAAAGCATGTTGTTAATGCATATTGAGTTACATATTGTGAATTACCTCTTGAAAAGAGATGGGATGACCGTTATTGGGTCAAGTTGTTGAATATGGAGTTATAATACTGTTGAGAATTGAGAAAAACATGTTTTTGAAAACTTGTACTTAATTTCGAGGACAAAATTCCTTAAGGGGGAGAGGTTATAGCGATCCTGGTTTTTCCTCTATTTATTTACTGTATTCCGGACTCAGTTCCGTGGATGTGTTGTTGTCTCATTCTCATTTCCATCCTTTACTCTTTGTATTTGAGTCTTGGGTTGTGTTGGGCAGGTGTGAAACAGGTTGGTTGTGCTTTGAAACCAAAGGTTGATGCCCAGAATTTGGCCTTCACGCTCGAGCGGGCCCTTTGATTTTGCTTCTCCGCTCGAGCGAGAGTTTTGACGCTTGAGTGTAAATTTCCATCTCCTAGTATTTTTCTCTGCAGGTCTTCGTACGTTCGAGCGGGCGTTTTGACGCTCGAGCGTGACCCTTTGATTTTGTTCCTCCGCTCGAGCAGGGACCATCGCCTGCAAAACTTCTGTGAGTGTGCATTCGACGCTCGAGCGGGCGTTTTAACGCTCGAGCGTGAGTCTGTGTCTGACGCTCGAGCGGGGGTTTCCACGCTCGAGCGGGGCGACTTTTATATCACTTCGGGATTTCACTTTTTGGATCACTTTTCAACATCCTTTCTCTCTCTTGCTTTTTAAAAATCACCATTAGAGAGCTTCTCTCTCTAAAACCTCACCTTCTCTCTAAGAAATCATCTAGCCCTAGTGATCTCCCACCTTTGGGCCTTTGTAAAAGGTGTTGATCTTGGTGTGGACTATCTTTTGATCCGAAAATCTTGGGATTTGGAGCATCTCGAAATTCTTCATCTTCTCCTTTGGGTCTCATCTCTTGAGGTAGGGATAACTACTCATCCTTATGTGCTTTGACATAAATGTTGAGCTATTTGTATTTTGATTTGGGAAGTTAGGGTTTGAGGTGTGTTATATTGAAAAGAGGGATTTTGTCTTTTTGACTCATATATGTATATTTTGGGTCTTAAAAAGAGATTATTGATGTTGTTGATAATATTTGAGCCTTTGGGTCAATATTGAGAAAAATGGGGAAAATCCCATGTTTGGATATATTTGGGTCATTAGTATAATTAATGACATTTATCATGGAATTATGAAATTGAGTTGGAAATAATGAAATTGGTACAATACAGGATGGAATGGTGGAGTTGGATTTATTAATCACTCACCTTTAAAAATATTGATAATTTTATCTGTTGATGCATTATTATCTATTTAGAAATAACTGCTTTGGGCTATCGGTGGAGGATAGTCTTGATTGTTGTAGACAATGCATGATGATTAGGCAAAGCAAAACTAATCAATTGAATATGTCATCGAATATGACGGTCGGAATAATACATCAAATTATGTATTGACTACTTATGTATATGATATGTGTTTATATACATTGAATTGTGTGGGAGGAGATAGGGGATGTACTCCACGGTTTAGGGGAAGATAGGGGATGGACTCCTAAACCGGATATTGTTTGGGAGGAGATAGGGGATGGACTCCATCGATACAGCAAATATGTGTATCTATTGAAGTGTTGATACAGCAAATCTGTGTATCATATATGAAGTACGGAAGTGTTTTATTTGAGATTGATACAGCAATTATGTGTATCTTTTGTGAAGTATGAAGTGTTAGATTTGAGTTGTTATCTCAATTGAAATGGAAGTACTGTTGATATGAGAGGTAATCTCATTTAAATTGTTTGGCCAGGTTCTGAGCCATAGTTAAGAATTGAGAAATTGGATAAGAAATGGAAAATGAACTGAAGCATGGACACATTTGTCATGTAATTGAAATGGGTTATGAATTGATTTATGTGAATTAAACATTTATCAAATGCTAATGTTTTAGTTATTGCTCATATTATGTTTAGCATATCTCTACTGGGCGTTGGCTCACCCTATATGGGACATCCTTTTCAGGTACAGGTGTTATGCCACCTCCAAGGACGTAGCTTGGGAGGCTTGATGCTGTAGACATTTTTGTTGCTTTTGTTGTATTACATGTACATCAAGCCAAGGGCTTATTTTGTGTAGAGTTAGTACTCTCCTTTTGTAACCAAGTGTTGACTTGGAAAGTTGTAAGCGTATAGGGCCTTTACTTTTGTTGTCAACATGTAATACCTTTTGTAAGAATACTCTGATGATTGTAAAATGAAATCTCTTTTCTCTATCGTGAATGTATGATATTATGGGTTTATTTTGAGGGCGTTACAATGATTGAGAAACATGAGAGACTATAATGAATGATAATTGGTGAAGGAATATGACCACATAATATTTTGGAACGATAGATAGATATGTATATATACATAAATACATATTATCACTACAACATATAATAATTTTGAGACCAAATTTTTTGGTCTCTAAAAGTAAAAATTTTGTTGTAAATAACATTTAGGAATCAATTTCTATCATCATGAGAATAGTCATTAAAAGATCGTTCCGAAAAGTCAAAATTTTAAAAATGTCACTAATAAATACACTTTTAGAAGGACTAAATAATTTGATCGCAAAAGGGTTTATTTTTTGAGACAAAATTTAGTCCCAAAAGGATAAAATTCATCACTAATGTCTAATTTTTGTTGTTAAAAATATAATAATGACAATTTTCAGAATAAAAATATTTACTTTCTAAAAAATAATTTTATCCGTAAATTTTAATCTCTAAGATCTTAATTTTTTTTTGTAGTGTATAGACCTTTTTATGTGATTATGTTGTGTATGTATATATATAATGATACTATTATAAAGCATAAGAGGGTGGGTGGTTTGCATGTGTAGAAAAAAATGGGTTTGGAACCACAAATATAAATTGTGTTGGTTTAAGATTTTGTTAGAAAAAATTAGTATCAAACTATCTGGAAAATATAATTTAAAATTATGTAAACGGTTTTTGGGCAAAACCAAAACTGAAATAAATTGACATAATAATGTAACAAAACTTGCAGTACATAAATAGATAAAACCTGATCGAGTCGAGTGTGTGACACTCTTTCCTTAAGACAAATTCGTCCTCCCACCGGTGCTTAGGATTTAATGGACGCCTATCTCCCAGGATACAACGATCAATATCTTACACTAGTAGCACTACTATTGCAAGCCTAGCGAACTTCGCTGTGCATGTACTCTCTTTATAGGAAAATTAGACTAAAAAAATATGAAGAATAAATGCAAAGTGAAGACGAAAATTGCCATTCTCTCTCAAATTGAAGTGAGGGGGATAGAATATATAGATTCCTCTATGACTCTTTGGAAAGGTTGTGACCCTTTAAAAGGACATACCCATTCATCTCAAGAGACAACCATTGGAGTAAATTGTAATTCAAAATTTCCAACAATCCCCCATATGAATGAAATTTACGGAAAGGACATGCAACAACATACAGACAAAGAGAGAGTACATTAAAGAAATACCTTGCATCGGGATAGGTAGCTTTTGGCTTTGAACCTTCCCTAGTGAAATCCTATCGGACTTACTAGCTAATCAGTGGACATGATGCCTTGAACTGTTCAGCTGTTTGTGTAAGACAAGACAATAGAATTCACACAGAATATCTCTAGACACAGTTTAGTTCTCACGGTTGTGCTCGTTTTGGCCTTGGGCATCTCCTGGTATTTTATGAGTGCTTTAGAGAATTTTGCCTTATCAATTCTCATTGAAGCGGCCCCTTCACACTCATATAGGTGATCCTTATTTCGAGTATCTTAAATACTCCTCTTGAAAGATACCCCTCTAGGGTTTTCAAGATATAACTGTTCATTAAAAGCATAGCTTACCCTAAGTCCCCTACATACAACACATGTTGTAGATATCACTCTCATCATAGGAATGGATAGGAGATAGACTCCTTCAGTGATTTCTGGCGAGTCACACATAACTTAGTTGTCCCTTTGAACTTAGTTCTTGGGATCTCCAGTCATCTAAGTAGGGTTACCATTATGATGACTCTGATGTAATAGGCTTTAATCACATTCCCCTCAATGAACTTTTCCTCATTTTCTCTCTGGTCAAACGTTTTTGTTTAGCGGCCGCTATTTTTCCGTTTGACCTTCTCAGTTATATATCATTGAGTAGTTCGTGAATCCACTATATTATCCTTAGACAATATGCACAACTGAAAGCAAATGTCCTACAGTATTAAGTCTTTGATTACATCAAGACTTACCTTTACTCTATGTCACTCCCATTTTTCCAAATCTAAATAATATACATAGAGGTATTCCTTAAGAGTTAATAAAACCATTTTGCTTCTACTCCAACTTTGTCCGATAGAAAGAATTGAGATTCTTTGTGGACCTATTATTGGAACTGTTACTTTGGTAACATCCTCCAAGCACCCCCACATTTCTAATATAAATCAGTATATAATATCCATCATTTATTGACTATGGTGTGCTTGAATCAAAACATATGAAATAGAAAAGTCCAGAATAATTATGACTACCACAAGTCACAATTAATGCTTTGACAAAATCATATCTTCATAAAGATTTTGCCCAATAATAAAACAATTCAAAATCTCATTTGATTGAATAAATCTTCAAAAAGCATTCAAGGAAAATACTAGTACTATGTATTTAAGAAAAAATACTTGTACATCCAAATTAAGATTTAAACTCTTAAATTTGAATACTCCTTGTTTGAGTTTCTATGGATAACATGTCATAGAATATGATTAGCAGACAATTCTGCTTATTTCCCCCACATTTGTGATACTACATAAAGTAACACAAATAACATGACTCATTTCCGAACAAGTGTCACTGTCGGAAATAATAACTCATTCAAAAATATTTGAGACAAAAATAGAATTATCTCTTCTAATTCAAAAGATAAACTCCCACATTATGATTCATGGTTAAACCAAGTCTACCACACAAGTGAAATAAAGATTGAAGACATCCTATCTCACAAAATTCAAAGTTACTTTAAAAATAACTTTCGATTAATTATAAAAAAAATAATAATAATCAACACAAAAGATTCCTCAAGCTATTGTCAGTTAAATGGAAGACACTACTATTTAAATTATCATGTGTAAATATCTCCGGTGATCCAAAAGAAATTCATTGATGATGTGCAATGAGAGCAACAACTTGGGTACTTGATGATTTGCATAGAAGGCTACAACATGATTTATGAATCACTTAAACAAATGTATGAAATATTGGGTCCAACTCATGCAATACTAAAAAGCTTAAGAAAGTAAGTTCTATTTAAAAACCAACTCAGAAACCCAAAAATAATTCAACTATCAAGCCTATAGCAAAATCATTAGGAGTTTGCTAGTAAAAAGGACAAAACCACAATTCTGCCTACTGATTCTCATTACTCACCACTAATTACATTGCGGTCAGGACCATTAATGGGAAAGATACCAGGATTTAAAACCATGATCATAGATTCTTTGTAATCCCACTAGTATACAATATAATCTCCACCAACGTAAAAAATGAAATTTAAATAGCACTCCATAATAGCAAAAATAAATGCAAAGGAGTTTCCAAATGAAACAGACATGGCATGAATGTAAACCAAATTATATATATATAACCCCAAAAGAGAATCATTGGTAGTAGTATGGATGACATAAACACCACCAAAATTTAATTAAAAGCCCACAAACTTTTTAAATAAAGTCTAATTAAATCTCATATATAGCAAACACGAAGAAATCAAAGAAAGAACCTCCGATCGTCTCCAACACGATTGAACCCAGAAATCAGAAATCGAAATCGATCTCAACTGTCCAGCCACACTTGGCAACCAGTCGGACACAAAATCCACATCTGTCAGATGCAAATCGTTCAAATCATCTTTTATGTCGTTGTACAATAGACCATGAAGAGGCTTCTCAGTGCCAAGCGAGACGGACTTGACGAGTCTCGAACTCAAAACCAGGTTCTTGAAGATTGATTTGAATGGCATGATCAGAGACTTGGTGTAGTGATCGAAGGAGCAATGGAGGTTGATTGATCGGACTTCAATGGAGAGGGCGTTTAGGGTTTTGGAAACGACTCGGCACCGAGACCAACAACATAGAATTGGACAAAACCCTCTTTGTAAAACCACAAAATGATCAATCTAATGAAGAAACTATAGGGAATCAGAGAAGGGGTTTCATCGATTTCTCAATGCAGTTCATTTAAGGTTTTCGCGTAGTGAGTGTGGATAAGATTTGCCACTCAATTTCACATTCCCGAGAACTATGTTGAGGCCATGTAAAATTTTGTTCAATTCGCCATAGGTCATAATGCAAAAGTTTTTGAACTTGACTTTTCAGAACCAACATGGGATCAACAAAATTTTGGTCTGGATCGTGATAAAAACCATGTTGATTTGTTTGAATTGCCTCCATGTGTTTATGAACACAAAGAGCCATTCATATCTTTGAAGTTATTTGCATGCAAATTTAGGGTGACAAGATTGTAACATGAAGATTACCAATGTAATGCAAGATTTGTACAACAGATTATGCTAAACCCATAATTTGTATTTTAAAACAAGAAGAACTTGTCCAAACTCAATGTAACATTCCACTAGGAATGTCATAAACTGACATTCGTTCATCAAAAGGCCACACAAAACCAATAAATCAATTATATTTTCCCAAAAACCATAAACAGGACCGAATCTGTGTTAAGATTGTTAGAAACAATTAGTACCAAACTATCTGGAAAATATAATTTAAAATTATGTAAATGGTTTTTGGGCAAAACCAAAACTAAAATAAATTGACATAATAATGTAACAAAACTTACAGTACAAAAATAGATAAAACTTGATCGAGTCAAGTATGTGACTGTGGACTCACATTTTTTCTTGTGCCCCACCTTTCGGAAAGGGTTTGAAAAGAAGGCCTCATAGTTCGGACTCCCGCGGTTCTGAATCTAGTCTCACAAATGCAATGTGAAACTGATAAACACCAAAGAGTCCAAATCCGGTAAATCTTTTGGAAAATCGATTTTAAATTAAATAATGCTAAAATTGGACTGCTTTGCCAGATTACAGAGTCGCCACCTAAATATTTTATTTTGGAAAAATTTTGGAAACCCTGACTCGAGCCGAAGGCTACGTGTTCGTCATCACCAAAGTTGCCCCAACTCGGGAACTTAGGTATGAGAGGGGAAGGTCCTGAAATGAACACCCCCACTTGCCTGATCAAAGATCGGCCTCTACTAAGCATAATATGTTCTTTTATAAACATTATGTGCTCTCGTTCCGGTTATTATCTAAGATTACTATGTGACACACACAAGCAAGTATAGACTAAAATTGCAAGACTCGGAACAATTCAACTCACGTTTGTTTGCGAAAATGGTTTGAATTTGCCACCCTCAAGTGGGCTTAAAAGATGCGGATTTGCCACCAAACATAGTGGGCTTAAAACACACATTCGTTGAATTGTTCCAATTCAAACAATATGCCTTCATCCATAGGCATTCATGCAATTTAGCAAGTAAGCATATAGCTTCATGGCAACATGGCAATCACACTCATGTAAGTATGCTAAAGCATAAAACTCACCGAGTACTCTGAGCCAAAACAAAGACTAGTTAGAAAAATGCATGATCCTAACTATACAAGATGCCTAATGCAACACATACAATGATGTAACTAAATAGGCTCAGCTACTTAATCATGGTATTTGCAACACTTTGATAGCATGCTTTGAAACACGTATTCAAAGAAGTATTGAATTGACAATGCAGTTTGAATGATGCGCCAAGCCTCGGTGTATGCAAGACGAATGAATAGATGCAAACATGCAAGCATAAGGTATGCTAATTAAAACATGTCCCTAATCTAACCATCAAAAGCATTTAAATAAAAGGGAGAAAGACGTGAGGTTGGAAGACATACACACACGCGCGCACATTTATTACAACATTATGCCCTCGCGAATGAGGGTCCGAATGAATAAGAGTAAGAGCGAAGCTAATCTAAGTTAAGCTAATCAAACTAATCTAATTTAAACTAATTAAACTAATTATTACAAATCAAATAAATAACTAGCAAACCAATTACTAATTATTACAACACTTAACTAATTAGCAAACTAATTAATTAAAATGAATGTACACTAACTAAGTATGCGAGATATTAAACTATGCTGCCACTGCTCTGCATCAGGAAGTGGAATATGCATGCACTCGGTTTTCGCCCCGAAAAGCCCTCCGTTTGCTCTCAAGAGGCTCTGTTTGCAGGGTTGAACACACTTCAGAACCTTTCTGCTCCACCTTACCAATTCTTTACTGAGGGTTACACTAGTGGCCTGCCGGTCATGGATGGCTGCTGCTGGCCCTCTGCCGGCCAGAGAGGTGCACTGCCGACCAGAAATGAAGCCTTGCCAGCCATTGATGAGGCACTGCAGGCCACTGATGCTCTGGGTCACCACACTGCAACAGAACACAAACAGAGCAAAAGGAAGATCTTTCCAAGGGTATGTTTGTACTGTACCCCTCCTTATCATCTTAAAATCTCAAAAGAGTGGCACACTTGGATCCAAAACCACCAATCAAGCAATTTCATTGCATGATGGCCAAAGATCCAAGTTGTACAATTTCGATAAATGCACAAATAAGACTCGAAGGACCACCGCCCGATCATGCATAATCAAGGGCAATGGAGACCAAGGAAAATGGCACATTTCATCACTTTTGAGTATGAGATGTCCCATTTTCCTTGTGTTCAAACTAACATCCGGTTTGAACACATGCAATGCAACACAAAGAATGCTTATCTTGCCCCTTTTACTTGCATGTTTTGTTTACTCATTTTACATTACCGATCCATTCTTTAATCGATTAAGTCCAAAAGTGAGTGTCCTCTAATGGAAAGGTGGTCCAAACCACAAGGTGCTTTGGGCATGAAAGAGGCATTACATTGTTGGTAATGAATCCCCTAAGGGATTAAACCATTAGATGCAACACCTCGATTTCACACTTTGGCAAACAAATGGCTTGAAATCACTTTCAAAGCAAACAAAAGAGTGAAGAATTGGGAGAGGTTGCAGAGATTAAAGTGCTTAAATGGAGTGTAAAACAACACTAAAACATGCTTTGAACTCGAAACAATGATGACCAAAGCATGAAAACAACAAGCTAGTGAAGGAATTAACCCTACAACTATGCAATACAAGCCTCAACTGATTTGACCAGCCCAAAATAGAGCCAAAACAGGTCAAAACAGAGGCAAAAACATGCTGGACTAAAGCTAAGATAAGCTGTAGCACTTGTGTCCTTTAAAGCTTTTGGTAAGTGTATTTGAACCCTTTATTCTATTTTAGGTATCTTTGGTGTTGTTATGGGTTGGTTTTGGAGGAGTACAATCCGATTTAAACTTGTTGGTTTGGTTGTTCGCACTTATTCTTGTCAAAAGTTCCTTGGAGACTTAGAAATTCCATTATAGGGTCAACACCAGCCTTCCTAAGGGTCGACCCTTACTTGTTGGTGAAGTTCTGGAAGTATTGCTGGAAGATAGGGTAGACACCAGACTGGGAGAGGGTTGAACCTCTTATGTCTGTGTGTTAGTTACTGGAAGATAGGGTAGACACCAGACTGGGAGAGGGTCGACCCTCTTATGTCTGTGTGTTAGTTGCTGGAAGATAGGGTAAACACCAGACTGGGAGAGGGTCGACCCTCTTATGTCTGTGTTGGTTGCTAGAAGATAGGGTCGACGCCCTCCTGTCTAAGGATCGACCCCTGCGTGTTTTTTTCAGATTTTTGAGGTTCGAATGGGCCCTATCAAAGGGGGTTTTTGGGCCTATTATTTTATTTGACCTTAGGGCTTTTCCTCACTACTATAAATAGGCCCAAACCATTCCTTCTCTCATGATTTTCTTTCCCTTTTTCCTCTTAAACAGTGATCTCTCTTTTCTCTCTCTAAAACTCAACTTTTTCACTTAAATCTCTAGATCTACTCACCTAGAGTGATCTTCTCACCTTGCTCCTTTGAGATACATTGTAGAGCTTGTCGAGGGCTTCATTTTGATCGAAGCAAAACGTCGTTTCTCCTCCATTGACTTTTAGGTTTTTCTTCATTCTTCCTCTTCTAAGCTTGAGGTAGGGATATTCTACTCTCCTATATGGGTTTTAACATAGATATTGTCATCTTGTATAAATGGTGTGATTTGGGAAGGTTTTTGGTGAATTTTTGGTTGGTTTCTATATATAAAAGAGGTGTTTTCTATTTGGGTTCCTTATGGGCATGAGAGGTCTTGAACATGTTATGACTTGACAAGAATTGATGAAATTTGGTCTTAGGTATAATATTTGATAAAGGGGGAGATTTGCCCTAATTTGAATTAAATGAGTTATTTTGTATAAATAACGAGATTGACTTGGAAATTATGGAATTTAAGGAACATGTGATTAAATGGTGTAGTTGGATTAATAAATCACTCACCTATGGGAAAAGTTGATAAATTATCTGTTGATAGATTTATTTATCTGTTTAGAAATATCTACTTTGGGCTATCGGTAGAGGATAGCCATGATTGTTGTAGAAATTGCATGATGATTAGGTGAATTGAAACTAATCAATTGGATTTTATTGAATATGACGATTTGATTAAAGCATTGAATATGTGATTTAATTGGTCATTGTATATGACAACGTGTTTAAATACATTATATATGTATCTTTGTTTGGGAGGAGATAGGGGATGTATTCCATTGTTTGGGAGGAGATAAGGGATGGACTCCATTGATAATTAAGTTGGTCGGAGTGTCCAGGGTGAAAGTCCCAAAATCTTATATTTATTTGGGTGCCAATTCCCTCGGACGTAGTTCCGTAAAATGGCAAGAAATGGAAGTGTATGAATAAATGTTTATGATTGAAGTATTGACAAATGAGTTGTAGTCTCATTTTGAATTGTTTAGATGATGATGACCTATGTCCACGAATTGATTTGGATAAGTAAATGTAAGTGAATGGAAGTGTGGATGTCAATGTTGATTGGTTATGAAAAAGGTGTAAGTTGGTTTTCAAGTGTTAAACATTTATCGGATGCTAATGTTTTAGTTAATTCTCATATACTGTTTAGTATATCTCTACTGGGCTTTGGCTCACCTTACTTGGGACACCATTTTTCAAGTACAAAGGGCATGCCACCTCCAAGGACATAGCTTGGGAGGTTTAGGGGTGGAAGACTCCATTTTACATATTTTGTTTGGTGTTAAATGTAAAATTTCAAGCCAAGGGCTTTATATGTAAAGAGTTAGAACTCATCTTTTGTTGTAACTAAGGCCTCGTTTGGGGACTGACTATTTTAGCCAAAAAGTCAAAAAGCCAACTAAAACTAGTCACATCACCTCTCTACTTTTCTGCACATCTTTTCGTAAAAAGCCAAAAAGTTACTAAAATAGCCTGTTCCCAAACGAGGCCTAAGTGTTAACTTGGAAAGCTGTAAGCCCTTTGGGCACTTATTTTTGTTGTTTAGAAGTTAGAGTTACATGCTATAGTTTCAAGATGAATGTTTATGAAAATGTAATGCATGTAATATCTTTTGTAAAAGAAACTCTGATGAATGAAGAGATGATGTTTCCCCTATGTTTATGACAATTAGTGAATGGTTGTCTTGTACTTTTTTTTTAGGGCGTTACATAAGCTAGAAAAACATGCTAATATACAAAGCTAACTAAGCATGCAATCAAGACACAAGGAGAGGAGGATAACCCCTCCAATTTTGGACTTCAAAAGTTGATTTTTACCACTGAAAAAACTCTGAGATTTAGTGATTAAAAGGCCCAAAAAAATTTGTTTTGAAAGTGGTGAACAATAGCACAAAAGCTCAACAAGCTAAGAAGCAAAAAGGGTAGACAACCTCTTTAACTCAAAAGGGCTCAAACCACCAGTTTTAAGTCTCAAAAACAGAACTTTTTACATGTCAAAACCAGCCCCAAAATGATAGAAAAAGATGACAAAGCAAGTATTGAAAGCAAGCTCAAATAACAAGTGTTATACCTCTTAAAGCTAAGGCACAAAATAGGCAACAATCCAAGCCTAAACCACTTGCTAGAGCTCAAATCAAATCTCAATGAACCTCAGCCTAAAGAGAAGCAACTTCTATCAAGGAAGTGTATACAAAAGTGTAGAGAAAACAAGCTTCAAGGCACAAGTGTAAGAGAGAGAGAGAGAGAGTTTTTTTGTCTTCAAATTTTTCTAACACCCCCACATGCAAGAGAGGGGTTCTATATATAGAAAATACAAAATCCCCTCACAAAAATCTAGCCACACACATGTTGGAAGATGCATGAACCTGTGCAAACAGCTGGCACAAAATATCTGCAGGAAAGACTGATGGCCAGTAGACCAAAAGCCACGGCCGGCAGCCTTCAAGGACGGCCGGCAGGCCATCAAAAAACTTCACTCTGAAAAGACCCAAGCATGGTCCAAAGATGAAGCAAAATGGATGCTGGGTTTAGAAAACTCAAACCTGTGGCGTTCTGCCGCGGACTTCGAGCGTTCGGTGGGCAATCAAACTCATTATCGGATGTACTTGCAAGAACATCCATGTCTTAAAGGGGCCGTCAAAAATGGGGTGTCTACAATGACACTTTTTCCTTAAGACAGATTCGTCCTCCCACCGGTGCTTAGGATTTAATGGACGTCTATCTCCTAGGATACAATGATCAATATCTTACACTAGCAGCACTACTATTGCAAGCCTAGCGAACTTCGCTGTGCATGTACTCTCTTTATAGGAAAATTAGACTCAAAAAATATGAAGAATAAATGCAAAGTGAAGAAGAAAATTGCCATTCTCTCTCAAATTGAAGTGAGGGGGATAGAATATATAGATTCCTCCATGACTCTTTGGAAAGGTTGTGACCCTTCAAAAGGACACATCCTTTCATTTCAAGAGACACAATCATTGGAGTAAATTGTAATTCAAATTTTTCAACAGATTTGAATAAGAATTTTCAGAAGAAGGGAAAAATGAAAAAAAAAGGGACAAAAATTTAATTGATATTTTATTCATGTCTTCATTTTTTCTTTTTATTTCTCATTATAAATTTGTTCTCAAATCTTTGAACTTAAGACAACTTCTCTCTCTCTCTCTCTCTCTCTCTCTCTCTCTCCTGGTATACACGAGTGACGAAGATCTTTTTTTTTTTTTTTTAATATCCTCAAATCATTTATTTTTTTAAGTCGGTGACACAACATAGCATTATACTCGATATTTGTTCATTCTCTTATTTTTTTATGTTGTGTTTGGTTTATAGATTTAGGAAGAGATTTGAAAAGAAAAAGAAAAAAAGCATGTCAAAGTAGATAAAATATAGACATATTTTATTTACATTTCACTTATTTTTTTTCTCATTTTTTTCTTTTCCTAATTTTTTCTCAAATCTAAGAACCAAACACATCTTAGGAAGCCAACAATTTTTGCGTGGAGCCGTTACTTTCCAACCTATAGTGGCTGATCGCCATCCACCCCATTCACACACGGGGACCATGCATTTACAACCTTGACTATGCAAGAACTGGGGTTTGGTTTGATTCGATACGATTGATATTTAGATAAATTTTTTTATCAAATTAATAATGTCTATTTTATTATTTTGAATATCGATACAGACCGTTTCTCCATCAAAACGCACCGAATCACACCAATTGAAATAGTTCGATTTGGTGCGATTTGATTGGTTTAGTATCTTTTAAATTTAAGCCATTTTTTTATTATAGTCACTTGTCAACCATTTCAAACATATTGTATCAATCCATTTAATAAATATTTTACAATTTCTAAATTAACAAAAATACAAACAAAAACTAATAATTAGTATTAAGACTTCAAGAATAGTGTGCTAGAGTTAATATTATATGTAATAAGGGTATACTAACCTAGGTTCTAGGATGATCGGGTTAACTAATTGATATTAATAATTTATTATACTTATTAATATTATTAAATTATTAAATTATATATATACATATTATAAATAAAATATATGTTAAAGCGTTCGGTTTCGGTTAGTTCAGTGCATAAAATGCTTAAACTAATACTAAATTGAAAAAAAAAATCAAATTTAAAAACAACACAGACCAATTCTTGTTAAAAAACAAACCAAATACGGATGATTTTGTTCGGTTTAATCGATTCAGTAAGTTTTTTCAAATTTTCTTACCTCCTAGTACAATGATTCTTGAGGTCCACATTTGTTTTTTGGTTTAGTAGAAATTAGAACGTAAATTTCACGTGCACGAACTCAGATCTTCCTTAATGTTTCGCCTCCAAATACAAGGGATTGCAGTATAAATAGCAAACCACTAGAGTTCCTTGGTGCATATTAGCCACAGGCAAGAAGTGAAAGAAGAAAAAAAAAGAGGCCATAAGAGTGTTCTTGTTCACTTCCATTTTCTCGTCACACAACCAAAAACAAAAACATGGAATTATCTATTCATGCTTTACCTATTCCTGATTCAACCAAAAATATGGTACTGGAGGTCACTTGACACTCACCAATTATCATCCTATCATTTGGGGAGATCATTTCCTCGCATACGCCTCTCATGCCGTGGTAAAATGGGATTGAAAAATGCTAGGATATTAACAATCTTACTAACACACTCACAAGTTGACGTGGGTCCCATACCAAGTGATGGTTGATCTTATCAAAACTTGTGAGTGTTAGTAAGATTGTTAGTAAATGTGTAAGTATCCCTAGCATGGTTGGATTGGATTTGCTAGCATTACACATATTTAATGTATAGCGATCCCGGTATTCCCTTTACTGTACAGTTGTATTCCGGACTCGGTTCCGTAGAGTTGGTAGTTGTGTCTACCTTGTTGTCATCCTTTAATGTCATTTGTTTGAATTTTAGGATGTGTTGGACTTGTCTCGAGTGGGTGGATTGAGTCTTGGTTTAGATTCTTCTTTTTGGTATTTTGGTCTTTCCGCTCGAGCGGGCCTTTGAGCGCTTGAGCGGAGATTGCATACTTCCAGTATCTCGTGCCCCTGCAAAACTTCTGCAGGTGTGATTTCTGCGCTCGAGCGGGTTTTCTGCGCTCGAGCGGGTAGCGCTCGAGCGGGATTGTTAGCGCTCGAGTGGACAGTACATTTCTGGTAAAAGTTCTGGGAGGGGGAGATTCACGCTCGAGCGGACTGGATTTCACGCTCGAGCGGGCGAACTTTATTTTTGTGTCTTAGCGCTCGAGCGGGACTTATTACGCTCGAGCGGACCGTGTTTTCTGTGTCTTTACGCTCGAGCGGTGTGTTCTCCGCTCGAGCGGACCTGTCGTATAACTGAGAGTGGCTGGGCATTTTAAATCACTTTTTCACTTTCTCTTCTCTCTCCTACTTTTCCAAAAACACCATTGTTGAGCTTCTCACTCTAGAACTCTACCTTCTCTCTAGGTATTGATCTAGTAGGAGTGGTTTGCTCACCTTTGGCCTTTACAAAAAAGTTGTTGATCGTCGAGGGCTATCTTTTAATCTGAAAATTTAGGGATTTGGGGCATTTTGATTTTGGTCTTCATCTCCGTTGGAGCTCATCTTTTGAGGTAGGGATATCCTACTCCTCTCTATGGATCTTGTCTTTAAATTTTAGCATTTTGATATGTTGGGGGATGTTGGGTAATTTTGAAAACTTTGGGGCTTTTGTGTAATTTTAACAAAGGTTGGGGTTTTGTTTATAATAAACCTATTTGCATGTTTAGCATAGAAAAGTGGGATTAATGTGGAAACATTGGTGGAAATGGAACCTTAAGGGTTGAAATGTTAATTATGGAAAATGCCCTAATTACATTGATTAATTAATTGGTATAATTAATTGTGAGAAATGAGGAAATGAAGTGGAAATGTTGAGATTGGGAGTATATGGGAATAAGGGGTGTAGTTGAATTACTTATCACTCACCGAATTGGAATGTTGATTTAATATCCATTTGCGCATTTATTTTCTATTTAGAAATAACTGCTTTGGGCTATCGGTGGAGGATAGTCGTGATTGTTGTAGACAATGCATGATGATTAGGCAAACGAAAACTAATCAACGGAATGTGTCATAAGAGTATGACGATTGTTAGAATACATTAATTTTATGTATTGATTGATTGTGTATAGAACTTATGTGTTTATATGCATTATGTGTAGAGGAGGAGATGGGGGATGTACTCCGCGGTTTAGGGGAAGATGGGGGATGTACCTCTAAACCGGATAGTGTTGGGAGGAGATGGGGGATGAACTCCGTAGATACAGCTCATATGCTTGTCTAGAGAAGTGAAGGTACAGCTCATATGCTTATCTTTGAGAAGTATAGATACAGCTCATATGCTTGTCTAGAGAAGAGTAGGTATAGCTCTCACGCTTACCTTCGGTTGTGTGATATAGTTCTTATACTTATCTGCTGAGGTGTTGATATAGCTCATATGCTTATCGGTCAATGTGATGACATAGCTAGTATGCTTATCTATCGAAAATGGAAAATGAAAAGCAACATAGACTTGTAAGTCATGTAATTGAAATGTGATATAAGTGGATGTATTAGTGTTGGCCATCTATCAACTGCTAATCTTTTAGTCATTGTTCATAGTTGGTTTAGTGTATTTCTACTGGGCTGTGGCTCACCCTATATGGGAACATCATTTTCAGGTACAGGTAGCATGCCACCTCCAAGGACATAGCTTGGGAGGCTTGAGGCGGGCAGATCTTTTTGTTGTCTTTCTTTTGATGTATTACATGTAAATTCAAGCCAAGGGCTTAATGTGTAAATGAGTTAGCACTCTCCTTTTTGTAACCAAGTGTTAACTTGGAAAGCTGTAAGCCATTAGGGCATTTGCTTTTGCTGTTAACATGTAATACCTTTTGTAATGAAACTATGATGAATAGATGAATGTTGGTCTTTTGTATATCAATGCATGCTTATATTGATGGATTTAATGTTGTTATTTTGAGGACGTCACATAATGTCTATCTTTAATTTTGTGCATGGTTTTAAATAATAGTATTAGAACATGTATTAATAAGGATACGGTTATATATCAATCGATATCAAATAGTATCGACCAATATATCTATAAATATTAGTACCAAAAGTCTAAAATCTTTACATATCAACTGATATTTAAAATCTGACAACATGGACACAAAAGAAACTACATGGAATTTTGTTAGACACATGCATTTATATGTGTGTGTGTGTGTGTGTGTGTGTGTGTGTTTTATGTTGCAGGAAGTAGATGTTAACATGGAGCAACAACTCTGTTTTCATATTTAATATCTCTGTTTCATATAAAAAGACTTGATAATAACTAATTTGGTTATTATTTTCCAAATTCACAATATTCCATTTGAAAAATAACATTAATTATGAACAGTGAAGTTTGATTTCATTTACAAAAATAACATTATCAAATTATTCTTGCTTTAATTTATGTATAAATTTTGAGTAAGAATATAATTTTCTTTGTATATATCATATATCACTAGAAGAAATTACACTTTTGGCGACTAAAGTTTTAGTCGCCAAAAAGTCAAATTTTTAGTCGCCGAAAAGTTTTCCAGACTAAATAGTTTGGTCACCGTCTTGGTCGCGGAAAGATTGTCAGGGAAGGTATTGGTGACTAAAAGATATTTAGTCACCGAAAGTCCTAAATTGGCGACTAAACAATTAGTCACCAAAAGGAAAGGTATTGGCAACTAATTTTGTTTTAGTCGCTGAAAGTCTGCGATTGGCTATTAAAAATTTAGTCGCCCAAAGTTTTCAATAAATGTGCTTTTTTTTGTTTTAGCGACTAAAATCTTTAGTCGCTAAAAACGTGACTCCTTTTTAGCTACCAATTTTTTGGTCGCTAAAATCATGGTACTCCTTTTTGGCTACTAATTTTTTAGTCGCCAAAAACTTTCATTTTTTTTAGCTACTAACTATTTAGTAGCCAACAAGTTCTCTTTTTATTTTTTGGCTACTAAATGTTTAGTTGCCAAAAGCTCTACTTATTAATTTTTTAAAAATGCATAAATTGAATATTTTTCATTAATTTCTAAATTATATGCAGTCCATTATTAATGCAACCTGTAACCTGTAAATATACAGAATAATACATCTATCAATTATCATCTAAATCCATTATCAATAATATTACTCATTTCATTATCAACTATCCAAAAACTTTAACTTGTAACATCATATTCCAAATATCATATAAATCTACACCAACCAAACATAATCCATCTAAATTAAATATTACATAAAAAAACAATGGATTTCCAAAACAGAGAATTGTACAAAAATAAATGTCTTCCATATACAGAACAAATGTTCTTCGTATACAGAAACAAATATCCACAATAGCCTACGCAAAAGCAATCTGTTTAAAAAAAAAAAAAAACCACCATTAGCACTTATTCAATAAAATTGACATTTCAAATTATAACAATTATAAATTTAATAATTCTGATATATTATACTCTGCAAATTATTGTGGTCAAATAGACAACATGTTATTGTAAATGAAGTGCATGGTATGGTTCACCTAAATCAATGGCTTGCAAAAAATACCATTTGAATTTGAAAGGGAAGTGAAAGACAAATGATTCATAGTGCTTTGTTAAGAAATTCAGGGTCACCCAAACTAGCAAAAACTCAGGGTCACCCAACCTCCAGTTCCTATAGTGCTTTGTCAAGAAAAACTGCAATAGCAAACAAACAACATGATTAGACTTTCCCGAAAGGATACTGAAGTATTCACTTACAAGTATCAATGTTTACATGTCCACATCTTTTAAAAAAAATTTGTCTCATAAACCACCAAAATAGAATGAGGTTCCAAAGTGGAAGCTTAATGTAAAAGAAGAAATTGAACATTTAGAATGGATGCTACTGAAATGCTACCAAACAGTTATTTATGATCCAAACATGAATTGCTAACAAATCATTTGTATGAAATTGCTAACAATCATTTGTCACCCTGACATCAGCAGCTCACTCATATAAATACCAAAATGGTGGTGATTAATATCCAAAACTACTCCAACAAACATGGGAGGCCTAACTCCAATAGTATTTCTTTCTTATAGGTGAAACAAAAATACTCATTTTTTTATTTTCCATGAATCAACCAAAAATTTGGAAATTTACACCTAAACCAAAATCCACATTTCTTTGTAACTGGTCAAATTTGTTGAAACTTAAGAATGTCAAGAACTTCATAATGAATTTACATGAAGATGAGATGTAAAAATTGGTTACAATTTTCATCCAAAATTAAAATTTTCAAGCTCATAGATGACATAAAAAATAAGTGATGCTGTATTTTATCAAAACTGTTATTCAATATACCCTATGCCAAAGTTGTTAAAGCATTAATTGGCCCAACAAACTCCTGACTGACTTATCAAAATTATATCTCAAATATATATATATATATTGACAAGAAAATTCTGCTCTTTCCTTTACTTCAGTGCAAAAGACTAAGTGAACCCATGCTAAACATTGCCTCTGTTTCAAAACCATGATTTGGTACTGATCAGTAAAATTACTGGATGAGATATCATGGTATGATAATCGCCAAGCCTAATAAGGTGGAAAAGGTCCATATACAAATAGTCAATACACTACTAAAATTTCAGCTTTTTGCGACGGTAAAATATCGTCGCTAATACTCCTAATGCCGTCGCAAAAAACTTTTTGCGGCGACAAATGACTTTTTGCGATGGCAAGAGGGGGGGTCGCAACTGGCGGCGTTGCAAAAGAGTTTTTGCGACAGCACAGTGCCGTTGCTAATGTTTTGCGATGGCATTTTTACCTTTTGCGACGGCACTTTGCAGTCGCTAATAATGTTTGAAATTGCTTGACTTTTTGCGACGGCACTATTTTACCGTCGCTAAAAATGTTATTTGAGACGGCAAAAAATGCCGTCGCTAATAGTCTTTTTTTTTTGCAACGGCAAGAACACTGTTTTTGCGACGGTGTGGTGCCGTCGCAAAAAATATTAAAAATATGAAAATTTCTATTTTTTGCGACAGTGTACTGCCGTCGCAAAAAGTATTAAAAAATAATAAAATTTCTATTTTAAATAATAAAATTTCTATTTTTTGCGACAGTGTAGTGCCGTTGCAAAAAGTAAAAGCTATAACAAAATCAATAAAAATATTAAAATTTTCTGTTTTTTGCGACGGTGTAGTGCCGTCACAAAAAAGAAAAAAACATCCTGCAATAAAATTGTAACGCCGTCAAAATAAACCAAAAAATCATACAATCTTGACATGCTTAGACATAAGAGAATAAAGCATAATTTCATTCATCAAAGTATTCATTACAAAAGTATTACATGTTGACATCAAAAGTAATTGCCCCGCAGGCTTACAACTTTCCAAGCTAACACTTGGTTACAAAAAGAGAGTACTAACTCAAAATACAAAATAAGCCATTGGCTTTATTTACATGTAATACACAAAATAATCACAAAAATAAACAAGAGAGTCTTCAACTCCCACAACCATCCAAGCTAAGACCTCGGAGGCGGCATAATACCTGAACCTGAAAATGATGTCCCATATAGGGTGAGCCAACGCCCCGTAGAGATATGCTAAACATAATATGAGCAATAACTAAAACATTAGCATTCGATAAATGTTTAACTCATATACGCCAACTTATAACACATTTCAATTCCATGACCAATATGTCCATGTCTTATTTCATTTTCCATTACTTATCAAATTCTCAATTCATAACCGTGGCTCAGAACTTGGCCAAGCAATTTGGATGAGATTTCATCTCATATCAACAATACTTCCATTTCAAATGAGATAACAACTCATATTAAACACTTCCATACTTCATATATGATACACAGATTTGCTGTATCAATCTCAAATAAAACACTTCCATACTTCATATATGATACACAGATTTACTGTATCAATGGAGTCCATCCCTTATCTCCTCCCAAATAACATCCAGTTTAGGAGTCCATCCCCTATCTTCCCCTAAACCGTGGAGTACATCCCCTATCTCCTCTCACACAACACAATGTATATAAGCATCTATCATATACATGTTCTATCAATACACAAATTTGATGTATTATTCCATTCATCATATTCAATGACATTCAACCGATTAGTTTTAATTCGCCTAATCATCATGCAATGTCTACAACAATCAAGACTATCCTCCACCGATAGCCCAAAGTAATTATTTCTAAACAGATAATAATTTCATCCAACAGATAAATTATCAACAATTTTCACAAGTGAGTGATTAACAATTCCAACTCCACCATTCTATCTCATAATGAGCCAACTTCATTATTCCCAACTCAATTTCACATATCCACAATTTTTCAAATTAATTATACCAATTAATTTACACAACAAATTAGGGCTTCCTCCCCCATTTCTCAATATTGACCCAAAGGTCCAAATATCAACAATTTACAACACTAACCTTATGTTAAGACCTAACATACTCATGTACTGGCCCAAAAAACAAAATCCCTTTTTCCACATTTTGAAATCCTAACACCCAAACTTCCCAACTCTCAACATTTAATCAAAATGACTACAAGTTTATGTCAAAGACCATAAAAATGAGTAGTTATCCCTACCTCAAGAGATGAAACCAAGTGGAGAAGATGAAGAAATTTGAAATGCTCCAAACCCCAAGATTTTCGGATTGATAGATAGCCCACACCAAGCTCTACACTTTTTACAAAGGGACAAGGGTGGGGGATCACTCAAACTAGATCAAGCCTTAGAGAGAAGTTGTGTTTTTAGAGAGAGGAGCTCTTCAATGGAGATATTGAAAAGTAAGAGAGAGAGAGTGTGTGAAAAGTGATTTAAAATATCACAGTCCAGATCTGATATACGCATGACCCGCTCGAGCGGAGAATAGGACGCTCGAGCATCAAACACAAAAACTTGACCCGCTCGAGCTCAAAAGGACCTGCTCAAGTGCCAAGGCACAAAACAAAACACCACCCGCTCGAGCGCAAAAAGGGAATCCGCTCGAGCGTAGATTACATCCTCCCAGAACTTTTACAAACATTGAACACCCGCTCGAGCGCAAAGATACCCACTCGAGCGCGACCTGCTCGAGCGTGAAAAACATATCTGCAGTAGTTTTGCAGACGCACAAGATACTGAAAGTGTGCAAACTCCGCTCGAGCGCAAAGGGATCCGCTCGAGCGGATCACCAAAAACCTGGACAACAACACTTGAGACCGAAACTCAACTCACATGTTCGAAACATGCCCAAGACAATCTAAAACCCAAATATATGGAATTAAAGGATGACAACAAGGCATATACAACAACCAACTCCACGAAACCTAAGTCCGGATACAACAATCAAAGGAGAAAGAACCAGGATCGCTATAAAATTATTAAAAATATTAAAATTTCTCCATAATAATATAAAAATTCCTGTATAAAAATAACAATTTCTTCATAATAAAATATTCTTCCATTCATAATTACACATCAACAAAATTATCCCACTACATAATGTTCCATAATACATATATAATGTTTAAATACATGATTTTGTTCATAATTCAAAATAACATAAACCAAAATTGAATGTTTTTCTCATCATTCTTCGTAGATAACAAAACCAAAAGTTAGCCACATTCTCCACAGGCATGCATTCCACAAGAAGCACACTCCTACATGGGAAATATCATAAAAATAATTAATGACAATATAATTATGTGTTAATGTTAATTACAAAAAAACATAAAAATTTAACTACTATAGCATCAAATACAACATTTTTTTTGTTAGTCATCAAATCCCACATGGATAATTAAACATCTCAATCAAATACAAAAATAAAAATTTAACTACTATAGGATCAAATACAAAAAAAAAAAATTATAAATTTTAATACTGTAACAAAAACAAATCACCATGTTTGATTCTTAAATTCTAACTTCAATTTTTAAAAATTTTTAAAAATTTATTTGGTTATCTAAAAAATCAGAAAAAAAAAAAAATCAAAATTCAATTTTTTGGATGAAGTTGGGAAATAAATAAATATTCTCTATTTGACATAAAGTGATTAGATGGACAGAATAAATACTGAGGATTCTATTTGTCTTAACAGACTGTCAATTGTTTTGTTTATTACATCTTCATCAAACCAAACTTCTTTCCATTCGGTTGTTATGATAAGATTATGTACTACTTTTGATGTGAGATTTTTTTTTTTTTTTTTTTTTGGATTAAACTTCATTATTTACATTGCCCAAAATCCAATATAAAAGAAATTTTGAATTTCACTTGCAAAATTCAAAAAAGTAAAATTAAATAATAGTCACCTCTCAAAAAATACTTGTTTTTTATTTTCCAAGCTAAACAAAGTTGAATGGAAAAATGAATTGAATGTGCAATGAGATGGATGGAAGGATTACATTTCAGCAAAAATCAAATAGTTTAATTCTGGAACTGAAAGCTTCGTTGAGGACGAGAAACAAAGTGACGATCTCCCAACTCTCAGCATAAGATGTGTTTAATTTGGTGAACCAGTAAAGCTAGAAACAAAACTACAAAAAAATAAAAGTAAAATTTTGGAACATGCAAAGCGAGCGCATACCATTTGAGCTACATCCCCACTTGCCAATCATAAGTTTCATATGTTATCTTTCTTTGGTAATCTAAAAGTTTCCAAAACATCTCAGCACCGAGTAATAATCTCATTTTCCAAAAATACCATAGTGAAAACATGTCCAATTAACAACAAAGGTTCTATATCCTCAAATAAATGAATAATTTGATTGAATACACATCTATATATTATTTTATAAAAGAATTAATTTCTTTAAAAATGTTGATCAATTAACATACCATTCAGAGACAATCATTAAATTTGTGCAGACATAAAATTTACAATAATACAAGTTTTATTGATCATGAATTCCAAATTTATGCATATCTCAAATCAACAATACTAGAAATCCAAAATTTACCTAAAAAATTAATAACTCAAATTTATTTTATATATAAACCTTACACTTCATCAATTCAATGTATACCACACAAACACATTCAAAATAAATTCAAAATGCAATCACAACCAAATACCAAGATAATGTAGAAAATGTCAAGTCACAACCAAATCCTACTTGGGTCGTCTCTCAAGTCACAATCAAAAATACCCAAAATGATGATTCTTTAGAACAATTTTGTATCTGCCTTGGTTCCTTGCCCATATGATTTGATTCAAAAAGAGTATACCAAACAACACATTTTTTACCCCTTTTGTTTAGAATAAAAAAATTGCAAGTCGGAGTAAAATGATCATTCTGAATTGGAAATAAGCGAAGGCAAAATGATAAACTTCAAGTGGTTAAGCATGAAGGAGGTGGTGGTGGTGGGAGCAATGATGGAGATGAGCTGGATGATCCTGATTTACCCAAGTAGGTCCACTGTTTCCATTTATTTTTTCAATATATTATCCTGGCAGTGTTTTGACTAGTTTTTGTGAGCTCAACTTTGGTAGATTTTAAGGAACTAAATTATCAGGATAAAAAAGAATGGATATTTAATTGTTAGTTTACGAAGTCTCTTTTTATTATAAAAAAAAAAAAAAAACTTTATGAATAAAATAATTGGTTTATTGATTAGCTGTTGGTCTTTTGATTACAATTAATTATGTATTTCTTTAATTAATCTTTAGCTAGGTGTTGGATGACAGCTACCTTTGGAGAGCAATTGGCCTCCGAACTGTGGTTATTCTAAAAGAATCGTTAGTTATGCAAAAAAATTGCAATTGGAATAGTTATTTTGCAAACAAATTACTTCTCAAAGTTTATTGTAATTAGTCAATTAGTATTAGATTCGTCACGAGTAACATTAGATAAGTTCCTCATTCATCTAACCTTTGGGTCACTGTTTGATGGAAGAACTTTACAGACAAGTGAATGTCTTTTGGCAGTGAGGTTTGATGACATATAAAAACAATCATCAGTCATGTCAACTTGTTATTTTACATTTTTTATTTCTAGCTTAACCACCGTTTCTAAATATTATTGTTGTAGAAGAAGCAACTTGGAAATAAGCTTATATCATGAATGTGTCATATTGATCATTAAAATAAATATTGAGAAAGAAGTGCCTAGTTTAGTAATTCAAGCTTTAAATGTAAGAACTATTAACCAGTATTCTTTTGTGACTCTAATATAACCATTAGTGGGGTAAGTATAGGCTCAGTACTTGAACAAAATATGTACAAGTTAATGGTAATTGTGGCAGTTACACTCCATGAATTTCTACTATGTTATAAATATCAGAAGAAAAAAGAGAAGCAACACTAATTTAGCTCACCTCAATATAATCATAAGCATAATGAACCCAGTTTTCTTATTATGTAAAAAAAAAAAAAATAAAAAAAAAAAAAAAAGCAAATGACTTGATTTTAAACATCATCCACAATTAATAGCAGTTTACTTTTTTGGAAAATTCTTGTAGACTATTAATTCTAACTGGACATTTCACATGGATTTGCAAGTTGAAATGTGAACTAGATTGTCTATGAAGGCACAATCATATATGTTTTTGGAAATGTATTACTCATTATGTGTTCTCTTTTCATTAGGATGGATGAAGGAAGGCAGCCACTTTCGAGGAAGTTACCAATATCATCAAGCAAGATAAACCCATACAGAATGATCATTTTACTCCGACTTGCAATTCTTGGATCATTTTCTATATCCATTTTTTTCTTTCATGGCAGGTACTTATTACAGCTCTATATATAGAGCAGATGTGGCTCATTATGTGCCTTGTTTGTTTTCTCCTACATATTACATATATATGGTTGAAATTGAAATTTGGTACACTTAATTGGAATAAGCGCAGGTGTATTTTACAAATATAAGCAACGAAATAATGCAGAACCTAGGGCATTAGCATAGATAATGGGGTATTTCAAAAATTTGATAAACTAAATTGGAAGTCAAACATGAACTAATGCATATATATATGTGTGTATGTATGTATAAACATGTGTGTGTGTGTGTGTGTGAGAGAGAGAGAGAGATGAGTAAAGAGTAAAGAAAGAAAGACATACGAGATGTTGAGGTGGCGGAAGAGGAGGCCGAGAATGGCGAGGGAGGAGAGGAGGACACTAGACTCCCGCATATCATCCCTATCATCGCCTTCTGTAGACGTCCCCGAACGCATCCCGGGGAGAGAGGAGTGCGAGTCCCCCCCCCCTCCGGTTCTGGTTCGATATTGGGTCTACTACAGTTCGAAGGACTCATATGTCACGGTTCTTAATCTTGAACCAAAGAGTCCAAATCCGGCAAATCGTTTTGAAAACAGATTTTTTGAAAGAAGTGCCAAACATGGACTGCTTTGCCAGATACAGAGTCGCCACCTAAATGTTTTATAATGGGAAATTTAGGAAACCCTGACTCGGTGCCAAAGGCCACGTGTCCGTCATCACCAAAGTTGCCTCGACTCGGGAACTTGGGTACGATTGGGGAAGGTCACTTCGTGAGCACCCCCGCTCGCCCGATCAAAGACCGGCCTCTACCAATCATGATATCTAGTTTTGAAAACATCGTGTGTTCTTATTCCGGTTATTAGCCTAGGTTACTATGTGATGCGCACAGCATACAAGTATAGACTGAATCGCCTGAATTGGAAAAACACATTTCATGTTTGTTTGAAAGATGGTTTGCTACCCACAGGTAGGCTTAAAATGCAGATTTTGCCACCCTCAGGTGGGCTTAGAGAAAGATGGTTTTGCCACAATCTAGTGGGCTTAAAACAAACAATCAATGCATTATTCCAATTCAGATAACCCAACCTTCACCCACAGGCATTCAAGGCAGTTATATCACATAAGCATATAGCCTCATGGTAAGCATGCTATCATGGCAGTCACTCACACGCATGCAAGGATGCTAAAGCATAAAAACTCACCGAGTACTCCAAGCCAAAACAAAAGCTGATTAGAAATCATGCATGATCCTGAGTATGCTGAAATGCCTAATGCAACACATGCAAAAATGCAAACTATAGCAGGCTCGGCTATTCTAAACATGGCATATGGAATGCTACAACTAACATATATTCAATTTGGAATTGAAATACAAATGCAGTTTGTATGATGCGCCGAGCCCGGTGCGTGCAAAACAGATGAATGATGCAAACATGCTGTCATACTGTATGCTAATTGAAATATGCCTTATATCTAACCATCATAAGCTGGTAAATAAAAGGGAGAAAGACGTGGGGTTGGAAGACATACATCACACTCACCCACACTTATTACAATTATGCCCTCGCGTAGAGGGTCCAAATAAATATACAGTCCCAAAATGAAAGAATAATACAGTCCAAATATTACAGTCCGAATAATATACAAATCCCTAATTAATTAACAAATTAACTAAGAAAAAACTGTAAACTGGCATGCAAGCCAGGGACTGCCTTGCTTCTGATGGATGATGTATGTTTGGGCTGACTTGCGCGGAAATCCACAGCGATGCCCCGATTAGCCTCTGTTTTGCAATGTTTCTCGAAATACGCGCCAGGTCTCGGAAGACTGCTGATTCTTCATTTTGCTGCAACAGAGAGCAGGAAAGGGGCATAGCAATGTATTTCACAAATGTATGCATGCCTCGATCCTCGTGCCACCAATCACGCATCTCGATGCATGATGGCCGAGGAGTCGAATTGCACAATTTTAATATAGAATGAATGCACATGAAAACACAACAAAACCTAACTCCATCACGGATAATCCGGAGTGTCGGTGACTTGGGAATTGAGACACGTTCCGTCACTCGGAGTGCGAAACGCGCCTCGTTTCCCATGCCCGGGCTAACTCCTATCCCGAACACGATGCAATATGCATGATATGCATGAAATGCAGCTAATACGCAATCCTAACATACACGATGTCATGGAATGACATACACGCTAAACGAGGTAATACATAACTGGGCGTACACAATGCTACGGATGAAATGGCATACGGAATGCAATAATGGGCTTACACCAACATGAGAGCCTCAGCCACACTCACGTAAGAGGCCATCGGATGAAAATGAAGTGCCTCGAAATGCGTGCACACGGGCACGCAAATCGAGGCAATGGCATACGGGATGCAATGATGCTAAAATGACATAAACAATACAATATGGGCTTACACTAACATGAGAGAGCCTCAGCCACACTCACGTAAGAGGCCGAGAGATGAAAAATGAGATGCCTCGAAATGCGTGCACACGAGTACGCAAACCGAGGCAATGGCATATACGATGCAATGAGACTAAAATGGCATACAGAATGCAAAATGGACTTACACTAACATGAGTGAGCCTCAGCCACACTCACATAAGAGGCCGATGGATGAAAATGAAGTGCCTCGAAATGCGTGCACACGGGCACGCAAACCGAGACAATGGCATTAAGGCATGAAATGACATGAAAAATGATATGAAAACATGCCAATGGAATTTCAGCGCTGAAATATGGGGGAAAACAGTCCCGAAAGATGGCGAAATGACACCAAATGCAAGGAATGGTCCCGAAATGCGAATTTAGTCACCCGAAATGGCCTATAGCTATGCAATGCATGCACAATATGGACATGGAATGAAAATACAGTAGCAAGGCAGCCCCAAAACAAGCATTTTCCAGTCTAAAACATGGCCAAATAGCAAGCATAGATAGGGCAACAATGGCATGCAAAAATAGGGGCCAAGAGAGGGGTATTGAAGTAGATGGTAAATGAAAAGCCCAAACAACAAAATACCCTTCTACAACACTGAAGAGGGACCAAAAATATGAACATTTACAGTTTATGACAGCCCCAAAAACAGTATACAAATGTGCTCAAAATGTCATGCAAGATGAGGCTCAAAAGAGGCTATAACATGAGGTATACAAAATAAACACCAAACAGCCAAAGACCCTTAATAAATCATGTCAATAAGGTCAAAAAATGACCACTTTCAGTTCTGATCATGGCCAAAAAAAGAAGCTAGATAAGCCAAAAAAGCATGCAAAAATGGGGGCCAAAGAGGGGTATAATGGTAAGTACAACACGGAGGCCCCCAACAGTGTTGAGCCCTTCTAAAATGTTGTAGAGGGACTCAAAATAAGCTTACTCACAGTTCATGGCACACTCCAAAACAATTTAAATATAGGCCAAACAAATCATGCAAATTTACGGTAAATAGGAGGGATTATTAAGTAAGTGCAAGATAGGGGGCTCAAAAAGGGTTGAGCCCTTCTTCAATGTTGAAGAGGGGCTCAAAATATGCCCACTTAAAGTTTACATTATGCTCGAAAACAGATCACACATAGGCTAGAAATTTCATGCAAAAATGTGACATACCAAGGGGTATTGAAGCAAGTACCAAATGGAGGGCTCAAACAGGGTTGAGCCCTTGAACAAACATGAATAATGGCTCAAAAAAGGCCTAGTTTCAGTTAGGGTCGGAGCCCAAAATAGTATGCAAATAGGGCTAAGAAATGGGACAAAAAAGTGCTACAAAAGAGGGAAAGATGACTTACCCTTGGAGACCAAAGCTTTGCTTCCTTTTGGCTTGAGAAATGTTGCTTCCTAGCTGCCGGAAAGCTCCCCAAGCTGCTGGAAATGGAGTGGTGGTGGTGATGCTTGATGGTAGTGAAGAAATGGAGCCAAAACTTGAGAAAATGAGAGGAATAGAGAGAGATATGTATCTCTATGCTTGAGAGCAAATTTTCCAACCTTGAGGGAGAGCTAGAGTTGCTGTTGTGTGTAAGGATGGAGGGGAGAGGGAGAGACCAAGTGTGTAGCTTAAGGGATTAAGTTCCCTTCTATACAAAAAGTCCCCCGAAATCAGATTTTTTTAGGGAAATAGCTATACAGCTGTAAAGCACACCTCCCAAGGATCATGGCCGGCCTGCCACTTTTGCTGCAGGTGGCCGGCCGGCCACCCCCTATGGCCGGTCGGCTAGGGGTCAAAAGGGTCAAGTTGAGTTAATGGCCGGCCACCAGATATTTGTGTCCTCCCAGGTCCCCTCATCACAACCCTGTGGTTCAAATTTGGAAAATGTAAAACAGGAGAGAGAACAAGCCACTTTTAGGAGGGGTTCAAAAGGTTCAAGTTGAGTTACTGGCCGGCCATGTGATATTAGGGTACTCCCATGTGTGTACAACACAAATATGTGGTTTGGGGTTGAAGAAAATGGCCCTAGGGTGGTCAACATTGGCTCGGAAGTGAGAAAAACGGGCGTCGGAGGGCGCCGGAGGAGCATAACTGGTTGCTGAGACAATTGATGGCCTCCCACCCTTCAGTGACCTTCCTGGTGATAAAACAGAGGTACCTGCCAAAAATGAACGAAAACCGATGCAAAACGAATGCTCGGGGGCCAAAACACGCAGTTCGGGGTCCCGAAAATAGGCCGTTAAGCACCGAAAGTGGCATTCGGCCACAAAGTGGGTCTCTTAGGCCCCAGTGTCCCTCAAAAGGGAGTAAATGAGATGCATGCCAAAAACCGGAGCAGTCGGAGATGGTTAGGCGGTCCCGAACCGAGGCACACGGCCTGACGGCTCCGAAAATCGGGAACCGGTCTCCGAAATGGGCAAAATGGCCTACGGCCACGAAATGTAGCCTACGGCTACTGAGAGATGGTCTACGGGACCTCTCCCTCCCCTCAGGAAGAAAAATAGAGAAAACTGAGCCTGGTTCGCAAACCGAGGCAAGGCACAGAAGAGGGTTCGGAAGTCCGGAGGCAGGGCTCACGGCCGCGACTCTGAGACTTCTGAACGAGCACGAAATGCAACATCACCGAGTGCTCAACCGGTGACATCTGAGTCTTAAGGTCGGTCAAAAATTGGGTGTCTACAGTTGCCCCTCTTTGACAGAACTCGAAAGTCACAAGTGACGGGAGTGCATGTCAGAGCCCAGAGACGACCCATTTTTGACAAGACCAAAGACTTAGACAATCATACAAGATAAACAGATATGTGCCCGCAGGCGTGCCCGCAGGCAAGGGGCAAAATGCAAAGCAGTATGCACAGAGCTAGATGTAACTTAATGATCATGCAAATGCAGCAAGCTGTAATGAAGCAAGTATTCGCAAATAGATGCAACAGTTTTAAGCAAGAATGCAAAGCAACAACTACATTTCATGCAGTTAGGAATGCGAAGAATCATTCAATTCTCGTCGCGTCTCACACGGAGAAGATACGATACCTGCGCGATTCGTCTGGTCGCACCAGCCTCAAATGAACCGTACATATAATATCGTGCCTGCAAAAGAGAGAAATTCAACAAGAACAGTATGCTAACAACATATATTCAATGTGATTCCTGTGATTCCGAAAGTTTGACACGCGCAGTGTCGGCAAGTGAATGCATCGCAATGCGAGAAAGGAACGTGCGTGACAACGCATGCTTGAGCACAGAGGTATGGTACACCAAGAAAACATGCATAACAATGCAAAATGCTCATGAGAATGCAAGTTACGTGCACAACGAGCATAAATCAGGGCGCCCGTTTGTTGCGAAATAACGAGTGAGAAAGCGCGCACTTCGGCGAAGGCGGCTCGATCGCGGCCTCTGGTTCACCTCCCGGAGAGGTTATAACATGCTCAAAAAGGATACACTTTGATTTTGATGAGTCATAATGAGACACATGTCAGAAACTGCAGCTGAAATTCCGGCGGAGCAGTTTCGCGCCAGAAAGTACACTTTTCTTGAACTTTTTCAGGTCCCGGGAACTCCGATCTTCCTCAAAATTTGCAGGGAGCTAGGTGAGCAAGTGGGGAACACCACCGGCCAGGTGGTTGCCCTAGGGGAGGTCACCGGCTAGGAACCAAAAAGCAAATGGCCGGCCAGCCAGAAAAGGTGGCCGGCCGGCCACCTGTCCAAAACAGGGGGCAGTTTTGTCTTTTCGCCTCATTTTCTTTATATTCCTTCACCCATTCAATCCGAGATCACACCCACAGCTGCGATTTCTTCTCCCCTTGCTTCCCAAACCATTTTTTCCTTCAGATCTGCACTTTCAGCCTCCCACGCAAGTTGTTTTCGCAAAAACATTCGATTTTAAGCACTTTTGACCGATTAAATTTTGATTTCGGGGCTTCTTTTCTCATTTTCACCACTTGAGGTAAGTTTGTCTCAATATTTGGAAGATTTTCTCGGGAGTTGACTTTTGTTGACTTTTTCATTTCCCGAGAGTTGACTTTTGTTGACTTTTTCCAATTTTGGCTCATTTTCGCTCATTTTTGCTCATTTTGCAGATTTTCTGAAATGGCGGGTAATTTCCCTCATGGTGGAGGTCTTCCAGGTGCCGGGGATGATTTTGATGCTATGACGCTACCCCCGAGGGTCCGACCTTTTATTCCCGAGAGATATGCCCCATTGGTACACATTCTTCCGCGGGCGATTTTTCGTCATTTTACCGACTTCAATGATCGGGTACCCGGGGATCTACTTCTGCGAGAGCCAAAGCATCACCTCTCTTACGAGGCACGAGAGGTATTTTACTTCATTTTCTGTATTTTTCGTGCATTTCATACCTTTGCCATGCTTGAACACACAGTTTAGCTTATGACATAGTATTTTGCTTGCATTCTGAACATGTGGCTTGAACACTTGAATTTCTGAACACTCGGCTCATTGATTGATTGTGAACGCACGGCACACACTAGTTAAGAATTGAACACATGGCTCAAACACTGATTTGTCGAACACACAGCCTGAATTTGAAGGTGAACACACGGCACACACTGACTAAGAGTAGAACGCACAATCCCAAACTCTGATTTTCTGAACACACAGTCCAAGTTGATGGTGAACATACAGCCCACACTGATTAATAGTAGAACCCGCAGCCCTAACTCTGATTTTCAGAACACACAGTCCAAGTTGATGGTGAACACACAGCCCACACTGATTAAGAGTAGAACACACAGTCCCAAACTCTGATTTTCTGAACACGCAGTCCAAGTTGATGGTGAACACACAGCCCACACTGATTGAGAGTAGAACACACAGCCCTAACTCAAATTTTCTGAACACACAGTCCAAGTTGATGGTGAACACACAGCCCACACTGATTTAGAGTAGAACACGCAGCCCTAACTCAAATTTTCTGAACACGCAGCCCAAATTGAAGGTGAACACACAGCCCACACTGATTTAGAGTAGAACACGCAGCCCTAACTCAAATTTTCTGAACACGCAGCCCAGATTGAAGGTGAACACACAGCCCACACTGATTTAGAGTAGAACACGCAGCCCTAACTCAAATTTTCTGAACACGCAGTCCAGGTTGATGGTGAACACACAGCCCACACTGATTAAGAGTAGAACACGCAGCCCTAACTCAAATTTTCTGAACACGCAGCCCAGATTGAAGGTGAACACACAGCCCACACTGATTTAGAGTAGAACACGCAGCCCTAACTCAAATTTTCTGAACACGCAGTCCAAGTTGATGGTGAATACACAGCCCACACTGATTGAGAGTAGAACACACAGCCTTAACTCAAATTTTCTGAACACGCAGCCCAGATTGAAGTGAACACGCAGCCCACACTGATTAAGAGTAGAACACACAGCCCTAACTCAAATTTTCTGAACACGCAGCCTAGATTGAAGTGAACACACAGCCCACACTGATTAAGAGTAGAACACACAGCCCTAACTCAAATTTTCTGAACACGCAGCCCAGATTGAAGTGAACACACAGCCCACACTGATTGAGAGTAGAACACACAGCCCTAACTCAAATTTTCTGAACACGCAACCCAGATTGAAGTGAACACACAGCCCACACTGATTGAGAGTAGAACACACAGCCCTAACTCAAATTTTCTGAACACGCAGCCCAGATTGAAGTGAACACACAGCCCTAACTCAAATTTTCTGAACACGCAGCCCAGATTGAAGTGAACACGCAGCCCACTGACTGAGAGTAGAACACACAGCCCTAACTCAAATTTTCTGAACACGTAGCCCAGATTGAAGTGAACACACAGCCCACACTGATTAAGAGTAGAACACACAGCCCTAACTCAAATTTTCTGAACACGCAGTCCAGATTGAAGTGAACACGCAGCCCACTGACTACAACTCATTCATTTCATTTGCACACAGCTCATTCATTTCATTTGATTTGCACACGGCTCATTCATTTCATTTGCACACAGCTCATTCATTTCATTTGATTTGCACACGGCTCATTCATTTCATTTGATTTTGACACATGCATTCATTCTGAATGCAGGGTGGCGCTCGTACCGTGCGAGGATATGGCTCCACTACTGCGAGAGAGTGGTACACTGAGCTTCCGGAGGCTGTCCGGGATTTAGTTGATCTAGCAGGGTTCGGGGCCTTCTGCGTAGGGTTATCACATTGCCCTGCCAGTAGGACACTGTTAGCCGCTTTGGTGGAGAGATGGTGGGACACCACCAATTCCTTCCACTTTTCTGCCACCGGGGATCTGACCATGACCCCGCTAGATTTTGCTGTACTTACCGGCCTAGACATAGGAGGTTGGCCCATTCCTTACGACGAGGATATGGGCGAGTGGGAGGCCGCTTGGTTACATCTATTGGGGGCCTGCCCACCCGTGGACAGAGCTTCTAGGAGAGTCAGATACACCTGGTTCTCTTCCCGTTTTCGGAGGCCGGAGATGGAGCCTGAGTCTCTTGAGGAGGCTGAGCAGTATGCCCGCGGTTTCCTTATGTTCCTCTTTGGCACCACTCTGTTTGCTGATAGGGGGAACACTGTCAGGTTGTATCTTTTGAGTGCCTTGGTGGACCTATCACAGGTCAGTCGTTACGATTGGGGTGGCGCCGGCCTGGCTACCCTCTATTGCTACATGAGCGCTACCTCCCGCGGGCAGGGAGACTTACTCGGCGGCTATTGGAGAGCCTGGGAGGTACGTTCTGTCCTCTCGATTTACATTTCTGCTCCTCATTACTTGTTCATTGCACACACGGCGCACTTTACATCCTGTATTTTGCACTCAGCATTTTGTATTCACATTCTGCACTGTTTTCCACAGTTATGGGTCTATGTATATTTTCCGACATTAGCCCCGGATATGGAGGTGGCAGGGCCCCTTATGACCCCGTATTCCTTGGTATTCGAGGGCCAGCACCGACCGAGACCTCAAGAGACTCTCTTCTACCTGCGACAGTACTTTGACACTGTGCGGACGACAGAGGTATTTCAGAACTCTCAGTTCCTTTCCGTTGTCATCTTTGATCTGCCTTGTATATTCCCGATTTCTGATTGGTTCATGCACTGGTTATCCGCAGATTACGTGGTAGCCCTGGGCGATCTTGGGTGATGGTCTCCGGTTTCAGTATGCCGGAGGATCAGGCACCTCCCAGTATAGGATCCTGCTTGAGGGACCGGTTGGTAGAGCATGGTTCCTGGGGGAACGCTTTCTGCGTCAGGTGTGGGGATACATTTCTCAGGACCCTCCTGCAGCACCTCCAGCCACTATGCGGACTGCCGATAGACTCTTTACCCAGGAGGTCATTAGCGCTATGCAGGGCACCGATGCTTTGCTACATCTTACAAAGAGAGACTACGCCACTTATCGTCACACATATTTGATGCCTCCCTTGACGGGAGTGCGCGCTCCGCCACTGAGGCCCACTGATGTACCATCTTCGAGTTGGGCTCGTGCTACGGATATCCCCTCCTCCAGCATGGCCGGTGCGTCTCGAGGTGGGGGCGGGTCGATTCCCCCGATCCCTCCGACTCTTCATCATCCTAGGTGGCCAGACATGCCGACCGAGTTGATGGGGTGGCAGTATGGGACTACTTCTCCGATTCCGATCCCTATAGAGCCTCCGATGTCTGGTCACAGATATGTCAGTGATCCTAACTCACCACCGGTATGTTACATCATTTTTCACTTATCACACAGACACTTTGGCAGTTGCTTATTTATTAATGACTTGAGCTTGTATTTGCAGCCACCCCGGGAGTACATGGATCAGGTGCTCGAGATGGTGGCCTCACTTGAGGGGATGGTCCTACGTAGAGAGGCGCAGTTGTCCATTATGGGCTTCCAGGTACTCTTTAGTTTTCTGGTATTTATCATACTCCTGATGACATGCTGATTTTGAACATTCTACTGCATTGATAGGCTGTTTGTGTAGAGCACATCTGACACACATCCCACTCACATACTGCACTTGCATCCGATTTTCATATTTGAACTAATGTATTGGACTTTCCACTTTCAGATGCCTCCGGTATATGCTCCACCACAGGCCGGGCCACCCGGGCCTTCTCAGAGAGGTCGAGGTGCTGGGCCATCTGGGCCTTTTTGAGGAGCTGGGCCATCCAGGCCTTCTCAGGGAGGTCGAGGTGCTGGGCCATCTAGGCCTTTCCGAGGAGCTCGGGGAGCGGGGCCGTCTCACAGACGTAGGGCACCTGTTATAGAGGCAGAGCCTGATGAGGAGGAGGAGGAGGAGGAGGAGGTCGCAGATCGTGAGTCAGAGACATCTGCTGAGGAGGAGGGCTCCGGCCTTGGTTCCGGGAGTGGAGACGAGGTTGAGGAGGATCCTGAGGATGACAGTTCTGACCCGGATGGTGATGATGGTGCAAAGGTTGTCCCGCAGAAGAGGATGAGGGGACCTCCTCATTCCCGCTCTCGAGGATATTGATGATGTTTCCTGCTTTATTTTACTTTTTGCTAGTAGTTTGTAGCACTTTGCATTTTATCAGGCAGTTTTATTTTCTGTAAAACTTGTATCTTTGTTTGTTGTAAAACATGATGGAATGAAACAGCTTTTGAAAATGTGTTTGTGTTTGAAATTCTCAGCATCGCATCGCATCATTTTGCACAAAAATGGAATTGAATGGAAATGTGCCTTGTGTATTTACCGGGTCAGGTAATGAACCGACGCAACAAACTAAACAAATCGACTCACTGAGAAATAACAGAATCTCAGCAAGTTTACAACTCGATAAGCAAAATACAACAATGTTAACGACTCGATAAACAAGACTAAACAAAATTGCGTAAACAAAGAGCAACGACTCAAAGCACAAAATGCGACAGCTCGACAAAACTTACAACTCGATAAACAAAATGACAACTCGATAAGCAAAATACAACACAGCGTACTTCGGACGATCTGGGTGCTGGGACGCATCCAAGACTGAGAAAAATGAAGGCCTCCAACGTTCCCGATGCGTGAAAGTGTCTCAAACTTCCTTCCGGAGGGCAAAACAGGACCAATGCATGGCCGGCCACATTTTGCATCTGGGGACTGAAAGGTGGCCGGCCGGCCAGTTTTTGAAACAAAGATGGCCGGCCTGCTAGAATAGGTGGCCGGCCGGCCACCTTTCCTGCAACTCCTAGGATTCTGACACTTGTCCTCGAATAGTGTTTTACCTCCCCCCTATAAAGCTCCAACTTTTGGAACTCATTCATTTCATCACTGCTTTGTACTAAAATGGAGGCATTTCTCACAGAAAATCTCACGTCTTGGATCTCTTCTTTAGATGGCTCGGAAAAGTTGAACTTCCGGGGTTTCGGCCTGAATGCACTATTCACGCTAAGCCAGACTCCACTGCACCTCCCTTTCCTCCATGCGGCGGCGAGATTTTGGAACCCGGTGACGCACGTTTTCAGCTTCGGAGGGCAAGAGGTATGTCCCACTTTTGAAGATTTTCAAGTCTTGATGGAGTTTGAACGCTCAGAAGAGATCTTGCCTCAGTCTCGTTTTGGCCACGCTCAAGCTTTAGGGCGGATGTGCGGTCTCAACGCGCATGATGCTCGATCCCTGATTTGTAACGGGATGTTGGATATCCCGAGCCTGATTTACCGATTCTCCGATGTCGGTGACCGCGGTGACCATTATCGGCAAGGTTTTCGACAACATGCGCTTTGCTTGTGCATGCTATCTCATTTTCTGTTTGTCTCGGGCTCCGGGGGAGCTAACATCCGTTTGATTGAAGTCGCTCAAGGCTTGAGGGAAGGAAAGAGCTGTATCGCCATGACATTGGCCGAGACGCTGCTGGGTTTGGATGCCTTCTACCGCCAGGAGACAACCAGGTTTGCGGGGAGTCCACTACTGCTGCAGGTAATGTTTCCCACCCAAGCTCACATATGTATTTACTCACATCGCTCGGCCCTCAGGCTCGGTTTTTTCTCACAAAACCCTCATCTTACTTTTCTCTCATCGCACATCTCTCTATTCTTTATTCTCTCATTTTTCATCCCTCCCCAGATATGGCTGATGGATAAATTGCAAGTTGTGGACTCTTGCCCTGCTTACTCAGCCCGCGGCTACTTCTTTCGACAACGCCTGGTTGACGCCCTTGATGAGGGATGGTAGGTTGAATGGATGTGCAATTTGTCAGCTGAACGCATTGCTTGGCGTTGTCCTTGGCTTAACCTTCCGGCGATGAGCTATAGCATGTTCCAGGATACTGGGATCCGGTTGATTGGCCTAACCCATTGTGTATTCTATTTCCCATTCCGCATTCTGCGCCAGTTCGGCCATGATCAGACTTGCCCTCCGGAGGGGATAGAGTATCCGGTCGCCTTCCCGATCCGAGGTGCACACCTCGCCCGACATACTACGGCTTGGAGGACCAGAGAGCTCCTGCCCCCCGCCCCTATTTTCAGTTGCACTTTGTCTGATGAGTGCTGGGATTGGCTCAATGAGGAGGCACAGATTGGGCCTAGGTCGACATCGGAGGCTTCAACTAGCTCTGGGAGGGGGCGCAGGGACACCTGACTTGACTATGCCCCAGATTTATTGCTTTATTAGTACTTTCAAGTTTTCATTATGAGTGTAATAAAAAGCAACTTCAATTGTATGCAAGAGCAAGAGAACTCTGTTTTGAAATCAACGAAATTGAAGGTTGTGGTACTGAAAATTTTCCGCTTTGGTCCAAAAATGGTCTTAGTTGTGAAAAGATTAATTTGAACAAAGTCAACTTTTATTAAAACTTTTCAAAACTATTTTCAATATGGATCAGAACTGGACACGCCTGAGATCTGTCACTGAGATGCACAACCCCGGATCCTAGCAACTGGAAAGTTGCCCCTAGTTTGAGTGGTACCACAGCACCTCCTGGCGACGGAAAGTTGCCCCTAGTCTGAATAGCACTGCACCGGAGATTACGATGAATGTTGATGGGCAAGGATGCCTGAGATGATCAAAATGGACAAAGTTGATCGGGAAAATGTTTATGGCTGAACTTCAGGATGAAGCTGCCTACGTATCCCAAAGATGGGAATCAAGCCTTACGTAGTTCAGGCTTAGGTTCGCTCGGGTATTTTTTACTCTCCTTTTGCGCTCTAACTTTTGCCAAGGCCGCCCTTTGCGGGTTTTCAACCTTGCAAGCTCAGTTTTTATATTTTCTGATTTTTTTGTGCTCTGAGTTTTGCCTAGGTCGCCCTTTCGGGTTTTCGGCCTAGCGAGCCTCTCAAGGGTAGTATTTCTTCAACTTGTCCATGTTGATCGGTTGTGAAAACTCTAAGCCATCCAGATCCATCAGAACCACAGCTCCACCTGACCAGATTGACTTGATGATGTAGGGACCAGTCCAATTAGGTCTGAACTTGCCCCTAGGGTCGTGGATGGGAGCTCGGTTGTCCTTGAGTACCAAATCTCCTTCCTTTAAATTCCTGGACTTAACCTTCTTGTTAAAAGCCCGGGCAATTCTGCGTTGATAGCCTTGAATGTGGTACAGTGCTTTCAGTCTTCTCTCATCAAAGAGCATGAGTTCCTCAAATCTGCTCTGTTGCCAATCTGCCTCGGCTATTTGACACTCGGCCAACACTCGTAATGACGGAACCTCAATCTCAATAGGTAGAACGGCCTCCATCCCATAAACCAATGAATACGGAGTCGCCCCAGTAGAAGTTCTGATCGAAGTCCGGTAGCCCCACAGAGCAAACGGCAGCTTATCTGGCCAGTCCCGGTAAGTTTCCACCATTTTCTGCAATATGCGCTTGACATTCTTGTTGGCGGCCTCGACCGCTCCATTGGTCTGCGGCCGATAGGTAGGCGACTTATGAAAAGCCACATTGTATTTCTCCAACAAGTCTATCACCTCCTTCTTGAAGTGGGAACCGTTATCTGAAATTATCTCATTTGGGACCCCGTAACGACAGATGATGTTGTTTCTGATAAACTTTGCAACATGCGAAGCCTTCAACACCGCGTAAGATTGGGCCTCAACCCACTTTGTAAAATAATCTATCGCAACCAGGATGAACTCATGCCCATTCGACCCCTTTGGCGTAACAGCCCCGATCACATCAATTCCCCAGACTGAAAATGGCCATGGTGAAGTCATATTGTACAACTTTGTCGGCGGGATGTTCATGCGATTTGCATGAATTTGACACTTGTGGCATCGCCGAACGAAACTGATACAATCCTCCTCCATGGTGGACCAGTAATAACCCTGTCTGAGGATTTTCCGTGCCAACATTACCCCATTCATATGTGCTCCACACTCTCCCCCATGGATGGCTTCCATTAGGCGCTTCGACTCTTCGGCATCAACACACAGTTTATGCATTCCCAGATGACCTCTTCTGTACAGCTTACCCCCGCAGATGATGAACTGGATGGCCAATCTTCTTATTGCCCTTTTGTCCTTGGCACTCACCCCTGGCGGGTATGCTTCTTTCTCCAAGAAATTCCAAATATCGTAATACCAGGGGTGTTCGTCCTGAACCTCATCTATAGCAGCAATCGACTCATAGGCTGGTGCAAACTTCTGGTCAATGATGACTGGACGCATCCGGACTCCACACGGGATGTCTATCATGGAAGATAGAGTTGCTAAAGAATCTGCGAACCTGTTGTTCTCTCTTAGTAGATGAGTAAAACTTAACTTCTCAAACCGAGGAATCAGCAAATCCAAGGTCTGGTGATACATCATCATCTTTTCCTCTTTTACTTTCCAGTCTCCTTTCGCTTGAGACACAACAAGGTTCGAATCCCCAATGACGTCCAATCGTCTTGCCCCTAGTTCTAGGGCTGCTTCTAGGCCGGCAATGCACGCCTCATATTCTGCTTCATTGTTCGAGACTTTGAATCGGAGTTTGAAGGCTAGAGGGATACGGGAATTATCGGGCGCTATCAGCAACACTCCTATCCCATACCCATGTTGATTTGACGCTCCGTCAAAGTACATAGTCCAAGCTTCATCGTCGATATGCAAAATGGCTTCATCTGGGAACAAGTATTCAACTGCTTCATCCCCCTCAACCGGATGGTCGGCAAGGAACTCTGCTACTGCTCTTCCTTTGACTGACTTGCGTGTGACATACTTCAAATCAAATTCGGAGAGCAACAGCAACCAACGAGCTAGCCTACCCGTAAGTGCTGGTTTCTCAAAAAGATATTTGATGGGATCGAGACGTGAAACCAACATTACGGAGTGAGCTAACAAGTAGTGCCACAGCTTCCTGGTAGCCCATACCAAAGCTAAGCAAGCCTTCTCCAGCGGTGTGTACCGAGTCTCATACTCTAGCATCTTCTTGCTCAGATAGTAAATGGCTCTCTCCACCCTGTCTTCAGACTCTTGTGTGAGCATACAGCCCATTGTGGTCTCAGTCACTGATAGGTACAAAATCAACGGTTTCCCTGGTTCTGGTGGTGACAACACGGGCGGGTTCTGTAAATATTCTTTGATCTGCTCAAACGCTGCTTGACATCGGCCGTCCCATTGAAATTTCTTGCCTTTCTTTAGGAGACCAAAAAGTGGTTCACAAGTCAAGGTTAATTTTGAGATAAACCGTCTTATGAATTGCACTTTACCCAGAAAGCCTCTCACCTCCTTTTCAGTCCTTGGCGGGGGCATTTCTAGGATGGCCTTGATTTTGGAAGGGTCGACTTCGATGCCCCTTTGTGTAATCAGAAACCCCAGCATTTTTCCCGCTGTAACACCGAATGTACACTTTTGAGGGTTCAGCCGCAACCGGAATTCCCTGATCCTTTGAAAGAACTTATGCAAGGCGGTGCAGTGGCCCTCTCTTTCTTTGGACTTGACAATCATGTCGTCCACGTACACCTCAACCTCCTTGTGGATCATATCATGTAATATTGTGGTCGCGGCCTGTTGATAAGTAGCTCCAGCATTCTTCAACCCAAACGGCATGACTCTATAGCAGTATGTCCCCCACGGGGTGGTGAATGCAGTCTTTTCCCTGTCTTCTGGTGCCATTACTATCTGGTTGTAACCTGAGAAGCCATCCATAAATGAAAGCAACGCGTGCCCTGTTGTGAAATCCACCAACTCATCGATATGCGGCAAGGGAAAGTCGTCCTTCGGACTAGCTCTGTTCAAATCCCTGAAGTCCACGCATACTCGAATCCTGCCATCTTTCTTCGGCACCGGAACAATGTTGGCCAACCAAGTCGGATATTCAGATACCAGCAGGAAGCCTGCATCGATTTGCTTGGTGACCTCTTCCTTAATCTTGAGAGCCCAGTCCGGGCGGATCCTTCTGAGTTTCTGCTTGACAGGTCGGGCCTCGGGGTCAAGGGGGATCCGATGCTGTACAATCTCAGGATCGATTCCAGGCATGTCTTCGTAGGACCACGCGAAAACATCTTTGAAATCTTTTAATAAAGCGACTAAGCGCTCGCGTTCCTCCGAAGACAACGTGGACCCGATCTGGACCAGCCGCGGGTCCTCCTCAGTACCAATGTTCACGGTAGTGATTTCGTCCACTAGGGGTTTAACAAATCTCTCCTGCTCTTGCTCAATTAATCGTTGCAAAACCGGAGGAACTTCGTCCCCGTCGTTTTCAAAATTTTGAAAGTCTGAATTAATGCAATAAATTAAGGGCACAGAAAAGTACTCCGAAACCACAGTTGCTTGATTCTCATTAGGCACATCCAAATCGTCCAACTCATTTACAACAGACTCAAATGAAAAGGAAAAAGACGACCTAGACAGGACTGTGGCATCTGGGTTAACATCCCCAGGAGTACCAGACTCAGACTCAGTCGAGCTGGAATCTGATTCCGACTCACAAGACTCGGTGGAATCAGATTCCGACTCACTACCTGACCCGGTGCTGCTGGACAAAAATCCCTCCTCGTATTGCCAAGTGAGAGAGGGTGCGATAGATGCATCCAAGATAGCTGCTGGTTGGCTCACGGCCGTTTCATCCCCAATCATGGAAACCTCGGAGTTATCCCCCAAGCACTTATGGTCGATCGGAGGATCAGAGAGTAGACATGCCAGCGCTACCCCCATTTCAAATTCTGTGCCCTCAGGATCCACTGCCCTACACTGCTCAACCTCAGCTGATGGGTCCGTCTGCTCTTTGGCAACATCCTCCCCGGGTAAATGCAGGTCGAAGAAAATCTCAAAACCGAGCACGCGCTTCTTCTCCGCGTTTATCCACGGCTCTGGGAAGCCGCAAAACGGAAAGTCTTCCCCCTCCCGGACGAAGCGTCCGTTTAGGGTACCCTGAATGGGCCTATGCATCAAGTCAAATGGCTTCCCAGCCTGCTTGGCTCTGGCTCTTCCAGCCATTTCTTTTCCTTTCCTCACCCAGTCCTCTTTGGTGGGCAGATAACCCAGTCCAAAGGTATGCGGGTTGTGTGGCACTTCGGCCAATGTTGCGACGCCTTTCCTGCCGCTCCTTCTTAATCCCATCCCGGGGATGTGTTGTAGCTTGTTCATGAGGTAGACGGATTGAGCACTGACGTACATACCTTCATTCACAGCCATAATATTTTGCACAACCCGGGCCTCGGCCAGAGTAAATCCTGATATAAACACGTCCTCCATGCCGTGTTCGATTTCGAGGACTGGTGTAGACACCTCCGGAGGGGGATGGATCGATGAATTCCCAAACACAATGGCTACTCCCTTTCCATAGGGGAATTTCACCGTCTGATGCAGAGTGGACGAGACGGCCTTCGCCTGATGCAACCACGGTCGCCCCAAAAGTAGGTTGAAAGTTGCGGGAACCTCCAAGACATGGAAATCTATCTCGTGTTGTCCAGGTCCAACCTTTGTTTGAATCTTGACGGTCCCCATCACTTCTCTGCTAGTGTTATCGTACGCCTTGATCACCTGAGTTGTCGGGATGAAGTCCGCGGGCTTCAACCCGATTGCATATGCTGTTCTAGCTGGGCAGACATTGATAGCAGACCCGGTATCAACAAGTACCACCGGTATCCACTTGTCTCTACATTCCACGGAGATGTAGAGAGGTTTGTTATGATTCACGCCCTCAGGCGGCAGTTCTTTGTCTGAAAAGGTTAATGCCGGGGAACCTCCTCCCGGAAAAACCAGCCCAACCAGCTGTTCTGGTGTAGTGTCGATGGAGAGTTTGGCCTTGTCCATGGCAGATAGGACAGCTTGCCTGTGTACCCGTGAGGCCATAAGCAGTCCCCAGATGGATATGTCTGCCTGTATCTTCTTTAACTGCCTCAGCACAGCTTCTTCTTCAATTTGTCTCTCTCTCTGTTTCTCAGCTTCCTTGTCTTTCCCAGATGCTTCGGGCTAGTCAAGGTGCGGGGGCTTGAAGTACCGCCCGCTTCTGGTCATGTGGTCCACCTCATCGAGGTACCACGTGCTGTCTGGTTGATTTACTTCCCAATCTTCGTCTGTGTGGGCAAGACATAAGTCGTCGTCTTCCCACCACATCCCGTTAGCATCCAAAAGACACCTGTCTGGTTCTGGCAAATGTGTACTCTCAGTACCTTCATCCCATATGCTCACAGCATTTTCCATTCTTGCGCCCACAGCACTCTCAGCCCCTTCGTGGGCTTTTGCCTTTCTGATTCTCTCGGAATCCCAAAACTTCTCCTGTTCTGTCTGCGTCGCTGCAGTTTGTTGTTCCACTTTCTCTGCATCCACAATGCTTAAGTCCCGAGCGGAATTCTTTGTACTGGCACTCTCCGGCAATCCATTCTGACTCTCGACCCTTCCGGCCACCATTAATACTTTTGCCCCTGCCGGGCCTTGCTCTGGCTGAAATTCCACAATATCAGGCTGATCATCTAGCCAGCTGGTGGCCTCCACCGACTCCTCATATTCGAACCAGTTGATTGTTGCATCTCCTGATTCTTGGTCATTGAAGAACTGGAGGTTGGCAAAGTCCTCTTCTACTGCTGTCAGATCATTTGCCCCCCGTTCAAGTCTGTCCCCCTGAATCATGCACAGTTCAGCTTTTTTCGGCAGTCCCACACTCGGTTCAGACTGGCCCACTGCTAAGATGTACTCGCTTGGATCATAGGCTCCCCCAGTACAATTCCCGGGCTGTTCCATCCCAGACTCAACAACTCTGTTCTCCTCTGAAACCTGCCATGTTCCATCTTCAGTGGTCACCACCTGTGACGCAGATTGGGTTGTGAAGGTGTCCAACATGCACAAGTCAGTGCAGTCAGGAAGGATCACCTCTGGCTTGGGTAGGTGGGAGGGAGTAATATAGATACTAGGATCGTAGGATACGACCCCAGTTTAGATGAGGTTGACTCTTTTGGGTGGTGGATCTTGGTTATGGGTAGGGAGTGGGTTGGTTGTGACGTTAGGTCTATCTGGAGGTAGAATAATGTTTTTGTCGATGAGGTCCTGAACCTCGTGACGCAGTCGGAAACATTGGTCTATATCATGGCCATGCTGCTGGTGGTACGCACAGTACTTGGCTGGGTTGTGAGAGGGGGGGAGTGGATTTGGTGGCGGCCTCGGCTCCAGGGGTTTTAGATGTCCCTTTCTAATTAAGACCCCCAGAACCTTGGACAAAGGCATGTATAGTGGAGTGAAGGTTCTCTGGCCTCTGGACTGATATCTCGAGGCTTGGGTACTGCTCCCGGATGTACTGGAAAAGGGTGTGGCCGCCATGGGCCTTGGCTGGGAAGGGGGATTGGTGGTGACCATACTGACCTCCGAAGTTCTGGTATTTGCAGCGCCGCTTGGGCCTGCGTTGTTGTTGCGGTTAAATGTCCTCCGAGGTTGCTCCCGGTCCTGGTCAATCAGACCTTGCTTCATCGCATCCTCGATCTGTACCCCCATCTCGTGTAAGTCTGAGAAGGTGGGAAAGGGGAGTACGATCATCTTCTGCATGAGTTTTGGTTGGAGATTGCGCACAATCATCCTAATTTGGTCCTTGTCTGTAGGCCTCAAGGTCATCATCGATGCCTTTGCCCTCCATCGAGTTACGAAGTCTGAAAAAGTCTCCTTGGCCTCTTGCCTCGTCGTTTCGAGATCACGAGTTGTAATCTCGATCTGTGTATTGTACGAGTACTGTGCAACGAAGGCCTCAGCCATCTCATCCCAGTTTCTCTTTACCTCATCTTCTAACTTCGCGTACCAAATGGCTGCCACACCCAACAAAGTTCGACCAAACAGGGAAAGCTTTTGTGGTCGGGTTAGGCCCATTGGCCGCAGAATGTCTGAGAATAGCCTGAGGTGGACCATAGGATCCCCGGACCCATCAAAACGATCAATCTGTGGCATCTTAAATCTGTCTGGCAATGTTACGGCCACATCGGTGTACCCATCTTCGATGTCTGGGATGGCCTTCACCCCCTGGGATTTCTTAAAAAGCTTCTCCAGTTTGCTCAATTTCAGAGCTGTATGGTCTACCTCGAACTCGAATGGAGAGTCCGGATGGTTGGCAGGTGTATGGGTCTTGGACAGTTGAGGCAGAAGCGGGGGCGGAGCCAGCCCCGTTGGATGGCCTGTGTCCTCTTGAATATTCTGGGCATTGGGTAGGGTGTTCTGGGTGTTCAGGGGGGTATTCTGGGGGTTTGGCAGGGTATTCTGACCAGTGGATGCCTGCTCGGGTAATGGAGCTCCGGGTGGAGGAGGAGCCTGATGTGAAGCAGATGCCGCATTCTGCTGTTGCAGCCTAGTGATCAGTTCGGCCTGCTGGGCCATGACAGCGGCCTGCTGCTTGGAGAACTCCGCTTGGCGGGCGGCATCTTCTTGCATTTGTTTCATGCTCTCATGCATTTGGCGCATCATCGCCTCCATTCCTAATGTATTCGGCGGATCCATCTGAATAACCGGTAAGTGTATCTCTATAGCGGAAACAGAAACCTCAGTCTGACTGTTTGCTGCTAAAGTGGACTGCTGCCCCGGTAATCTTTGCTCTGACACACTGCGCCTCCTTGGCTTTCTTCTAACAATCGGGGGTAGAGAGTGGAACACTGGATGTCCGTCAACCAGATCCTCGGATCGAGTGAGTCGGCGACCTCGTGTCCAAAGTGCTTGGGGTATATCTACGGGTTTAGAAGCAATTGTGCTACAAACCTGCCCTAGCAAAAAGATAAATAAAGCGAAAAGGAAATAAATAACCAGATAAACGGACAGCATAACAACTTAAATTAAATACACAACACACAATCGGGCATACAACACACGGTTGATAAGTTGGGTATACACTGTCCTCAATCACTGATTACTGTTCCTATATCACTGTTCCCCAAAACTGAATCTGATATCCGCAGACAACTGATTCTCAGATACTGACTGATGCCCGCAGGCATGATGCCTAATCTCAAAAACTGATGCCCGCAGGCCTGATGCCCAAACTCAGAAACTGATACATGCATTCCCTGTAGAGACGCACTCTAACAAGCACATAACAGATAAGTGAGAGCCAAAACACCCCTATGTTGGGGTAGGGTTTCCCTGTCCTATTTTGTCAGGAACTAGGGCTTCACTATGCACACAGCGGCTTCAAACAACCTATAAACGGGTAAGCAACCTGTCCTAGTTTGGAATGGTCACTATGGATTCCGAATATGCACTAGGTCGAATGGTCAAAAAGGGTGCCCCGGTAAAACCAGGGTTTGTGTTCCCATACTGGCAGAGCCCGTAACCGATCAGCCTTACGGACATGCCTTGACAAGACAAGCCTCCGGCAAACCGCTCAGGAATAGCAGATGGCAAACACGGTGTCCTAGGCGCACCAATGCAAATGCAATGCAAAGAAACACACAAGTGTAGTCAAAACAAGATATCACGAGTTCGAGTCAAGTTCTCTAAATCCCCAGCAGAGTCGCCAGAAACTGTAGACGTCCCCGAACGCATCCCGGGGAGAGAGGAGTGCGAGTCCCCCCCCCCCGTTCTGGTTCGATATTGGGTCTACTACAGTTCGAAGGACTCATATGTCACGGTTCTTAATCTTGAACCAAAGAGTCCAAATCCGGCAAATCGTTTTGAAAACAGATTTTTTGAAAGAAGTGCCAAACATGGACTGCTTTGCCAGATACAGAGTCGCCACCTAAATGTTTTATAATGGGAAATTTAGGAAACCCTGACTCGGTGCCAAAGGCCACGTGTCCGTCATCACCAAAGTTGCCTCGGCTCGGGAACTTGGGTACGATTGGGGAAGGTCACTTCGTGAGCACCCCCGCTCGCCTGATCAAAGACCGGCCTCTACCAATCATGATATCTAGTTTTGAAAACATCGTGTGTTCTTATTCCGGTTATTAGCCTAGGTTACTATGTGATGCGCACAGCATACAAGTATAGACTGAATCGCCTGAATTGGAAAAACACATTTCATGTTTGTTTGAAAGATGGTTTGCTACCCACAGGTAGGCTTAAAATGCAGATTTTGCCACCCTCAGGTGGGCTTAGAGAAAGATGGTTTTGCCACAATCTAGTGGGCTTAAAACAAACAATCAATGCATTATTCCAATTCAGATAACCCAACCTTCACCCACAGGCATTCAAGGCAGTTATATCACATAAGCATATAGCCTCATGGTAAGCATGCTATCATGGCAGTCACTCACACACATGCAAGGATGCTAAAGCATAAAAACTCACCGAGTACTCCAAGCCAAAACAAAAGCTGATTAGAAATCATGCATGATCCTGAGTATGCTGAAATGCCTAATGCAACACATGCAAAAATGCAAACTATAGCAGGCTCGGCTATTCTAAACATGGCATATGGAATGCTACAACTAACATGTATTCAATTTGGAATTGAAATACAAATGCAGTTTGTATGATGCGCTGAGCCCGGTGCGTGCAAAACAGATGAATGATGCAAACATGCTGTCATACTGTATGCTAATTGAAATATGCCTTATATCTAACCATCATAAGCTGGTAAATAAAAGGGAGAAAGACGTGGGGTTGGAAGACATACATCACACTCACCCACACTTATTACAATTATGCCCTCGCGTAGAGGGTCCAAATAAATATACAGTCCCAAAATGAAAGAATAATACAGTCCAAATATTACAGTCCGAATAATATACAAATCCCTAATTAATTAACAAATTAACTAAGAAAAAACTGTAAACTGGCATGCAAGCCAGGGACTGCCTTGCTTCTGATGGATGATGTATGTTTGGGCTAACTTGCGCGGAAATCCACGGCGATGCCCCGATTAGCCTCTGTTTTGCAATGTTTCTCGAAATGCGCGCCAGGTCTCGGAAGACTGCTGATTCTTCATTTTGCTGCAACAGAGAGCAGGAAAGGGGCATAGCAATGTATTTCACAAATGTATGCATGCCTCGATCCTCGTGCCACCAATCACGCATCTCGATGCATGATGGCCGAGGAGTCGAATTGCACAATTTTAATATAGAATGAATGCACATGAAAACACAACAAAACCTAACTCCATCACGGATAATCCGGAGTGTCGGTGACTTGGGAATTGAGACACGTTCCGTCACTCGGAGTGCGAAACGCGCCTCGTTTCCCGTGCCCGGGCTAACTCCTATCCCGAACACGATGCAATATGCATGATATGCATGAAATGCAGCTAATACGCAATCCTAACATACACGATGTCATGGAATGACATACACGCTAAACGAGGTAATACATAACTGGGCGTACACAATGCTACGGATGAAATGGCATACGGAATGCAATAATGGGCTTACACCAACATGAGAGCCTCAGCCACACTCACGTAAGAGGCCATCGGATGAAAATGAAGTGCCTCGAAATGCGTGCACACGGGCACGCAAATCGAGGCAATGGCATACGGGATGCAATGATGCTAAAATGACATAAACAATACAATATGGGCTTACACTAACATGAGAGAGCCTCAGCCACACTCACGTAAGAGGCCGAGAGATGAAAAATGAGATGCCTCGAAATGCGTGCACACGAGTACGCAAACCGAGGCAATGGCATATACGATGCAATGAGACTAAAATGGCATACAGAATGCAAAATGGACTTTCACTAACATGAGTGAGCCTCAGCCACACTCACATAAGAGGCCGATGGATGAAAATAAAGTGCCTCGAAATGCGTGCACACGGGCACGCAAACCGAGGCAATGGCATTAAGGCATGAAATGACATGGAAATGATATGCAAACATGCCAATGGAATTTCAGCACTGAAATTTGGGGGAAAACAGTCCCGAAAGATGGCGAAATGACACCAAATGCAAGGAATGGTCCCGAAATGCGAATTTAGGCACCCGAAATGGCCTATAGCTATGCAATGCATGCACAATATGGACATGGAATGAAAATACAGTAGCAAGGCAGCCCCAAAACAAGCATTTTCCAGTCTAAAACATGGCCAAATAGCAAGCATAGATAGGGCAACAATGGCATGCAAAATAGGGGCCAAGAGAGGGGTATTGAAGTAGATGGTAAATGAAAAGGCCAAACAACAAAATACCCTTCTACAACACTGAAGAGGGACCAAAAATATGAACATTTACAGTTTATGACAGCCCCAAAAACAGTATACAAATGTGCTCAAAATGTCATGCAAGATGAGGCTCAAAAGAGGCTATAACATGAGGTATACAAAATAAACACCAAACAGCCAAAGACCCTTAATAAATCATGTCAATAAGGTCAAAAAATGACCACTTTCAGTTCTGATCATGGCCAAAAAAAGAAGCTAGATAAGCCAAAAAAGCATGCAAAAATGGGGGCCAAAGAGGGGTATAATGGTAAGTACAACACGGAGGCCCCCAACAGTGTTGAGCCCTTCTAAAATGTTGTAGAGGGACTCAAAATAAGCTTACTCACAGTTCATGGCACACTCCAAAACAATTTACATATAGGCCAAACAAATCATGCAAATTTACGGTAAATAGGAGGGATTATGAAGTAAGTGCAAGATAGGGGACCCAAAAAGGGTTGAGCCCTTCTTCAATGTTGAAGAGGGGCTTAAAATAGGCCCACTTAAAGTTTACATTATGCTCGAAAACAGATCACACATAGGCTAGAAATTTCATGCAAAAATGTGACATACCAAGGGGTATTGAAGCAAGTACCAAATGGAGGGCTCAAACAGGGTTGAGCCCTTGAACAAACATGAAGAATGGCTCAAAAAAGGCCTAGTTTCAGTTAGGGTCAGAGCCCAAAACAGTAATAAAATAGGGCTAAGAAATGGGACAAAAAAGTGCTACAAAAGAGGGAAAGATGACTTACCCTTGGAGACCAAAGCTTTGCTTCCTTTTGGCTTGAGAAATGTTGCTTCCTAGCTGCCGGAAAGCTCCCCAAGCTGCTGGAAATGGAGTGGTGGTGGTGATGCTTGATGGTAATGAAGAAATGGAGCCAAAACTTGAGAAAATGAGAGGAATATAGAGAGATATGTATCTCTATGTTTGAGAGCAAATTTTCCAACCTTGAGGGAGAGCTAGAGTTGCTGTTGTGTGTAAGGATGGAGGGGAGAGGGAGAGACCAAGTGTGTAGCTTAAGGGATTAAGTTCCCTTCTATACAAAAAGTCCCCCGAAATCAGATATTTTGGGGGAAACAGCTATACAGCTGTAAAGCACACCTCCCAAGGATCATGGCCGGCCTGCCACTTTTGCTGCAGGTGGCCGGCCGGCCACCCCCTATGGCCGGTCGCCTAGGGGTCAAAAGGGTCAAGTTGAGTTAATGGCCGGCCACCAGATATTGGTGTCCTCCCAGGTCCCCTCATCACAACTCTGTGGTTCAAATTTGGAAAATGTAAAACAGGAGAGAGAACAAGCCATTTTTAGGAGGGGTTCAAAAGGTTCAAGTTGAGTTACTAGCCGGCCATGTGATATTAGGGTCCTCCCATGTGTGTACAACACAAATATGTGGTTTGGGGTTGAAGAAAATGGCCCTAGGGTGGTCAACATTGGCTCGGAAGTGAGAAAAACGGGCGTCGGAGGGCGCCGGAGGAGCATAACTGGTTGCTGAGACAATTGATGGCCTCCCACCCTTCAGTGACCTTCCTGGTGATAAAACAGAGGTACCTGTCAAAAATGAACGAAAACCGATGCAAAACGAATGCTCGGCGGCCAAAACACGCAGTTCGGGGTCCCGAAAATAGGCCGTTAAGCACCGAAAATGGCATTCGGCCACGAAGTGGGTCTCTCAGGCCCCAGTGTCCCTCGAAAGGGAGTAAATGAGATGCATGCCAAAAACCGGAGCAGTCGGAGATGGTTAGGCGGTCCCGAACCGAGGCACACGGCCTGACGGCTCCGAAAACCGAGAACCGGGCTCCGAAATGGGCAAAATGGCCTACGGCCACGAAATGTAGCCTACGGCCACTGAGAGATGGTCTACGGGACCTCTCCCTCCCCTCAGGAAGAAAAACAGAGAAAACCGAGCCTAGTTCGCAAACCGAAGCAAGGCACAGAAGAGGGTTTGGAAGTCCGGAGGCAGGGCTCACGGCCGCGACTCTGAGACTTCTGAACGAGCATGAAATGCAACATCACCGAGCGCTCAACCGGTGACATCTGAGTCTTAAGGTCGGTCAAAAATGGGGTGTCTACACCTTCCCTCCTCCTTCTCCTCCTCCGACGCTGCTGCTGCTGTTGCTGCTCTTGCACTCCGGAGCCCTTTCCATTCACACAACAGCCTCGTCTGCCGTCGCTCGCCCTCGTCTGCCGCTCTCCGTCGTCTTCCGCCGCTCAGCGTCGATCGTGAGAGAGAGAGAGAGAGAGAGAGAGAGAGAGAGAGGGGTAAGAAGAGATTAGGGATTTTTGGTTTTGGGTGGGGGGTATTGAGATTGGGGATTTTTTGTTTTTTGGAGGGGGGTACAAGTACAGAACGAGAATGGAAAAAAAAGGAGAGAAACATAGCGAGAATGAAGAAAAAAAATTTTGAGTCACAAATGAAATTTAAACAACAAAACGTGGTTTAACCTTTTCTTTTTTTTTTTTGCGACGGGGATTGCCGTCGCCAAAAAAAATTATTTTTTGTTAAAATAATTTTTTTTTTTGTAGTTAATGAATTTTTTTTTAAAAAAAAATCATTTTTTTTTAGTTATTAAGATTGAAATTTTATTTGCCTTATTTTTATTTTAATGAAAAAAAAAATTATTATTATTTTTTATTTGGTAGAAGTAGAGATAATATTTTGTGGTAGAGGAGAGGGAGCGGCAGTAGTAGTGAAGATGGTGGATAAGAGATGATGGTGGTGGTGGTGATGGCGAAGGAGATTAGTGGTGAAATTGTGGTAGTGGGAAAGTAGATGGAGTGGCAGGGGTGAAGGAGAGGTAATGGCAGTAGTAGTGGCAATAGTGGTAGTGGTGGTAGTGGAGTGGCGGCGATGGTAGTAGTAATGGTAGTCGTAGAGGTGAAGTGGCGGCCGTAGTAGTAGTGGTGGTAGTGAAATGGCGTTTACAGTAGTGATGAAGATGGTAGAGGAGATGGGTGGTGAGAGAGAGAGATAAGTGAGAGACAGATAAAGGAGAGAGAGAGAGAGAGAGAGAGAGAGAGAGTGGTGAGCGAGAGAGAGACAAAGCGGTCGCTAAAAGTGCATTTTCTTGTAGTGGATCGATAAATCGAGAAGGAGCTCAGTAAATAGAGAAGACGGAAGAGAGAAAGTGAGCAACGCGAACACAGTAGGGGAGAGAGAGAGAGAGAGAAGAGAGAGAGAGACAAAAAGAGAAGAGAGATGAACGAAAGAGACAAAGAGAGAGATAGAGAGAAGAGAGATGAGTGAGAGAGACGTAGAGAGAAAAGAGATGAACGAGAGAGACAGAGAGAAGAGAGATGAGCGAGAGAGGGGTGAGAGAGATAGAGAGAAGAGAGATAAGTGAGAGAGATAGAGAGAAGAGAGATGAGCGAAAGAGACAAAGAGAGAAAAGAGATGAGAGAAGAGTTAGATGAGTGAGAGACACAGAGAGTGAGAGAGAAAGAGAGACAAATAGACAGACAGAGAGAGAAGAGTGATGAGTGAGAGAGAGAAAGAAAAGAGAGAGAGGAAGATGAAAAAATAGGTGAAAAGAGAGAGAGAGAGAGAGAGAGAGAGAAAGAGCGAAAACACATAAATGAGAGAGAGACAGAAAGAGATGAGTGAGAGAGCGAGAGAGAAAAAAAAAAGAGAGAAGAAAGACAGAGAGAGAAGATAGATGAAAGAGATAGAGAGAAGAGAGACGGATGAGAGACACAGAGAAAAAGATAGAGACAAACAGATAGAGAAGAGTGATGAATAAGAGAGAGAAAGAGAAGAGAGACAGAGACACAGAGAGAATGAGAGAGACGGACAGATAGAGAAGAGTGATGAGAGAGAGAGAGAGAAGAGAGACAGAGACACATAGAGAAAATGAGAGACAGACAGAGGAGATGGAGTGGCAGTAGTAGATGATAGGTAATGGTAGTAGTAGCGGTAGTGGTGGTAGTGGTGGTAGTAATGGTAATTGTAGAGGTGGAGTGGCAACAGTGGTAGTAGTGGTGGTAGTGGAATGGCATTTGCAGTAGTGGTAAATGTGGTAGAGGAGATGAGTGGTGAGAGAGAGAGAGATGAGTGAGAGACAGATAAAGAAGAGAGATAGAGAGACAGAGAGACAGAGACAAAGTGATGAGCGAGAAAGAGACAAAGTGGTCGCTAAAAGTGCATTTTCTTGTAGTGGATCCATAAGGAAAATGCCCTAGACCCCCAGTGGGAGTGACCCCCACCACCTCCACTGTTTTTTGATTGGTTCAAAAATTTTTATTATTTTTTTTTTCACTCTTGCTCTCACAGCCCCCCACGTGAAGGTGGGGGTACTGGGGGTCACCCCTCACTGGGGGTCCCCAACATGGTTGGATCGATAAATCGAGATGGAGCTCAATAAATAGAGAAGAGATGAGGGAGAGAGTGAGCAAGGCGAACACAGTGAGGGAGAGAGAGAGAGACAGACAGACAGACAGACAGACAGACAAACAGACAGGTAGACAAAGAAAGAGAATAGTGATAAGTGAGAGAGACATAGACAGAGAGAGAAAGAGATAGAGATAGACAAAGAGAGAGAGATAGAGAAAGAGGGAGACAGAAAAAGAGAGAGAAACAAGAGATGAGCAAGAGAAAAACAAAAGGAGAGAGAAAGAAAGCGAAAAGAGATTAACGAGAGAGAGACATAGAAAAAAAAAGACAGAGAGAGAAGAGAGATAAACGAGATAGACAGAGAGATAGAGAGAGAGACAAAAAAAGAGAGAAACAAAAGATGTTCGAGAAATAGAGAGAGAGAGAGAGAGAGAGAGAGAGAAATAGCGAAAAGAGATAAACGAGAGAGACACAGAGAGAGATGAGCGAGACAGATAAAAAGAAGAGAGAGACAGAGACAGAGACAGAGAGAGAAGAGAGATGGGTGAGAGACAAAGAGAGAAAAAGAAACAGACAAACAGACATACAGACAGAGAAGAGTGATGAGTGAAAGAGAGAAAGAGAAGAGAGACAGAGACACAAAGAGAAAGAGACAGACAGACAAACAGAGAAGAGTGATGCATGAGAGAGAGAAAGAGAAGAGAGACAGAGACACAGAGAGAAAGAGAGAGACAGACAGAGAAGAGTGATGAGTGAGAGAGAGAAAGAGAAGAGAGACAGAGATAGAGACAGAGAGACAGGAAGATGAAAAAATAGGTGAAAAGAGAAATGTTATATCAAAAGAGTAAGACGATGCCCTTTTTTTCAATTTTTTTTTCTTTTTTTTTTTTTTATGATAGAAAAATACCATTGCATTTATTTAAACCATTTTGTAACTATATATATGAAGTCTTCTCAAAGCCATAATATATATATATTTTACTCTCTTTTTTTTTTTGCAACGGTACCTATTACAGTCGCAAAAAACTCTTTCTTTTTTTTTTTTTTTGCGACTGCAGCTGGTGCCGTCGCAAAAACTCTATTTTTTTGCGACAGCAATCTCTGCTGTCGCAAATACTCTATTTTTTTTTGTGACAGCAATTTTTGCCGTTGCAAATACTCTATTTTTTGCGACAGCAAGTTGTGCCGTCGCAAAAAGTCACATTTTTCGCGATAGCAAGCTGTACTGTCTCAAAAAGTCACATTTTTTTGCGACGGCAAGTTGTGCCGTCTCAAAAAGGCACATTTTTCGCGACGCAAGTTGTACTGTCTCAAAAAGTCACATTTTTTTTGCGACGGCAAGCTGTGCCGTCTCAAAAAGTCATATTTTTTGCGACGGCAAATTTTGCCGTCTCAAAAAGTCATATTTTTTGCGACGGCAAATTGTGCCGTCTCAAAAGGTCACATTTTTTGCGACGGCAAGTTGTGCCGTCACAAAAAATGACTTTTTGCGACGGCAAATGTGCTGTCACAAAAAATTCCATCTCATAAGCCCACTTTTCTTGTAGTGATAAGTATTTCGTGGATTTATTATATAGAAACAAGCTTTTACAAATATAAAGAGTAACATGGCAAACATCAACAATATACCCAAGGAACAGAGTGTCATATTGAATACATATGGTTTAAGATCAAAGATTTCAAAGGAAAAAAGGCAAAAAAGTTTCAGAATACTTGGATCAAATATTTGTCACCCCAGATACGATCTCATAGAACCCTAGAGAAAGAAAGAACATAGAGAAACCATCACATATAGAGTTTCAAATTAAAGCTCAGATGAATTTGAATCTGGTGTTAATCTGTTCAAGAGCATTGCATACATTGTGGGTATAATTTCCATCCATAGAGAAGAGGAAGAAAATGAAAAGGAACCACCAGCTAAAATAGAAGTTTGGATTCACAGTCAAGGAAGACCCAAATTTAGAACCACTAGCTAAAATGAAAAGGAACCACTAGCTAAACATATTTAGAACCCAACATACTCTGGACAAAGAAGACCCAAATTTCCATTGATTGGACACATTAGAGACATATAGGGTCCCAGAGAAAGATTTTAGAAAGCAAAAGAAAACAAGAGCTAAAAATTACAGTAAGAAACGTACGGAGTTAAAAAAATAAAAGACAACTTAATTCATTGAAACTCTCTCTCCTCCCAAATTAGAGTCAAAGTGAGAAGAAAATGGCAACAAGACCCATTTCAATTAGACAACAGGCCATTTCAGCCACATGAGTTATGGCAAACCACCATAACTTTATATCTTCTTTTTTCTTTATGTTTCCTCTTTTCTTGATTCTATGATTATCCTCTCTCTTTAAATGTTTCTGACTTTAATTGTCAGATATACCTATTAATCCCATCTCTACACATTTTAAAAACTAAAACTTCTATTATAGTTGTAAGCAAGCAATAATAAAGCTAAAGTTACATTAACAAGTAATTCACATACATTGATCTGAATAAGCTGGGCTTCAGTTGTTTCAACACCAGTAAGCTCACTTGAACAGCCAGGCTTCATCAATTAACTTTTAATTAGAATGCTCACAGGACATTTAGATATAAATTTATAAAATAAAGATAAAATGATTTTAATCTCTCCATACACTTGCTAAGTTATTTTTAACTAAAAGTGAAAGTTTTCCATATAGTTTTCCATATATAAAAAGCATTAATTAAGTCCAAATACTAACCAAGATCACATGAATGCACCATACATATGCTACTATTGTTTTCCATATATAAAAAGCACTCAATACCCAATTAAGCTTCTGGGTTCAGTTGCAATGCTGCAATGAATATCGGACATCACTCTTATTTGAACAATTTGTGGTAATTTACCTGAAAGTAATCAGTTTCAGCAGCTGAAGACAACAATTCCAACAACAAACAAGGCCAATCAGTTGTTGAATTGGCCAAACTCCTCGAAAACCCACCAACACGATTCAAATCCTTAACAGCATTGGCTCTCCACCAACACGATTCAAATCCTAAAAGATAGTGCATGCTTCTTTATCTCTCATTCCTTCCAATCAGTTACTACCAAACTACTTGGTGAGCAACTTTTAATGTAGATTCAAAATTGTTCCAATCGGAGAAGATGTGAAGATTTATTACCCGTTGAGAAGGAGATCGTCGTAGAGGGGCATGCGAGTGTTAGGGTGGAGAGGGTCGGATCCCTGAATCTGGCGGCGGACGGAGGGAGTAGAGGAGTTGCGGGAAGAGCTGCTAGGAGAAGGATAGAGAAAGAGGGGGAGGAACATGGTATGGCGGTTGCTACCACCGTGGGGTGGTCGGAGGACGATGGTGGTTGCTTCGCCGGAGGAAACGACCTCAGCCACGGGAAATAGGATCAAGACGGCAGTGGTGGTGGCGACCTGTGGCCACGACCGCGCCATTGGTGGGTGGAATTGGAGGTCAATGAGAGAAGTGAGAAGACGGTAGGTCTCTCTTCTGGCTAGAGAGAGAGGAGATAGAGGAATTGATTTACCCACAGTTTGGGTTGAAAACAAAATACATATATAATTAATAACAATTCGCGACTAAATATTTTAGTCGCTAATTATTTTTTTAATCTGTCCAAAATTTGAAATCTCCCTCTAAATATTTTAGTTTTTTGGCGACTAACATATTCCTTTGTCGCTATAAATATACTTTTGGCGACCACACTTTTGGTCGCCAAAGATAAAAAATATTTTTTTCTTTTCATTCGGCTACTAAACAATTTTAGTAGCTAAAACTAACTATACGGCGACTAAAATATTCTTTTGTCGCTGAAAATATACTTTTGGCGACCAAACTTTTGGTCGCCAAAGATAAAAAATAATTTTTTTCTTTTCATTTGGCTACTAAACAATTTTAGTAGCTAAAACTATCTATACGGCTACTAAAATTTTTTTTAGTCGCCAATTGTGATATTTTTAGCTACTAAATTTTTTTTTAGTCGCCAATAATCAATATTCCCCGACTAAAAAAAAAATTAGTAGCTAAATATTTGACTTTTGCCGACTAATATTATTTTTGGTCGCCAATTCCACAACTTTTGGCGACTAAATTTTTTTTAGTCGCCATAAAAGGTCGCCAAAAGTGCATTTTGTTGTAGTGTATTCTCATTGTTTATGTAGGAAGTGGATGTTAAAATGGGCCAATAACATCAGCAGCAGAAAGACGAAGTGAGAAAGATGCTAGTGGCAGCTAATGATCACCCTTCACAAAAACTGAACTTCATTGATGCAATCCAACACCTAGGGATGTCTTACCATTTTGAAAGTGAGATTAAGACAGCTTTACAACACATATATGAAATCGATTATGATCACTATGATGACAAAGCCAACAATGATCTTTATACTATTGCTCTCTTGTTTCGGTTGTTTAGACAACAAGGATATCTCATCTCTTATGGTAAGTCTCATTTTGTTAACTCCAGTCCACATGGACTAGTTAGAGGCTGGAGGTTGGGTCTCCAAGTCAAGAAGTATGAGGGAGATGGCAGGTAAAGCCAACCTAATAACTCCCTTTGCTTGACTTTGTTCCCTCTCTTTTATGTATAAATAGAGGCTGAGAGGAAGAGAAAAAACATACAGACAGAGGCAACACAGAGTGTATAAACTGTGTCAGTGAAAGAGAGTCCTATAGAGAGTTGTGAGGTGTGAGTTGTAATCTCCCTCCGGGATAATTCTATAATGGTAATCTCTCTTTGTAGACGTAGGCAATTGCCGAACCACGTAAATGTCTTGTGTCTTTCTGTGTGTGATTGATTTATGGCGTGCCTTGATCCTAACAAATGGAATCAGAGCCGCTGGTCGATTTTTGAAAAAACAGGGTGTGTTTTTCAAAACTGTCCAGAAATCAAGTTGCTTGAAATTCAATTTTGAGCATACTGGGAGGAAGCTCTCAACGAGAAGAGTCCAGAACTGCAAAGTTGAGCCCAAAAAGAGGCCCCACACGTCCTCACGCGCCGTCTAAAGAAGGCGTGTGAGGCCCACTCTCAGACACGTGCCCCACGCACTGTTGAGAGCATCAGCGCGTCATCTCAGTCACAGACATGGGCCCCACGTGCGGCGAAAGGAAGAAGGCGACTAACCTGCGTGTGATAGTGACGTCAGCACTGCGTTAGTGCCACGTCAGTGCCAAGTCGGCGCACCTGTCTGCCACGTCAGCACCGCATCAGCGCCACGTCAGCACACGTGTCTACCACATCAGCATACGTGTCTGCCACATGTCGTCCAAGTTAGCCATTGTTGACCCAACCCGACCCAGAGGCGGAGGAGTTATCCGGTGCTACGTGGCTGCAGTTTATCCACAGATCTGAACCTTTGAACTTATTTTGACTAGATTTAAGCCATTTGAAGTCATATTTTGGTGATCCAATAGTGGTTTCCAACTATTTGGAGTATTCTAGAGAGATCTGTATGGTCAGATTTTTTATTCAAAAATTTTGTAAATAGAAAGTAGACGATGGAGGAATCTACATCAACTTCAGGATCCATGATCAAGTTAAATCCTTCCAATTATGCAATCTGGAAGCCGCAGATGGAAGACATCCTATATTATAATGACTTGTTCGACCTTATTGCTCTAAAAGGGGTTAAATCGAAAGAAGTGAAGGATGAAGATTGGATAAAGATTAAGTCGGAAAACTATCGGTTGTATCAGACAATGGATAGACCACAGTGTGTTCCACCATGTTGCCCAGGAGACAAATGCATATATCCTCTGGACAATGTTAGAAGGAATGTACCAGTCAAAGACCGCTCGGAACAAAGCCTTGGTGATGAGAAGGCTTGTAAATCTGAAGTTGAAGAATGGTGTGTCTATCGCTGAGCACACCAGTGAATTCAAGAATCTAGTAAATCAACTTGCAACCGTCAAGGTGCCCTTGGATGATGAAATGCAAGCCGTACTACTTCTTAGTTCTTTACCGGACAGCTAGGAGACATTGGTGGTTTCTCTCAGTAACTCTACACCAAAGGGGAAGTTGGAGGTAATCAGTCCTATGCTCTTGTCACAGAGGATAGAGGCAGTGACAGAAGTAGAGGAAGAGGTAGATGAAGAAGCAAGAGTAGAGGCAGATGGAACAACAGGAGTAAATCCAGAGACAGTAAAAGTCAAGGTAACTCTAGCTTCACTTACTTTCACTGTGGCCAGGAGGGTCACATAAAGAGGAACTGCCCAAGCCGGAAAGATAAAGGCCAAAGCCGTAAGTCAAAGGGAGACGAGAACACAACAGTCACAACAACTGATGAAATACTTCTTGCAGTTAGTGAAGAGGAAGATTGCCTTCACGTGGCTGACCATAGCTATGTAGAGTGGGTGATAAACACAGCTGCATCCTATCACGCCACTTCCCACAGAGACCTCCTTAGCTCGTACAACACTGGAGATTTTGGTACTGTTCGAATGGGGAATTCTAGCTATTCAAAGATTATGGGTATTGGAGACATTAGTATTCAGACTAATGTCAGACACAAGCTGGTTCTCAAAGATGTAAGGCATGTTCTAGATTTGTGCCTCAATCTTATCTCTGGAAGCGCCCTGGACCGACAAGGCTATACAAGTACATTTGGAAATGGTTGTTGGAAGCTAACAGGAGGCGCTTTGGCAATCGCCAAAGGAGAGATGTCTTCAACACTGTACAAGACTCAAACGAAAATCTATCTAGGAAGTCTTAATGCAGCTGAAGTCAAGGAGGCACCAGACTTATGGCACAAAAGCCTGGCTTACATGAGTGAGAAGGGATTGCATCTGTTGGCAAAGCAATCCAAGATACCCTTATCCAAAGGGAGGGCCCTGAAGCTGTGTGATCATTTCCTTTATGGCAAGCAGCATCGAGTATTATTCAGTTCAACGAGCAAGAGGAAAACAGAAGTGCTCAGTATGGTACACTCGGATGTTTGTGGGCCAATTGAAGTGGAGTCACTTGGCGATTGCAAGTATTTTCTGACCTTCATTGATGATGCATCAAGGAAGCTGTGGGTGTATTTCCTGAAGATGAAGGATGAGGTATTTTAGCACTTTCAGGAGTTCCATGCAATGGTGGAAACAGAGATTGAGAAGAAGTTGAAATATCTTCGCACAGACAATGGTGGCGAGTACACTTCCAATACTTTTGAAGCATATTATGCTAGCAGAGGTATCCAGCACAAGACAACAGTTCCCGGTACCCCACAACACAATGGTGTGGCAGAAACGATGAACCGCACTATTATTAAAAGAGTCAGATGTATACTCAAAATGGCAAAGTTGCCAAAGTCATTCTAGGCTGAAGCTGCCCGTACAGCCTGTTATCTCATCAACAGCTCGCCTTCAGTCCCGTTGAACTTTGCGATACCTGAGGAAGTCTGGTTCAGAAGAAAGGTATCATATTCTCATTTGAGAGTCTTCGAGTGTAAGGTGTTCACATACATCTCCAAAACAAAAAACAAACAGAAGCTTGATAACAAGTCCACTCCATGTATATTTGTGGGATCCAGTGAACAAGAAGATGATCAGGAGCAGAGATGTTGTGTTCCAGGAAGACCAAACAGTAGTAGATTTTGAGAAGTCTGCAAAGTCTAGAGATGTCATCACTCCAGACTTGTTCCCATCCCCCGAGCCATCACAAAATGCTAGATGTGATGATGTGCAACAAGAAATGCCAGAGTTGCAGGATCTTATGCCAAAAATTGAGGATCAGAAAGAAAGCGATGAAGACCTGGATGAATAGAGTGTTGAGCAGAGAGAGCAACCCCCTCAACCAGAGGCAACTGGACCTCAGTTGTGGAGATCTGGAAAAGATTCCGTGCCATCAACCAAATATCCCGCTTTTCAGTATATTCTGATTACTGATGAGGAGGAGCCTGAGAGTTTTTCAAAAACAAAGAGTCATATAGAGAAACATTGCTGGATGCAAGCCATGAAAAAAAAGATGAGTTCTTTGTAGAAGAACCACACTTATGAGCTTGTTTCACTTCCAAAGGACAGGAAAGCATTGAAAAACAAATGGGTGTATAAATTGAAAAAAGATGGCAACGATAAAATACTGCAGCATAAAACTCACTTGGTGGTCAAAGGTTTTGGATAGAAGAAGGGAATTGACTTCGATGAGATCTTCTCTCCAGTTGTGAAGATGACTTCCATTTGAGTAGCTTTGAGATTAGCAGCTCGCTTGAATCTGGAGGTAGAATAGATGGATATCAAGACTGCCTTTCTCCATGGTGATTTGAAAGAAGAGATCTACATGGAGCAACCAAAAGGGTTTGAAGTTAAATGGAAACAGAACCTAGTCTACAAACTAAAGAAGAGCCTCCATGGCCTGAAGTAGGTGCTGAGGCAATGGTACAAGAAGTTTGATTCATTTATGATAGATCACGAGTACACAAGAACGGTAGCAGACCAGTGTGCATATTTTCGAAGGTTTTAGGATGGAAACTTCATCATCCTACTGTTGCATGTCGATGATATGCTGCTCATTGGACAAGATACTGCTATGATTAACAAGTTGAAAAAGGACTTGTCGCAGTACTTTGACATGAAGAATTTAGGCCTAGCACAGCAGATCTTAGGCATGAAGATTGTTCATGACATGAAAGCCAAGAAGATATGGCTGTCACAGGAGAAATAGGTTGAACGGGTGATTGAAAGGTTCAACATGAAAGATGCCAAGCCAGTCAGCATACCACTGGCCAACCATTTCAAGGTGACAAAGCATTCGTGTCCCACGACCAGCTCTGAAAGGAAAGAAATGGAGGCAACTCCTTATTCTTTCGCAATAGGAAGTTTGATGTATGCAATGGTGTGTATCCGGCCAGATATAGCTCACGCAGTTGGCGGTGTGAGCAGATTCCTCGCCAATCCAGGAAAGGAGCATTGAGAGATTGTCAAATGGATTCTTCCGTACTTAAAGGGAACTTCAAAGTTGTGTCTATGTTTTGGAGGAGCTGAACCAATTTTGGAGGGTTTTACAGATGCCGATATGGTGGGTGATCTTGATGGCAGAAAGTCTACATTAGGATTTTTATTCACCTTTGCAGTGGGAGCTATTTCATGGCAGTCCAAACTACAAAAGTGTGTTGCTTTATCTACAACAGAGGCAGAGTACATTGCTGCTGCAGATGCTGGAAAGGAAATGTTGTGGTTAAAACAGTTTCTCTAAGAATTGGGTCTACAGCAGGAAGAGTACAAGGTATATTGTGATAGTCAGAGTGCAATTGATCTGAGCAAGAATTCCATGTACCATTCCCGTACAAAACACATTGATGTCCGGTATCATTGGATACGAGAAATGATGGAAAAGCAGCCGATGAAGCTAGTGAAGATTTACATGGACAAGAATCCTTCTGACATGATGACCAAGGTTGTCACTAGAGAGAAACTGGAAGTTTGCAAGAATTTGACTAGGATGGACTTCAAGTAAGAAGTCAGTTATCCATATGGACGTGGAGGGGGAGAATTGTTAACTCCAGCCCACATGGAGTAGTTAGAGGTTGGGTCTCCAAGTTAAGAAGCAGAAGGGAGATGGCAGGTGAAGCCAACCCAATAACTCCCTTCACTTGACTTTGCTCCCTCTCTTTTATGTATAAATGGAGGCTGAGAGGAAGAGAAAAACATACAGACAGAGGCAACACAGAGTGTATAATCTGTGTGAGTGAGAGAGAGAGTTCTATAGAGATTTGTGAGGTGTGAGTTGTAATCTCCCTCTGGGATAATTCTATAGTGGTAATCTCTCTCCGTAGACGTAAGCAATTTCCGAACCATGTAAAAATCTTGTGTCTTTTCTGTGTGTGATTGATTTTTGGCGTGCCTTGATCCTAACACATTTGTCATGCATTTGATGTTTTGGTATCTGAACAAGGCTAAAACAGTCAAACACAACCATACAAGTCCATATGTTATTTTGGCCACACTAATACATCATGTGTTGGATGGGTTATGTAGATGTGTTCAACAAATTCAAGGATAACAATGGAAAAATTCGCAAATCCTTAATTGGCAATGTGCGAGGAATGTTAAGCTTGTATGAGGCTGCACATCTTAGGGTGCGAGGAGAAGATATACTGGATAAAGCATTTTACCATCACTCACCTTGAGTCTGCGGTACCCAACTTGAGCAATCTTGTTCAAGAACAAGTAATTCATGCTCTGAATCAGCCCATACATAAAGGCTTGACAAGGCTAGAGGCAACCCGTTACTTCTTTTTCTATGAGCAAGATGATTCTCACAATAAAGTTCTACTGAATTTTGCAAAATTAGATTTCAACCTATTGCAAAAAATGCACCAATGGGAGCTAAGTAAAATCACAAGGTGATTTGTATAAATTTATGCCCAGAAAAAAAAAAATAGAAATTCCCAAAATTTAAATGTATAGTATAAATTTAAATTGTGCACTTTTTTGATCCATACATTTCAAATTCTAAGCATTTTTTTGAATATTTTTTATAGATCCGTAAGGTTGTAAATCAAGTCACACTTTTCCAGTCATGTTGAAGTGGTTTAAAAATTGACTAACATAGATCTTATTACATATTTCAAGTGGTGGAAAGAATTGGACTTTGCAAATAAAATGCCTTTTGCAAGAGACAGAATAGTGGAGTGCTATTTTTGGATATTGGGAGTTTATTTTGAGCCCCAATACCTACTTGCTAGAAGGATGCTAACCAAAGTGACTGCCTTGACTTCCATTATTGATGACATCTATGATGTCTATGGTACTTTAGAAGAACTTGTGCTCTTCACTGATGCAATTGAGAGGTTCAAACCGATTCATTCCCTTAATGAACTTTGCATTTGATCTCATAGAAGTATCAAAATCTCTTCAATTGTTCATTATCTATTTGTATTTCAGGTGGGAAATTAGTGTCATAGATCAACTTCCAGAGTACATGAAACCATGTTATCAAGCATTTCTAGATGTTTACAACATGATTGATGCAGAGATGGCGAGGAAAGGAACATCATATCGCGTCCACTACGCAAAATCTGCAATAAGCCTCGTATTGATTGGTTACAAACAAACAATTTGTGATTAGCAATAAGGTTATATGTGAAATTTGATTAAAAAGCAATAATACTGATCGATTTTGTTCAAATCTCACATGAAAAATTTAGTTAGAGAATACTTTGAAGAAGCCAAATGGTTTCACCAAGGCTATGTTTCAAGTATCGAAGAGTATATGCGAGTTGCACCAGTAACCTGTGGTTACACAATGCTAGCAACCACTCACTACAAGAAAATACATTTTTGGCGACCACTTTTGCCGACTAAAAATATTTTGGTTGCCAAAAGTTGCATTTTTTTAGATAATCAGCGACTATTGCGGCATTGCATTTTTTTACCTCATGGATTTATGCGATTTTCTTAAAATGAAAGTGTTGAATTCCGTTCAACACATTTTTTCTATTTTTCTATTAAGATGAGATTTTTGTGGATGTTTTGCAAATTTACTCACGTTTTTAGCTTGTTAATGACAATGTATCTGTTTCAGTTGCTGAGTAATCTAAGATACTGTGTAGATCATTTTGTAGTATCCAAAATTATTTTATCCATGCCTTTATTTTTCTTCTACTCTGATAGGTCCTCAAAGTTGCACTCAAGATCTGGTTGTTGCATGATTTGAAGGAAATTGTATTGCTAATGAATATAACGTAAGCATTTGTGAATCCACTGCTCAATTTTCGTTATAAAAAATTGTATTGGTGATCTTTTCCTGAATGCTTATAGGATAGTTTAATAGTTGATTGTACAAACATCCACTAATAAGTATTTTTGTTTTTGGGAACACTAAAATTTTATGGAATTGGGTCGGAGTCGGAGGATGCTGCTGCCACAGAGAACAGGTAAGTAAACGAAGCAAAATTTATTTCTACATTCCTTCTTCTGTATGCTCCTTATTGTAGTAGCTTTTATTACATAACATCATTAAAAGAAGGAAAAAAAAAAAAAAACTGCAAGATTTTCAGTTTTCTACATGTTGAAAAGTATTTAATATACTCAGAATAAACACATCTTTTTTAGAAGTATAAATTAATCCACTGTCATCATTTCCTGCATAACAGTAATAAGACTTGTCTTTATAAAAATTTGCATGGGTTAGTTATTCGAGTACAAAAATCTGTTTTCACTTATATTCCCTTCTTTGTCATTTTGTATCCTCCAAAGGAAGCAAGATATAAAAGATTAATCATTATGAATCAACCACTATTTTTTTTTTAATATATTTTTGTGCACTTTACATTTTTGTTACGGTAACTCACAAATACATTAAAAGTTGGATTGACCTGCTTTACCCACACACAAATGCACCATTAAAAGTTAAACATGGTTTACCCACCTTCTTTGTCAGAAAAAGTAAACATGACGTATAAGATGTGCCGTTAAAAGTTTTTCAAGACACATTGGAAACACTTGACACATTGTGTTGCGGTTATAATTTTTATGAATCCAGAACAAACGTTATGAAGTTGTTTATAAGGAGAAAAGACCCATCTCAATACATGAAGGCGGGTCTCAACTAGATTTTCTTATCTAAAGTTCAACCAAAGCATATAGACTATTCAGAAGTAGAAAGACTATTTTAACTTAGTTTCCATTGTTGAAACATAGGTCAATATTGACATATTGTGGAACAATAGTTAGAATTGATATATACATATGAATGATGTTTTATTTACAAAATGGTATTGATAGTCATTTAATTTGTTAATGTTTCCTTTACTTTCCATGTAGAATTTACTTTTTTTGTCCAATTTTACAATAAAGTGATGTACAAATATTTTCAACAAAAATTTACCTGACATTATTTCTCATTTTCTTTGGTACAGATGGATTATCTCATGCACAAAGCTAAGTTGTATATGACTGATTGGCACTACAAGCATTTTTGGAAGGAATATATATTTTTGGATAGATGTGTATGGAAAAGATTTGGGTGGACTAGTAGTTATATTTTTGGAAAGACAAGTAGTTATATTTTTTGGATGAATGTGTATGGAAAATATTTGGATAGACTACTAGTGTGTATATTTTTTGATAGATGCGCATGGATGACAATTTAAAACATAATAACAACTAATTGTTATGTTTTAAATTATTATGCTAGATGGATGTGACTTGGATGATTATATAGATTACAAGTGGATTTTTAATTGGAGGAATATGTAGTTTGAATTTACTTGTGGATGAAAACTTATAATAGTTGATGACTTTCATTAAACAGGTTCAGTTTGGATGATTTATATTTTGTCGAATGTTCATGATTCAGTTGATTTGAATGATACTTGTAAATTACATATTATATTGAATGGATTGGATGAATTATTATGAATTACAGATTTATTTTGTTGAATGTTGGTGACCAAATGTTGATCGTGTTTTTTCTGTTTTGGCGATCAATTGATTAGTTGGGAAAGATAACTAATACTTTTGCCGACTAAATAATTAGTGGTTAAAGTCATTAATTTTGGCGACCAAAAAGGAATTCGTCGCTAATAGGTCAATTGCCGACTAAAGTTTTAGTTGCGCAAACATTCTTTTTCATGACTAACATGTTTGGTGGTTGAATGTGACAATTGCCGACCAATCTTTTTGGTTGTGGAATGTGCCATTTGCCGACCAAACTTGTTGGTTGTGGAATGTATTGCCAACCAAACTTTTTGGTCGCGGAATGTGACAATTGGCGACCAAATTTGTTGGTCGTGGAAATGGGCCACAATTGCCGACCAAATTATTTGGTCTTGAATGTGCGAATTGGTGACTAACATGTTTGGTTGGGAAATTATGACTTTTCACGACTAAAATGTTTTAGCTACTAAATGGATTAGTCGCAGTAATTATATATTTAGTGACCAAAAATTTAGTCGGCAAATATAACTTTTTTGCAACTAAAAAATTTTTAGTCGCTAATTACTTTCCACGACCCTCAATTGGCGACCAAAGTGGCGACCAAAAAAATTAGTCGCGGATGACTTTTGCCGACTAAAAATGGACTTTTCCCGACCAAATTTTTAGTCGGCAAAAGTGCAAATTCTTGTAGTGACTTCCTTTGTTGGGATGGGAGAGGTGGTGTCCAAAGAGGCCTTTGATTGGGTGTCAAGTGATCCTTTAACTGTTCAAGCTTCATCAGTAGTTTGCAGACTCATGGATGACATGGTTGGCCACAAGGTAATAAGATAAATCAAAAGTCTTGCAAAATTGTGTATTATGTAATCTCGATGATCACGTGGTATTGTTAATGTGCTGAGCTTTGTTCATCTTTACTAAATTTTAAAAAAAAAAGAAAAAAAATAAATATTTAAATTCAGCTTGATGAGATGAATTGAAAATTTTAAACTTTTTATAAAAAAAATTTCAAAAGAAGTCCAAAAAAAATAAAAATAACCCAAAAATAGTGGGCCTTTTTTGGCTTTTTTTAACTATTTAATTTTTTAAAAAAATTTCAATTTTTTTTTTCTTTTTAGATTTATCTATACAAGAAAAGTAAAAAAAAAATGACATAATTTTGAAGAAAAAAAAATTTACTACAAACAAAAACAAATTCAAAAAAGATGTGACTTTTTTTTGGTTCCCAAACATTTGGTATTTTTTTTCAAAAAATAGAAATGTTGTATTAAAAAAAATGAATGTGTAGAATAGATTTCACAAAATTTTAAAGATTTGCAAGTGAAATTTAAAAAAATAAAAATAAAAATTCTATGACAGATAATTAATGTTTTAACAGAACAATTGTATTGCGGTAATTAGATGTCACGTGGCTAAAATCTGTTATAGCACTTAATATATTGTAAGATATTATGGGACATCTAGAAATATTTTTTTAGATTAAATACGGGACATTATTTATGAAATATGTAGATTCTAAGTTTTATGTCATATTCTCTAACCGTCATGTGACACTTATTATAGTTCGAGCAAAAGAGAGGTCATGTAGTTTCGGTAGTGGAATGTTACATGAAACAGCATGATGCATCGGAGGAAGAAGTGCTTATTGAATTTCACAAACAAGTTACAAATGCATGGAAAGATATAAATGCAGAGTGCCTCCATCCAATCAAGGTCCCAATGCCTCTGTTATTAAATGTTTTACACAAGGACGAAGATAGTTACACTCATTCTAGAACTAGGCTTAAAGGTTTTGTAACCTCAGTACTTATCGATCCCGTGCCAATATCATAATGAAAAAAACAAAACAAATCACAATCTAGGCATAAAATGTATCTGGATCAATAAGACTTTTTAAAGGGGCAACTACATGCAGGTGGGAGAAAAGAAAAAAAATTACTAATACACGGGGGTGGAAGTGTCTGTAGTGTGGTACAAATGAAAGATTTTGCACATCCTCATATGTTGGTAATTATTTTCTCATTTTCTCACCTGAATGTAGTTTCTCCTTTTTTAAAAGTGGGTCTGTTAATAAATGTTATAAAACTTTATTTATTTTATGTGTATTGCATGTGTTTCTATATTTAATTTTTGTATTTGTAGGAGAACTAACGCAAATAATTCTCTGCTTCACAAAGTTATTGATTTCTTGGGAGGTGGGAATTAATCGATTTTGCAATAAAAGTTATATTTTTGTAATAAAAAAAAATATATATTATTTTATAACAAAAATGATGAATTCTTGTGATGTTATATATACTTAGCACTCTTGTTAAAGTGGTGGCCGTAACAGTCTATCGAGAGCAGACCAAAGACATTTGGGCGGAGCTAATAACGTGGTTGTTGGAACAATTATTGAGGGGACCAAAAACATAGGCTTCTTTAACACGTAGGATATAAATGTATGACTGTCTTGTCTCTCCCTTCCATATCCCACAAACAGAAAATATGATATATTCGCACTTTCTTAAAACAATAAAAATAAAAAGTTTTTCATTGGTTTAAAAACAAAAAAAAAAAAAAATAGTAGTACAGTGTAACAAGAAAAAAAAAATTATAAAATCATAAAAAAGTATAACATTTCAATTATTAAAGTGTATAAATTTTATCACTGATTTGTAATTTTTTTTCTGTTACAACTAGACTTTTATTTTTCCCAATAAAATAAAATAAAATAAACTATTTTTTTTAAAAAAGAAATAATATAGATTACATTATAAACCTTGTTATTGACATTGACAGTTTATAAAATAAATTAGACTTATATTAAGGGCATGGCATTATTTTATTGAAAAAATTACTTATAAATCCTATTTGGAGAAATGTTAGTCCGTGTAATCCTACATGTTTTTTTATAAATTAAATAGTCCTTTTTATTTGTAGTATGTATTATTGATTTGATTTAGTAATATTTGAGTTTACTTTTTTGTCTCTTATTGTGATTATGTTTTTGATGTTTTTTTAGGATTGAGTGTATAAGGATAAGGTATGATTTAACATTTTCAATTTTTTTAAAGATTTCGCGGAATGATTGTGGGGATTATTGATGTTACTTACCTAGAGTTACATTATTGATGTTAAATCATTTGCTTTTTTCTAGGGAGGTGTGTTGGTTGTAACGTTCACATTTACCTACATAACATAAATCCAGAGCCACATTATTGTACTATTAAGCCTTCCACTAACAACCTATAACATTAGCATCAAACACCAACCACATAACATAACATCGACACAGTCCGACAAACCCCCAACAATTAACAGCCACTACCTCCTACTACCACCAAACCCCACTAACACTTGTAGGCATACATCCTCCCACTAGCCCCCAACATTACAAAATACACACCCAATCATATAAACATTAGTTACAACACCATGTGTCCGTTACATTATATACATGCACAACATCACATTTGCAATCACTAGTAACCCCCAAACCCGTGAAAATATTACAACATTAACCAACAAAACCATGTGTCTGTCACATTACAAACATGCACAACATCACATTTGCAATCAATGATAAACCCTAAACTTGCGACGTGAACAAGATCATCTAAAACCTCACATGACGCATCAATTAAACAAAAACTCATTTCAAGCATCAACCTTGATGTCGTATTGTTCCACAAACAACCAAACTAACATCGAAGGCACCCATACTTGTTGTCATCGTACTAACACACGATCTACAATGCTGTCGACAAATCAATTTTAAATTGCCAACGTTACGTCCTCAATGTTAATCGCACTCCAAGATGTCCCAGTGCCCACACCGCTTCGCCTCTATAAATTTGATAGAAGGGGTTTTTGGGGGTTTTGTAATGTTATTTGGGGAATAACGAATTCTGGGTGTAATGTTTCCAAATCCAGCGTTCAACTCACACAAATTGAGGATCAACACTGCAACATCATCAAGGAAACGTTGATGTTTCCATTTTTGAGCTTCCGTTTTGTTCGCAATGAAAGAAAAAGGAAAAAAAAATGCTATAATATACTTTTGGGCTTTTTGGTAACTACAATATCATCTAAACACCCAATATATCCGGGAAATTCTATTTCCACCCCCTAATAAACTCAGGGCAAATCTTTTCTCAATACACATCCCTATTAATTTAATTATTAAGTAATTATCTCAACCCACATCCTTAAAATTACAAATAAATCCTTCACTCATGTGTACACACACTTTACCCTCAAAATGCACACTTTAATTTACCTCAATTTACATTTCTACTTCCACCCACTTTCGTGAAGACCAAAGTGACCCCAATTTACATTTCCACTTCAAGCAGGAAGGAAGAAGAAGAAGTTCAAACAAGAAACCAAAAAAAAAAAAATCTGCACTTTCCTCACCTCCATTGAAGATTTCAAGAGCTCCATTGAATATCTACTAAACACTGTTGAAAACCTTGTTTAAGGTAAGAAATCTTTCAATTTTATTATTAAATTTATCATTTTGTTATTAGATTGACAATTTTCGGATCTCTCTTCACTCCATTGGCATGAAAGTATGTTTTTTCCGTAGCTGGAAGTGCTGTGTAGATCTCGGCACTGGGTTTCCGAATATGTGTGTTTGATTCGGCACTTGGTTTCCGAATATTATGTATAATTTCGTCCAATAAATTCTGAAAAAAATACATAACTTCGTAGTTTTACTGCCAAATATATTCTATATTTTCGGTGCTTTTATGCCGAATAAATGCACTAATTTTGGCACTTAATTGTTGAAATATTTTTGTAAGTTCGGTCCTGAAGTGCCGAATGGTTTTTTTTTTTTTTAGAACCAGGTTACATAGGCCACCAATATTTGTTTTACTTTAGGTTTTTTTCCAACAATTTTATTTTATGGGTATGTTTATGTATTTATTTTTTTTCCCCAAATTGAATGCATAACAATAGAAGCAAAAAACTGTGCAGTATTAGTATTTTCACATGATATTGTTAGCTTAGTAGTTGGGTCTTCTTAAATTTTGTTAGCTAAATAACTGAACAAAACAATTGCATTATATAGAGTATTAAAAGCTTGAGTTAATTTCACATCATCCAAATTGTGAATTTAATGGTCTATAACTGCGTATTAGATTTCATTAAGGTGGCATGGTTAGGCTACTTATTAACCGCATTGATGTGATCTTTTTTATGGGAGTGCTTATTATGTTTCATTATATTGGGTTGATAAGAACAACTTTTCTTATGCAGATAGATGTCAGTCCTAGTGAACGTCGGTCAGTAACAGCTTCGAACAGAAGACTCCGTGAATTAGAGAGACGTGGACGTAGATGTGGACGTGGATGTGCTCGAGTACATGATGATGACATGAACATTGCCATGGATGATGATCCTATACATGGTGCACCAGTTAAGGATGATATTGCTATGGATGATGACCCTACTGGTGATGATGCTGACATTGTTGATGAAGATATCCTTACTCAGCCATTTCCGGGAGGTCCAACTGATCCATCAATCCTTAAAAGTTTTAAAAGTCATGTTGCCGCAGCTATTTGGAATGGTGCTGATGAAAGGGGGCCCTTAAAGTGTCATAATCACTCATCTAAGATTCGTTCATGGTCGTGGTGTGAACAAGGAAACAACGCTACATTTGTAAATATTGTGGAGATGTCAGGACTTGCACAATTAGCTCGTTGCACGTACCGCTTTGTCAATAAAATTGTAGTGTCTAGTTTTGTTGAGAGATGGAAACCGGAGACAAACACCTTCCATTTGACTGTTGGAGAGATGACTATCACATTGGACGATGTCGCCACTGTCCTAGGGCTTCCCATTGTAGGCAAATCTATTAGTGTGCGTAAGTTGTCAGAAAGGCGGGCCATTGCATTAGTAGTTAATACGTTGCAAATTGATGAGCAAGACATCAGACATGAGATATGTAGTGCTGGAGGCAATTCAGTGAGGCTTGAGGGCACACTTTCATAATGTCACAGACAATGATTCAATGGAAAGAATTGCATGTGCAGGTAGAGCATACTTGCTATTTCTGTTGGGTTGTACACTTTTTAGTGACAAGATTTGTACTAGGGTCCCTGTTGTTTATTTGAGTTTGTTGTCCGATTTGACACTGTATCTTCATATGCTTGGGGTGCTGCTGCATTGGCATACTTATATAGACAGTTGGGTACGCTAGCAGGTCCGGCGTGAAACAAATAGCCAGTTACATGACACTCCTTGAAGGATGGATTTATGAGCACTTTCGTGGATTCCGACCACACTTGAATATGAATTACACTCGAGACATGCCACATGTTTACCGTTGGACTTCTCAGAGAGAGTATGGTGAAGAAACACAGTTGCAAGCTTTTCGAGAGGAGCTTGATAGGTTGGGTGTACATGATGTAAGTTGAAAAGTCCTTCAAATTTTGAAACTCTATATCATACAAAATTTACAGTTGTCATATCTTATAGTTTTTATGGTTTGTAGGTTATTTAGGACCCATACCAGAGTTGCAGAGATGTCCATCCATGTCATCCAGTTACATTCTACCACGGTTGCCTAAAGTGTTTGGAAGTAGTTGAACCATATCACCCTGATAGAGTGTTGAGACAGTTTGGCAGAGTGCAGACAATCCCTAATCCACCACTTGGTCCTATGTGTGCTTCTCGAGGAGCCACAACTCCACGCTACAATGTTATGTATGCATAATTGGACATCATTTGGGAGGCATGGGACAACCATGTGTTATCTGATCGGAGGAGTACACCGGTACGACAACCTTGGGATTGTGTTCCTGGTTACATGGATTGGTACCAAACCATTACCCATATGTACGTACAAAACCCAGCGCGTCGTTCTCAAGTGGATCCGAATATCCATCATTATCAGTATCCTAGCCAAGACGCACAGGTATCCTTTTTTTCATTTAGATTGCAAATTATTTATGTAAACTGTTACAAGTTTGTATATAATGTTATATTTGTTCTCGTAATGCAGTGTATGTCACAGATACATCAGATTACTCATCCTTTCATTGAGGCTAGCTATGAGGACAGTGTTCAACATCCTGATAGGCTTTACTACGCAATTGATGCAATCGAACAACTTCTTCAAGATCAGCACATTAGTGAAGCTGCGCCCAGTACATCTACTAAGGGTCGGTCTGCACCCAGCTCTTCCACTGCACATCGTTTTGGAGCACATTACACTCGCCGGTCACGTAGTTAATAGTAGTTTATAATGTTAGCACAAGTAGTTTCTGATGATGTTGGTAGATGTATAAGGAGACAAGTATTATTATTATCTTCGAATTATGTATCTTTTGGATTATGTACAAGCACACATGTCGTTTGTGATGGTGTGGATGGATTGAACTACTATTTAGTATATATATATATATTTTTTACGTACTTGTTTAATCTTATTACTTTTTAACAGCAATTGCACTTGGTTAATATTATTTTCATTACGTTTTGTGTTCAGACAATGTAAAAATAATACGACATCCATTCCATAAATTAGAGAACTATAACGCATATAATATTCTATTTTTTAAAACAAAACTAACCATTACAAAATCCAATGGCAAAATGCTATCTACCTCGTTACTCTATGCTAGTAAATCATAAAAACTAATGTTTTAACCCTCTCATTACTACTCTGTAATACCTCAATCTATGTCAACTACATCAAATGTCTCTCGAGTAGCTACATTAGGTCATATGTTGTCTTTGAATTTTTGAATGTGGCTAACATATGCATTCTCCCATTCTGACGCACAAGGGTGATGGTGAACTCACCAAAGCACGGCAATGGGAGGAACTGGATGACCGGCTTCCAAAAACACCAGCACGTACATCCAAAAAATTACATATCTTTACCAATTACATAAAATTTGCAATTACACAACTATTAGACAACAATGTTTGCTTATTTTCATAACTTATACCTGCACAAAATGATTTCCATTGACAAATCCAATGGCAATCTTGCGACGATCAGCTAGGGTTATCGGCGGTGATCTCAAAGGTAAGAAAGTGAGACACTGTTGCAATGACAAGTGGTACAAGACTACATTATAAAATGATGCAATAAGATGCCCCATGTCAGGCATAATCATTCAACGATCAAAGCCTGGGCTATTTTCAAAATATGAAAGGATGTGTGTCAGCTCCTTAACCCTCTCATGCGACCCATATAGTACGACGTATTCATCTCTGTGATTATTCAATTCAAGTAGCAGATCACGCCTAACTTGCACCCAGTCATTCTCTCCAAGACCAAGTAAACCTGCAATAGCTCTAAATCCACAATTCCCATCACCATCTACATCCTTCATCAACTTTATGAATGGTATTAACATAGGCGGGAAGTCAGCAGCATATGCACTCGGTAAACTTGTTCTTGTACGATATGTCTTTCTCTTCACATTCCGCTTCTTCTCATGCACTTTTAAAGCTCTCTTTTTCTTTGACTGACTGGAAGCTAATGTGCTCTGGCTACCATGCTCATCGTCAACCAACTCAAATGCACACGGGTCACGACGACAAGATATATCAATTTTCTTATGTCCTCGACTTGGATTAGGTTTCACATCAGGCTCAATAAGAAAAGTGCTCGCTGGATTTGCAATTTCCCTCAACTTCTTCAACATATCCAATTGCGTGGCAATATCAGACTCTTCGAACCGCTTTAAAATCAACTCAAGTTCTGGGATACAAGTCAATTCCAACTTCTATTCCTTCGGATTGTGCACACATATAGTAAGGCACATCCAATGTACATGTATGCTGCTGAGTGGAATAGGACGGCCTTGTCTCGTGTAATCTACAATCTCGTGAGCACAAGGTAAACCATGTGTGCGCCTAAGAACACACCCACATGTTGCAACATCAATTCCAACTGAATTTGCTCTCTTACTCTCTGCTAACACGTACTCCAATGCACAAATAGACACATTACCCCGGAGCTCTTTGAATTGAAAAGGTTTGAATTGATGTTGTATAATTGTCAAACTCTTCTCGAATGATGCTTTAACTTGAATGTGCTGCAACTCAAGTAGACAATGTATTTTTTCAAATGAAACCTCAAATGTCGTTTGACTTGAACCTAATTGCCACTTCAATCTAGCATGAGCACTCTCAACCCTGTTCATATAGATGTAAACCAAAATAGTCAAGCATAATAATTAAAAATAACAATATGATGTATAATAAATTAAAAAAAAAAAGAAACAAATCTTACCGATTGGTTGTAACATTGCCAAAATGCATACGCATGTCTGTATGTACCACAATGAATTTTTCTTTATACGGATTCAACGAACTCAAAGTAACATATTTGATTGCCTCTGAATAGTTACTGAAATCCTTATGTAGTGTTGCAAGGTGATCATTGTATTCCTCTTCAGTCGATGACAATATCAAATAGTTCCATGCAGTGTTAAACTTGTCCCATTTTTCTTTTGTCTCAAACATTTTCTTGCATTTTGTCAATACATTCTTATTAATATGCCAACGACATAACAAATGTCGAGCATTCGGAAAGGTGTTGGCAATGGCATTCATCAAAGCAAGCTCTCTGTCTGTGACAATAACTTCAGGTAAAACACTGTCGTCCATAAGATCACGCAATGTTTGTAACGCCCATGCATAATTATCAACCCGCTCAGTTTGCAAGTATGCGATAGCCACGGAGAATGTCATATGAGTTGATGTTACTCCCACAATTTCAAGAAGAGAAATCCGATATCTATTCGTCTTATATGTGCAATCCATAATCAACACACGAGGGAATGTACGAAGCAAATCCAAACTTACTGGATGTGCCCAAAACAAGTCTGTGACAGTCATAGAGCCTTCCTCACATCGATGACGCTCAATGTACTTATGTTTCGCTAATTCACCCAGCAGTTGTTGCATCTGGGATCTACCAGCTTTCTGTAGAACCCTACATCGATGTCGTACATTGTAAACTGTCTTCATTGTGCTCATATTAAGGGCATCCCTCTGTTTGAGTGTAATGAGTATCTCTTCTAATCTTACTAGGCTCTTTGACATATCAACTAATAGCGACTTTTCATTAGCTGACAATCTCCCTGCATATGAATGTCCTTGGAGATGCTCCGCAACTGGATGATTATGTAGCCCGCAAACTACATTCAATGTCCATTCATCATTTGTTTTCAACTTGAATGCCCTCAAATCAAATGGACATTCGCACTTCTTCGTACCAGTTTGTCTCAATAAGTCTTTTGGGCCATCTTTCAACTTTTTACGCAATCTATACTTCCCACTCCGCTCACAAGCAAGATAAATTCTTGGTCTCTTACGATCGCCACCATAGTCCAACGTCCTTATAATAATAACAAAGCCATTTATCCTTCCAATGTCTCGTATCCAAGTGAGCAATTCATCTTTGTTGTCGAAAACCTATATACGATGTCACATAACTTTCATAATAACAAACTAAACAAACTAACTAATACAAATTTATGAACTTACAAATTTTATGTTAAAAATTACCTGTTTAGCTGTAAAATGACTAGTACAATCCACCATAATATCCGATCGGACCTCAGGTTCTTCAGTGCATGCCATCTAAAGAGGAGGGGGAAAATTTTAATTCGGTTCTACAGAGCCGAAATAAATAAAAAAATTCGGCCATAAAAAAACGAAAATAATAATAAAATTTGGCATTCTAGGACCGAAAATATTAATTTTGTTCGGAACTTTAAGAACGAAATAAATTTAAAAAATCGTAATTCTAGTGACGAACTATTCATATTATTTCGGTATTTGATTACCGAATTAATTTAAAAAATTCGGCACTGCGTTGCCGACTAAAAAACGCACAAAAAAAAAAAAAAACTACACGCTTTTACCTTTTCAACACTGATTTTGCTATCACCATTGCTTGAGTTTGAACTGTCATAGGTTTGCAACTCTTCCATATCAAAATTAAATAAAATTTGTTGAACTAATAATTAAACGATGTTAATAATTGAGTATAAACTTAAAGATTAAAGCAATATAGGAGATGTTTTGTTTGCAAATAACAGAGAGGAGTACAGAGTGTGTAAAAAGCAAAGTGACTAGAAAAGAAAAATTAGGGTTTAATTTTTTTGTTTCAAAAAGTGTATATTGAGATATTTTTATTTCTAAAAGATGTGTATAGAGAATTTGTATATATAATATTAGGAGTGTTGATCAATGGCTATTATAGTAATTTTTAATTAGGATATAATTGTCATTAATCTAATTTTTCATTAAGTGTGTTCACTGAGTTTATCAGGTTGGTGGAAATAGAATTTCCCAATATATCCCTCTAAACAGCCAACCCATGTGTTACATTCATGGGCTCAAGTGTAATTAACATTGACATTGGACCAATCAGTCTACAAAATAAATTGCAGGACTAAATGGTTCAAACTATCTAAACTTGAGATTTATTGGTGTTTTCTCCTATTTTATTTTATGTGACATCAAAAAATAAATAAATTGAATTGATCTTCTTTGAAACTTAAAAGAAATATTATAATTAGTCTTATATTTTTAAATAATTATACTAATCTTTGTTATAATAACAATGAACTGGACAGTGCTAACGGACATTATAAAATTACAATATTACCATTTTATATCATAACAAAATTACAATTTTAACCTTACATTACTAAATCCTATCTTATTTTATTTTATTTTTTCCAATTATTATCCCTTATGAGAGGCTTCACCCAATTTCTTTTTTTCTTTTTCATCAAGCCGTGACACACATGTGGCCGTGGTCATCGCCACCAAATCATAGCACATCGTGCCACCGTGAAAAGAAACACAAAAATCGCAAACCACATTCTGATTCGATCAGCCTCCGATATCCATAATCGGTCACCACTTTGTCTCCTCCAACATCATCTATGCCTCTCTTTTTTTCTTAATTTTTTTTTTTTTTTGGCTTCATTTTGATGTTTGTTGTGGCTGATTAGGGCAAGTAGCGACCCGTGACGAGGACGATGATGAGAGAGAAACTTGGGAGGAGAGAGGTTTATGGCATTGATCAGTGAGATAGATAAGGATGTTGGTTTGGGTTTGGTAAATATGTTATACAAATTAGGGATTATGAGCGGCCTTAAAGTCCTTCAAAATTATGTCATAATGGAAAATTATTTGATAATTTTGGAGTATTATGGGGTCTTAAAACCATTAAAACGTACAAGGTGAATTCCCCTTTATCTATCAACTATCTTAAAAAAGAAAAAATTAGTGAAACATTCCTCTCTAATTTTATGTATTAGGAGAGATCGAGGATATTTTTTTTCTTTATCAGTTAAGGTCTCTCATTATTTTCACAGAAAAAATTTGACTCAAAGAAATTTCGCCTTACGCAGATAAATTTTGGCCCCGACTTAGAAAAATTTCAATTTTCAGAAAAAAAATTTCTTTGGTGTGATCACAGAGAAATTTTGAAATATTTCGCTATGAAATCAAAGAAATTTCTCTGAGTCAGACAAAATTTCTTTAAGTCGAATTTTCTCTGTGAAACTGTTAAGAGACCTTAACTACTATGAAAATATTTTATATCATTCATCTTATAAAATCTTAATAACAAAGACCTTAAAAAAAAAATTCCCTTAAAAAAGTGAGTCAATATTATCTCATAATTAATATTTTTTACGTTATTATTTATATAAAAGTACCCCATGAGTAATATTACGTGGTATTTTGAAAGTACTAAATAATTTCCTCCATCAACGATGTTATTGAGTTGTTAAGCTAGTTTTTTTTCCTCAATTAAAATGACATAATTTTTATTATACACATTAATTTTTTATAAATGTTATATATATACTAATCTACTCATTTAAATCTATAAAATAATATCCATATTGAATACGGAAATAGTGTTTTTTTTACTACAACAAATTACACTTTTGGCGACTAAATTTTTAGTCGACAAAAGTCGTATTTTAGTCGCCAAAACGTTTTGCCGACTAAACTTTTTGGTCGCCAGCTTTGTCGCTAGATTATTGTCGGGAAAGGTATTGGCGACTAAAAATCATTTAGTCGCTAAAAGTCTTCAATTGGCGACTAATTTTTTAGTCGCCAAAAGTTTTCAATTGGCGACTAAGAATTATTTAGTCACTGAAAGTATTCAATTGGCGACTAATTTTTTAGTTGCCGAAAGTTCATAATATATTTAACATTATATTTTTAGCGACTAAAATTTTTTGTCGCCAAAAACTTAACCATTTAGGGCGACCAAACTTTTAGTTGCTAATTTTCTTTTTTATTCATCTTATTTCTTTTAGCCACTGAATGGTTTAGTAGCCTAAAGTCTAGTTCTTGTTTACCTACTAAAGTTTTAGTCGCCAATTAATTTTCTTTCTTTTTTTTTTTTTTTTGGCTACTAAATCATTAGTCGCCTAAAGTCTTTTGTTTATGGCTACTACATATTTAGTCGCCAAAAGATTTGTTTCCATTTAATTCTTTTTTTAGCTATTAACTATTTAGTCACTAAAAATATTTATTCCATTTTTGGCTACCAATTGTTTAGTAGCCAAAAACATAATTTTTTTTTTTTAAAATTAATTTGTCCACAACCTATATGTATTCCATGCAACATGTATACAAACAAAACAATACATATATATATATATATATATTATCACCCATTCCACAATCTGCATCTATTTCACTTACAACCATCCAAACAAAAGAATAACTTTTAATGTCAACATTGCAAACAAAGTATATTCCAACTTAAAATAATAATTTCATACAAACTTATTTAAATATATGAGCTACCAGTGACATCCATACACCAGCTATATATAAAATCAAAAGACTTCAAAAATTCACTAGAATAAATCAAAAGGCGTTCTGCATGAAAGGATACACCAAAGGCGTTCTGTTGGTATTGAGCAGAACCCAATCACACGTAATAGATTCCTGTGAATAGCTACACTTATCATCTCAACTTCACGTTGGAATGCTACGTCTCCACTAGAACTCTCATAGTCATTTAATCGTTTCGCAGCCACTTTAGTATTATTTGAAAGCACTCCTTTATAACCTTTCCAAAACCCCCCTTTCCAAGGACATTTTTCTCATTAAAGTTGTCAGTAGCTAGCTGTAATTCTCGCCAAGCAAATCTTCTCTATTGGCCAAATGCAATTCTTTTATCAACTTCACCTGAGCATACAAATAAACAGAATCCATCAGTAAATTACTAGAAAACCCAAGTCACAACAAAATCAATACCTCAATTATATATCTACCAAAGATTTAGAATTAATGAGAAAGCTAGAGGTTAATACACATTGACAAGATAATATATCAAACATTGAAGAACTAAGAAAAATATAATGCGCCAAGAAAAGGAAATTATGAACTATAAACTATGCTAATAAAATCTCAAAATTCAACTGATAACATTTCTTTGTCATTGTTTTATTAAATCCAATTTTTATATACTAATAAGTATTTTTTGCTTTTCTCAAAACAATCCAATCTGCTTGTAGATATCAAAGATGCTTCACAAATTGATTAGGGAAAAATATTAAATAAACCTAACAAACAGCAAACTATTTTACATTCACTTGTACCTGATTTATACAAAATAAATTTATGATTTTTCAAGCTTTTAAGCAGCCCACGCAAAGAAGAGGCCAGAAAGCACAATGAAGTGGCAATCTTTACAATTAATGTGAAGTACAACACCATGAAGCACAATGAGGTACAAAACAATGAAGCACAATGAGTGTTAATCAATTATAATGCAGAACTCAAAGATTTAACAATTAATGTAAAAGCATGGGACAGAACTTCATTGACAGATTGATCAACAGTGGTTGAATCACATAAACTTCATTGACATAAACTACTGCTTTAATGTAGAAGCCTGGTACTTCACAGATTGAACAATTAGTGTGATCAACAACTAATGAATGAAAATAAAATTCCAGATATCACATAATAATACAACATAATATGAGGTACATAATTTACACAATAGAATTAATTTTGATTTTTTTTTTTTTTTTGTTGGGCAAAATTCACTTTACTCCCTTGACAAGTATAATTTGCTCCAAGTTCAACTTGGATCGATATCACTCGGCCAATAGCAAAAGATGAAACCAGCTTGATTCATGCCTAACATAATATAGATATAAACATATCATTGTTAAGGAAATTTCCAAGGAAAAATACACTTACATAAGAAGCATTGGAGATTAACTCCCTAAAGAAGGTATCTTTCTTGTTGTAAAGTGAGTTGATAATGATGTCCATAAGCCAAGACACCTCAGCTTGAAATTCAAACTTCTTTGCATTCCGGCAGAGTGAGCTCTTCGACATTAACTCAGTTTCCATGAACCACGTAGACAAATCATGCATTTTGGGAAAACGATCCTAAACTCAGAATTTTCATGTATAGACAAAAGTTTGGTGTCCACATAAATGCAAAATCTAGAATGACAAATCAATTGAGTTCCAAAGACACTAACAATAGTTAATCACAAAATATCTGAATGTACGAATTGTCAAACATTCTTTAAAAAAATAAAGTAAATTAAGAAAGGATAAAAAGCTTTCTTGAAATGAATAGAAAGTGTTAAAGGAACACAGATAAATATGCACTCAGAACAAATCAAATTTCAAATACGAGATGTTACCAAACAATGCAATGAAGCATCCTTACCAAATTTAGTTTTCTTCTATTTTTTATTTCATTCAATCTTTGTTAAGGGGAAGCTGTCCGTGAGAGCCACACGGTGGTTCGGGGACTATTTTGAATTTTCGCCCTCGGAACGCCCTTTTCCGGCTACGTTTAAGGCGTTTTCGGCTCAAACTCCAAGCCTACGGGTCCTAATTACATTCTGTTTGTTGTCACAGGTCATGATTGTCACAGGAAAGTTGTCTGTAAGAGCCACATGGTGGTTTGGGGGCTGTTTTGAATTTTCACCCCCGGAACGCCATTTTCCGACTAAGTTTAAGGCGTATTCGGCTCTAACTCTCTACCTACGGGTCTGAATTACATTCTGTCAGTTGTCAGAAGTCCTATTTGTCAAAGGAAAGTTGTCTGTGAGAGCCACACGTTGGTTCAGGGGCTGTTTTGAATTTTTGCCCCCAGAACGCCCTTTTTCGACTAAGTTTAAGGCGTATTCGGCTCTAACTCCCAACCTATGGGTCCGAATTACATTCCGTTAGTTGTCACAAGTCCCAGGGCCAGGTGCTGGCCAACTTCGTCATCGAGTTCACTCCTGGTGCAATCCTAAGGCGAGCTTTGGTGAGCCGCGACTTAGGATGCCTAGGGAAGTAGGAAGAAACCCAACTGGGGCCAAAGAACCCCACACCAGCAGCACAGAAGAAGGAAGGAAAACCAAACCTTGCGATATTTACATCGAAGACTTCTTCCGGCTCTTCGTTGATGGCAGCTCCAACCAACAGGGAGCAGAGGCAGGAGTAGTGTTGGTATCGCCAAATGGGTGAATGATTGTGCAATCTATTCGTTTGGGGTTCAAGGCCTCAAACAACGAAGCAGAGTATGAGGTGTTGATTGCAGGACTAAAACTAGCAGCAGCCGTGGAAGCCGATGATGTGGTAGTCTTCTGTGACTCCTAACTTATTGTGAATCAAGCAACGGGCGAGTATGCAACCCGAGATAAAAGGATGATAGCCTACGTCGAAGAGGTTGTCAAGCTGCTAACACTATTTGAGAATTGTCGGCTACAGCAGGTTCGCTAAGATGATAATAGTCATGTTGACGCTTTGGCAAACCTGGCTAGTGCAATAAAGTCAGGGAAACCATGGACAATCATGGTTGATTATCTGACAGGACTAAGTGTAGAGCCTCTGATAACAGAGTACCAAGTAATGTGCATGGAAATGTGTCCCAGCTAGATGGATGCCATATTTGTATTCCTCAGAGAGGGCAGACTACCAGACGACTGAAAAGAGGCACACAAAACCAGGTTAAAATTGGTCAGGTTCTGCTTGTCAGTAGAAGGCCATCTGTACAGAAGATCCTTCACTGGACCTCTACTTTGATGTGTGCACCCCTCTCAGGTAGATCACTTTTTATATGAGATCTATGAAGGAGTTTACGAAAGCCATGTAGGGGGTAGGTCACTTTCCCATAGAGCCATATCCCAAGGATACTGGTGGTCATACATGCAGAAGTATACCGAAGCCTATGTGAGGAAATATGAGAAGTGTCAAAGGTTTGCACCTTTGATACATCAACTAGTAGTAAATTTGAACCCAGTGTCCAATTCTTGGCCGTTTGCCTAGTGGGGCATAGACCTAGTGGGGCCACTGCCCCAAGCAACTGAATAGAGAAAGTTCTTGCTAGTGGCCACAGACTACTTTACAAAGTGGGTAGAGGCTGAACCCTTTGCGAAGATTCAAGATATTGATGTGAAGAACTTCATTTGGAAGAACATCATCACTAGGTTTGGGATTCCAAGAGCCATTGTGGCAGACAATGGCACCCAGTTTGATAGTAAGTTGATCAAAAACTTCTGTGCAAAATATAAGATCAAAAACTATTATTCTACCCCTAGCTTTCCCCAGAGCAGTGGACAGGTAGAGGTATCCAGCAAGACCATCTTCGATGGGATCAAGAAGAGGCTAGAAGCAGCCAAGGAAAAGTGGGGGGAAGAATTGCCCAATGTGCTGTGAGCATATCGAACTACGCCGAGAAGATCAATTGGGGAGTCTCATTTTGCCATAGCATATGGCACTGAAGCAGTCATCCCACTGGAGGTTGGCATCCCTAGAATTAGAACCCAAGGAGTGGAGAATGGAACCAATGAGGCATTCCTTGCCCGAGATCTAAATCTGTTGGAAGAAAGAAGGGAGAGAGCAGCAATTCGGCTAGGAGCATACCAGCAGTAGCTTGCTAGGGCTTACAACAAGAAGGTTAACCGAAAGGAGTCCAAGATTGGGGACCTCGTCCTAAGAAAAGTCGTCGGCAATAAGAAGGATCCCAAGGAGGACAAGCTTAGTCCAAACTGGAAAGGGCCTTATTGAATCATCTCGGTTGCCGGCAATAGAGCATATCGACTTAAAGATACTGATGGCAAGGAGTTGCCAAGACCCTATAACACTTGCAATTTAAAAATTTTCTACCATTAGTTTTTGTTTTTTAAGTTTTATGTAATTAGCCAAAGTTTTAATAAAGTGCTAGTTTGATTTTGTTTTTATCAATAATGTTGAAATTTGTGCTATAGGATTGAACAGTCTTATGACGATGTTGATTAACATGACGAGTAACTTAGACTTGCCATATAGTAGAGTTGAACTAAGTTGGCGATAATTGAAGATGTGTTGTTTGGTTATAATTTATGTTAGGTCCCTTAGTCTTGTCAATCCCGCGAACAAACTTGTGTAATTGAGTTGTAAATTTCCTTGCTGTTTTGTCTTGCTCGCTCGAGCGAAAGAGTCCTCGCTTGAGCGAAGACTGCGTCTGGCAAAAACCTGAGAGAGGTGAATGCGTGCTCGAGCGCAGGTTGCGTGGCTCGAGCGAAGCCACTTATGGAAATCACGCGAGATGAGTTCCTCGCTCGAGCGAGAGAAGCTTCACTCAAGCAAGCTTCACTGTTCCAGATTTCTATAAGTATCTGTTTAAATCCTAAACTAGGATTAGGTTTTTGAGATCTACTTTGAGGTTTTATAAGGTTTTCTTCTGGAGTATTTTTGTGAGTTTTCCTTGATAATTTGAGTGAGTATTAAACTCATGAATTGATAAGCACATATCAAGGAGGTTGATTGATTATATACAAGAGTGTTCTTCTTCAGTGGAATCCGGAGATTCAAACGTGAAGTTTCAAAGGAGTTTGATTCTGTACGTAGTCGTTGATTCGGCAAGTGAAGTTGTGGATTCAACTTCAGATTAATCAATTCCGAGACGAAGGCTTGTTGAAAGAGTTACAGAAGGTTCAAAGACAAATTGGATGAGTTTGGTAATTTGTTTGTTATCTTCGTAATCTTTCTTTCTTCAGTAGTGAATTGATTAGTGGCGTTTCGCCTGTGGTTTTTTATTACAATTGAAGGTGCTTCAATTGTGATTTTTCCACATAAAAATTGTTTGTGTCGATTTATTGTTTATTTCAAAAACAACAATCTAAATCACTTTCGTATGTGCTCGATGATTTAGATTGTGTATTTTGATTGATTGGGAATTGGAATATTTAAATCTTGATCTAATCACGAATCACTTAGGATTTTCAATTTATATAGTAGTCATTTTAGTTATGAATGAAAATAATTTGGCTATGAAAATTTATAATATCAATACCATAAAGTAATAACTAGTGTATGGTACACCCCTTTTGGAGGTGTATAATAGGACTTATTTTAGTATGTTCATTGTAATTAGAAAGAAAATTTTTAATAGATAGACTATTATAATTTGAAGAATGGATATTATTATAATTTTATAGAAGATATATATGATATAATCTATATATATAGGGATACCAATATAATTATCAAAACTCGAGGGAGGGCACGTGCCCCCCTGGGCATACAGTGCTCCGCCCCTACAATCACATGTACCTTGCCCCTTGTGTTGGCCTAATGGGTGCAACTTGGGTGCAGGGGTGTGCTCCCTATAGATCTTAGATTCAACTCCCATTAGGAGCAATCCTCTTCTTAAGGCCACACCCACGGGCACTTTGTGTGGGTCTTGAAATTAATCGAGATGTGTATAAGCTGACCTGGACACCCAATCATTAAAAAAAAAAAAAAAATCCAATATAAATGTAATTGACCAAGTGTCAAAGCAATCAAACAAGAGAATGGTAAACAAAATTACTCTTATAAGAGCATCTTCAATTCTCCTTCTTTTATTTTATCAAATTTAAATTTGATAAAAAAAATATTAAAAAGTCATCATTATTCCTTTCATTAAATGTTCATCAAATCAAGCGAGAAGGATTTTTTTCATCAAATTTAAAACTCATTAAGTCCATTATTGAAAATTTGAATTTGATAAAAATTTAAAAAGATGAAGTATTGAAAATGATTTTTTTTTTTTTTTATCAAATTTGATGAAAAGGGAAATTTAGAATAAGATGAGAATATTTAAAAAGATTTTGATGAGAATTTTATGAAATAATTGGTGTAGTTCATATCAATTCAAATCAAATCAAACCTTCTACTCAAACTTGAAATCAAATTGGTGAAGGGTTGGAGATGAAATAAAATAGCATGCATATATGTATATAACTAACAAGAATGAGATCGGTTGTTTGAATTTGGCGTGCCCATGAACTGGGGAAAAAAGAAAGTGAAATTGTCATTCAGTGGTAGTTTTTAAAAATTATTACACATTAATGAAAAAAATTATAACTTTAATTATTAATATTTATTATTTTTTTCTAGCAATCACTGTTATGTTATTTGCCCAAAAAAGAAAGAGATTTTATTTTCAAGAACAAAGACAATTAAAAAGAAATCTGGTGTGGGCACATTTTAATCCATGTCTTACTCTCTTCTTGTCTATATTTGTTTCAATTGAAGGTGTGCATTTAAATGGATGACACCATAAAACAAAACTATTAAAATTCTAGATTTGACATAGAAGAAATGCAAATGTAGTGAATGAGGTTTTAGGAAGGGTGTGCACTATATACATTGTGTTTAATATATATTATGTATTTTTATGATAAATATTATGTAAATTTTTGGTAGAATTATGATACTTGTGATTCGTAAATGAAGTATCTTCATTTCTGAATCACAAACTATCACAATTTTATTAGAAAATTATATAACATTTATTACAAAAATATATAATATATATCACAAAAATACGTATGATGAATATTATTTCTCTAAGTTTCAGTCGTCATCTATTATGTTCAAGAAAGAACGTTATGCTTATTTATTTGTTAATTTTATGATCATTGTTTGCATTTAACTTTGCAAAAAAATCTCATGGATATATTTCACAATAGGGTAAATTACAAATACGCCTTTTGAGATTTACTTAAAATACAGATTATCCCATATAGTTTGGAAAATTATAAATACACACTTGCTAGAATTTTTTATTTAACAGAATTAACTAAAAAAATAAAATTCATAATTACTCTCCTACACAATAATAAAATTACTTAAATTATTAATTAAAACTTATTTCTAACATTATTAAAAACTATTAATTTACTTGATGATTTATTAATAAAAATGGCGATTTGTTATGAAATAAGAAACCTCAGGGAGTGGAATGCAATTTCTAAAACCATAGGGGGGGATTCGTATTTTAATCAAATTCCAAGGGTGTATTTGTAATCTACCCTTCACAATAAAAAGTTTAAACATAATTTGGTTATTCTTGATACATGATAAATTTATTTTAAAGGAGTTTATGCAATAAAAAATATTTATCTGTTCTTTTATCACTATACAAATATGTTGAAGAATTTTTACCCAATTTTCATTTCTCTACACCATAAAGCTCATCGGGATCACACTTTTGCTACACATGATAAAAGATTTGCTTTGATTGTAAGACTCTATTTGGATTGAGGAGAGGCGAGGGGAAGGAAAAGTTAGTTGTGAGAGAAGGAAGAGAAAGTCTCCTCTATCTTATTTGGTTAGACAATATTTAATTATGAACAGATATTTTAATATATTATTATGAAAAATACTTTAATTCCCTTCCGTTTCCTCCCAATTTTGGAGAGAAAATAAAGTCCTTAAAATATTTGTACTCTCTTCCCCACATAACCCCCTCTATGCAGTTCCATTTCCATCCTTCAAAAGAATTCAAGCATGATTTAAATAACTTTACCCCTCCAAATCCTTTACTTTTCCTTCTGAACCATCAATGCAAACACACTGTAAATAAATAGGAAAAATTAGCTATAAATCTATCATTGCAAAAAAAATAAACAACATGACAAAAAGCTCCTATAACAGGGAAGATTATTAGGAATGGGTTCACGCCCGATACTAAAAAAACTTCTAAATCTCAGATCCACTCACTTAACTTAATATATATGAGTCGTAAATAGATTGTAAGGGTTTAAGATAATTAAAAAAAAAATTGAAATGGAGAATCCTTAATTGTTAGATGTAATTACAAGAAACTCCATTTTTTTTGTTATTTATTTATTTTATTTTTTGTGTGTGTTGTTGTTGTGTGTATCTATATTTAGTAAGCGTTTTCGTAATTAATTTTTGTGAGCCATTTAGGTTCAAGGACTCCGCTCTTTCAGTTCCTATGTCAATAATCCATTCTATTATATAGTGCAAAGAGTTGAGTTGATATTGACATTTTTGTCACAAAATTTTTATTTCAAAATTATCATTTTGTATGTAACGCTCCCACATCTTATTACTCGAATACATTATCAAAATCATTCTTATAATACAATTTCAGAGATAACAAACGGAAGTTCTAATACATCAATAAAGATAAATAAATGAAGATTCTATTATTTGTACACATAATGAATGCAACATGTGACATAATTAAATAAATTGTCCGCAGTCTTACATCACTACATAAAAGAAAAAGGGTTTAACTCTTTTTCAACAACAGCTTTCTGCCGACAAATATAAGGCCCCATGGCCAACAGATAAAGAAGATCCTCAATCTTGAAAACACTTCTCGACATTCACCTGAAAAAAGAGTAGCAACGTTATAGCGATTTTGGTTTAAGACCCAACTCATTTGATATTCTGGATTTGAGTTTCATTGTTTTGTATTTTTGTTCATGTCTTATTCCTCTTTTCCCTCCATGAGTTTGGCTATTAGGATGTGTTGGTTGCATTTGGAACGGGTTGGTAGCTTGTTTTTCAAAACTTTGGTTGCCCAGATTTTGGCCTCTACGCTCGAGCGGTCTTTGTGGACTCCCAGTATTTTGGCAGGTCTGCAAAACTACTAGGAGTGTATGTTACGCTTGAGCGGTGCTTCCTGCACTCAAGCGGTCGTGCGCTCGAACAACATTTCTTTAGCTTGAGCGATAGGCATCTGACTGTAAAACTTCTGAGAGATTGTATTTTCCGCTCGAGCGTGACTTCTTGCGCTCAAGCAGTGATGCATTTTTCCTTGTGTCTTGACGCTTGAGCGTCACTTCTTACGCTCGAGCGGTCTATACATTATCAGTTCGTAAAAGTCACTTTTTACATCATTTTTTCATTTCACTCTCTCTGTAAACATTCCAAAAACCCTAGATCTAGACACTCTCTCTCTAAAACCTATCTTCTCTCTACAAAAACACCAAGATCTAGTGGTTTCTTCACCCTACTCCCTTTGTTAAAAAGGTAGAACACTCTCTGGGCTCTCTTTTCATCTAAACAAAAGTGGGTTTCGGCTTCTTTGTGGTTTCTCAACTCTCTCCTTGGTCTTCTAGCTTTAAGGTAGGGATTCTTCACACTCTTGTATGAGTTTTACCTTAGTTATTTGCTATTTCAAAGGATTATGGTGATTTGGGGGTTTTATCAAAAACCTAGGGTTTGAAATCAAAATGTAAAAGAGGGGTTTTCAAATGGTTTCTTGGAAAAGCTTATGGGTATTATATTGGGGTTGATATATGATGAAATGAACTATTTTCTACATTGAAACTGATTTTCAAAGAGAAGGGGATTTTGTCTTAAAATATGAATGCTTGAGATTGTAAAGAGAAAATGGAATTGATGTTGAGAATTATGAAATTGAAATAATGTTGATGGTGATGGCGGAATTGGATATGTATTATCACTCCCATTTAAAGATTTTGGAAAAGTGTATCTTTGATGAAATTTATTTATTTGTTTAGAGATATCTATTTTGGATTATCGGTAGAGGATAGCTGTAAGTGTTGTAGAAATTGCATGAGAATTAGGTGAACTAAAACTAATTTCTCATCCATGTGCGTTGAACATTGCTGCTCATTTAATACATTGAAAATGTATATAATTTGAGAAAAATAGGATGAACGTTGGAAAGAGATGTGTATCACCAAATCAAGTTGGCTTGTGTGTCTAGAGTAAGAGTCCCAAAAAATGCGTGTATACATGGGTGCCGGTTTTCGCGGATGAAATATTCGTAAAATGGCGATAGTAGTGTTTGCATAGGCTATGTTTACATGGGTGCCCATTCCCACAGACAAAATCTCCGTAAAATGGCAACAGTAGTGCGTAAAGGACATGATTTTTTAGAATTGTGATATAAACTTGGCATGGCATGGCATGGTTTTTGGAAAAAAAAATGTAAAACATTTGGCATGGGCATTGCATATGCATTCACCTTATAACTTTGTTAAGATTTATACATTGTGTTGTAGTGTTTCTACTAGGCTTTGGCTCACCCTATGTGCGAAAACCATTTTCAAGTGCTGGTGATATGCCTCCACCAAGGACTTAGCTTGGGAGGACTATGGAGTTGAAGGCTCATTGTTGTTATCTTGTATTTAAGTTTTGTACAAGCCTAGTGCTTTATTTATATTGAGCTTAAGACTCACTTACCCAAGCATTAACTTGGAAAGATGTAAGCTATTGGGGCATATGGTTATCTGTTTAGCCTTTATTTCCTTTTAATATTTTGTAACACATGTTGTAGATTCAGGATGTACCGTTTATGAATGTATATCACATTTGTCACCTTTTGTATATCAAACTCTGATTAATGAAGGCTTATCATTTCATTTATGTTACTATTTATTAGTTGTTATGAGATGAGCATATTGTGTTTATTTCGAGGCATTACAACCTGGTATCAGAGCGTACCGGGTTTGAATACTTTGGGTACGTAAGAAGTGGTTCTTACCATAATGGGTTTATCTCGCTTGATAGAGATGTTTGTATGTTTTGTAATGTTATGTGATAACATGCTTATGTGATTATATAGGTATGTGATTTAATTCCTAAGATGTTTATTGGGTCTACAGATTTCTAGAAGTCCTATTAGAAGAGCACTTGATCACTGCTGTTTCTAATTGGAACTCTAGCAATGCCGCAGGACAATCATTATCCAGAAAAGAAATTCGTATGTGTTTATGTGACTATGTGCTTATGTGGAGTGAATTACTGTTGTCCATTGCAGTAGGACGCGAGTGATGGCTTCGGCACATTTGTGAATGTGCTAATCTTTGGGTTACCTTTATTAGGATGCCTAGACGAGGAAGTGACAATTTCCCTCATTATACATAGGAAGAATTGAGGGAACAATTTGTGGAGTTACGCCAAGGTACTACACCTTTTGTACAGTTTGAAGCATGGTTTACTAACCTGTCGAGATTTGCTTCGGAGTTGGTGGAGACTGAGGAACTTCGTTGTTCAGAGTTTGAGAGTAGGTTGTGTGACGACATTCGAGGAAGGATTGTCGCGTCTTGGCATAGAAGTTATAGTGTGCTTGTTGAAGCTGCAGCACATGTAGAGGCGGTGATCTTAGTCATGGGACGGAGTAGGGAGGAGGCCATTTCAGCAACCCTTGTAACTTGGGGTGGTGGTAGACCTTTTAAGAGACAAGGGGTTCCAACCCACAGTAGTCCCAGCGAGCACAGTCTAGATCTACTTTTCTAATGCCAAGTTCCGGTTCAGGGAGAGATAATCAGAGAGGTTTCACTTGTTTCAAGTGTGGTTAGCTGGGCCACAAGTCTTCGGTATGCCCACAGAGGAAGAGAGCAGGGTTGGTGGCTCAACCAATAGTTGCATCATCGGGATCATCTAGCCGGCCAGGACTTGGAGTGATCGAGTGCTCGCTGGGGAAGTAGTCATTGGGATCCTCACCAGTTCAGACTTCGAACCAGTCAAGTATTCGGGAACCATTTATTTGCTAGGTGTATAATCAGTCGGGTCATGCTAAATGTTTTTGTAACCAACCGGAGATTTCTTTGGGCATTTCACAACCTAGTCAGGTTCAACCTTATCCGTCCGGGTAGGGGCAATACGTTATAGGAACCAAGCAGGCCAGATTTTGAGGGCCTTGGGAGAGCCAAATTATTAGACCTTTAGTGGGGAATTACATGTTTGTTTTAGGTGTGGCCAGCTAGAACATATCAGCAGCTCTTGTCCTTGGCTTGTGAGCTCTTAGGGTATCTTGGGTTTGAGAATAACCAACTTTAGTGGTCCAGTAAGGACGGTAACGGTGGTACCAGTGAGGTAGTTTTGTTTTGGTTATTCTGTTTTGTAACCGATGGGTTATCGTTTTGTAATCATTAGGTTATGTTGTGTAACCAATGTGTTTTGGAGATGTTGAGACATCATAACTGCTTGTTTATATATATGTACCTTGCTTGTTTATTTCCATAGATTGGACGAATTAGAGCATGTAATGACTTTAAAGTTTAATTAATATGATAAGTTGTTGTGGAATCGAAAAATTTTCATATTGATGCGTATATACTATTGTGATTTGGTTTGGAAAAGTGATGGCTGGTGAGCCACATTTTGAAATTGGAAAGGGTTGTTGATTGATGTGTGTTATGGTTAGGGTTACCATAGGGTGAAAAGAGTTATACTTGCCGAGTGTGTGTAATTTCGTGAGTGTTCTTTATTAGGTTTTATATTCATGGTAAAGTTTTCGATCTATTGTCGTGAGAAACCCTTGAAGGGATGTGAAGTGTGCGATTGGCACTAGGTTTTGTATAATATAGCGTGTTGTTTTCAATGGCGAATAGTGTGGGGTATTGTTGTGTCCGGTATTGAATGTGAAAAGCTGTTAGTAGTGTGTTTGTGTCACTTGAGTGGTGTTAGAAAGGGAGAAATGGTAGTTAAAACAAGTGCTCTTAGAAAACTTTTGGGAAATTCTTGTGGGAACGTTGGAAGTTGAGGGCATTGGTGTTTAAGTATTTTGGCATTGTTGGCATAGTTGCAAGGCGGGTATTCTCGTGGAATTCTATTCTTGACCATTAAGGGAAATTAGTGTTGTTCTTTGTAGTTACCTATACCCATGAGGCAACCTTTGGTTTTAAGATTGACGACATTTGGAAATGTGTTGTTTTGAGCCTCTAAGTGTTGTGTGTGTTGTTGGGGGTTAGGTCAGGTTATTTGTTCGGTAAGTGTTGGCAACTGACAGGTTGGCTAGGAGAATTAGTGTTCAGATTGAACCACGTGATGTGTGGTGGTATAGAATGTAGAACCTAAGGTTGACCCTATTGGTCACCAAAAGATTGGGGGTGTTGTGTTTGTTTGTTATTAGATGTGGTTTTGTTATGTGTTAATGGTAGTGTGGAGCGTGTTATACTCGTGTGAGTTGGCTCAGCGTGAGAAAGTAAGGTTACGTACTTCGGTAGTGATAAATCTGGTGGGGAACATTGGCAGAATGAAGAGCTAGAATTAAAGTAACCCACTTAGGGTTGAGGATGAGTTGTATGTAGTGAGCAATGGGATTTCACTTTACGTGGTGTACCAGTGTTGGGCTGGTGGTTGTTAAATGATATGTCGAAGAGGATCGGTAATGGGACTATCCCAGGAGGTTGCCTCGATGTAGCAATAATGTATCTAATGTATTGATATAAGTGGTCTAATGTTCGATAGTGCTGAATCACTTGGGTGTGTATGTTGTTATTTGGTTCGGGAGTGAAACTCCGAGTGATGTAGTAAGATGATGTAGAGTGTTTGATGAACTATGTCAGGGTTGTTTTGACCTTATTAGTCTGGGTATGTGTAGTGCGAGATATTGGTTGCCATGAGTATATGTGTGAGATGATCTAAAGGTGCAGGTTAAGTGTTTGGGTCTTTAGAAGTCCAGCTCATACTCATGTCTGTTATAAGGATACGTTTGCCATCTAGACATGCGCGTGACGGGATAATTGAGATTAAACATAGTATGGGTTAACTTTGAGGAATCTGGTGTGATTCAACAAATATGAGAGCTTATATGAGAAACTCCATCTCGGAGATAGTAAGTTGGGCCAATGTTGGTATTTGGGTGCCAAGTTTTAAATTGTTGTATGTGGTTGATTGGTTGTTTGATATCCGGATGGTTGCCATATGGTCACCTCGGGAATAGCTTGGAATTGAGCCTGAGTGTTGTGTAGTTGAACGGTGTCAGAGTGCGGGTTTATAGTAATCGGGTTGGAGTTACAGGTAGGAATTTTGGTTTTGTGAACGCTGTTACGCCATCATGTGAGTGGTGGTTGTGAATTTTTTTTTTTTCGTATTTATTGTGTTTGTGACGACCGGTTTTGTTGGGCATTTCTTGTTCCTCTCTGTTTACCTTCGGGTTTACACTTGTTAGAGCGTCGGTTTCGACTTGGAGTCTTGTTGATTGTTTGAGGTTGTTGTGTTCAAATGTTTTTCTCAAAAGTTCTTGTTCGTTGTTTATTCCGGTGTTGAGTTTCATTTATTCCGGAGCGTGCGAGGTCGGTCCAAAGCGTCGAAACTTAAACCGAAAGATTTCCGGGCTGAGGACCAAGGTCGCATGTGCAGGGCCTTGGGCCGCACGTACGGAAGGGTAAGTCGCACGTGCGGATGTCAAGGTATGGCAGCTTGCACACTGCTAAAAAGGCAGGTGCGGGAGTGAGGCGCAGGAGAAAAGGGCCGCACGTACGGGGGTGTTGGTCGCACGTACGGGAGTAGGTGAGGTCCGAAAATTGCTCTCTTTTCTTCTCTTTTTGGGCTGAAGTTGAATCATTTTTGTATACCTCTCTCTCTCTAAAAACATTTCCTCTCCCTTCTCTCTACATTTTCTACCAAAAACCTCACAAGATCTTTGATTTCTTCAAATCCTTTGGGATTTAGACCTAAGTTCTTAATCAAAGTTGGTTAGCTCCTCGAGGGCTTCGTTGTGTGCGATGAAGATCGTGTTTCGACGTAGTTGATTTTGGGGTTTCATCTCTATTCTTCTTCAATACTTGAGGTAGGGATTTTTCTTGAGTTATATATATACTTTTGCAAGATCTAGATAATTTTTGAAATCATCCTTTGATTAGTTTTGAAAATCGATTGTTTGATTCAAGAAGATGAGTGATTTTGAAAGTGGGTTTACTTTATTGTTCCTTTTAAATAGAAATTGAGGGCTTTGAACTATGTTGATTGAAGAAAGATATTTTTGGTGAGATTTTCTCAAACATTTAAAGATAAACGGGTTTTGGAGAGAAAACCTAGAAATTGGGAATGTTTTGAAAACAAATGATGAGTTTGTATACATAAATGGACGATTTGAAAGGTACATATTTATATACATATGAGAATTGTTGAAGTTCTTTGAACGTTGTTATAGTCTTGAAAAGACTAAATTGTTGAGATTGCTTAAAGTGTGGTAATTATGTTTATCTCTTGGATGAAATTGATATAAAAGTATATATTCATCTTGTGAAATCGCATCGAAAAGAGGATTGGTAATAGTGATCACAATGGTAATATTGTGTGGAGGAATTGAACATGGAAGAAATGTTGTATTGCATTTAATTATCACATGGGCATATCAAGTCACTTGATTATGTTGAGCTTTGAACGTTGAATTGAAAATCTTGCATTGAGAAAAGAATGTAGGGAAAACAAGTTTTCATGAAATGGTTTTGGGGTAAATACGGTGGTAAGTCTTGAAAGGTGGTGTAGATGAAATTGATAAGTTGGCCTGAGTGTTCGAGGTGAAAGACCAAAAAATCCGCGCGGATAGGTGTTGAGCCTTCCGGTTAATACCGGTAAAAATGACAAAGTGGTAGTACTTGTGTAGTCTACTTGCAGACACGTACCTAGAGATTACCAGAGTTGTATTTACCGCCCCCTTCGAATTAAATTGTTAAGTTTTGATCAATGGAAATTGCATGACATCATTGAGCATGATAGTTTTCAAAAGATGAAGATGTGTTTTATTTCCAAAAAGGCATGGCATGGCATATGGATCCATCTCTTGAGACTTGTATAAAATGTATATACTTTGTTAAGAATTCTCTATTGGGCTTTATGCTCACCCTACGGGATTTTTGTACAGGAAAAGACGTAGTGATTCCGCCCAACTAAGGGCGTGGAAGTGTGTGTGTGTTGGGAGTACAATGCTCTCATTTTGCATGATTCTGTTTTGTAAGCCAAAGGCTATATTTGTGTGGGTTTGAATAACCGATTTGTGTAACCGGGCCTAAGCCTTGGAAACTTGTAAACCCACGAGGGTATTTATTGTTTATGTTTCTTTGATTTGAAGTGAATGTATTTATTGTAATGCAAGTGTGGGAATTTATGTTCAGTTTTACCTTATAGAGACATGATTATTGTATTACCATTTGGGTATGAAAATTTGGGGCGTTACAACTTGGTATCAGAGATATCGGGTTTGAATACTTGGAGCTCATGGGAAGTAGTTGTTTAACCACAACGGGTTCATGTTGCATGATAGGTTGCATGATAGGCAGATGTTATGCATTTTGTGATTGTGTGATAACATGCTTATGTGACTATATGGGTATGGGATTGGACTTTTGAGATGTTGCTTGCGCCTGTTAAATTCCTTGAAGTCTTTTTAAAAGGGTACTTGATCAATACTCGTTCTACTAAGCATTCTTGGTTTTTTGTGGGACGGATTTCATCATGAAAGAATAATCCGTATGTGTTTGCACGACTAAGTGCTTATGTGGAGTGAAATTACATTGTCTATATGGTAGAGAAAAGTATAGCATTGTTGTGATCGAACGTGTGAGGCAAGTTACAAGCACATATGGGTTAGTGTGCTAAATTATTTCTATTGTCCTTTATAGGATGTTAGGAAGAGGTCAAACCCGTGGTGGTAGATGCGGGAGATATGGTAGGGCCCGTCGAGGTGTACATGAGGTACCGGCCCATGAGGTTCCGGTGCCAGAAGAAGAGTCAGGCCAAGCTAATGTGGCCGAACAAGTGGAACAAGCGGGTCAAACCGCAATGGGAGCTCTAGCCTAAGAAATAGCGGGAGCTTAGGAGTCTGTGAATCTATTGAGAGTGGAGAATCAAGCCCGAGAGAACACTGTAGAGTCAAGGGCGAGTTTTCTTACTAGGGAGTTTTTGCGGGCTAAGCCGGATGAGTTCCATGGTGACCCCGAGCCCAATAAAGCGGATGAATGGCTCGAGCAAACGGTGAAGACATTTGAGATGCTTCACATTGATGATAGCGAGCTAAGGGTGAATCTAGCGAGTTACTATCTTAAAGGGGATGCGGGTCAATGGTGGAAGTACGCCAAGGGTAGAGTGGAGCCAACATGGGAAGCCTTTATGGTTGCTTTCCAAGATAAGTACTTACCTTCCACTGCTAGGGAGAGGTTGAGGCAGGAGTTTCAAGACCTCAAGCAACTTAACCTGTCTATGGCCGAGTTTGAAGTAATCTTTTCTAGTTTGTCCCGGTTTGCACCGGAGTTGGTGGCAACGGAAGAGCGTCGTTGCATCGAGTTTGAGAAGAAGTTGAGAACTAAAATCTTGTTGAAGATTGCCGGAAACATGATTTGGAACTACGACCATCTTGTAGAGGCGGCGGCACATGTGGAGATTACTGTGCAAGTCGAGGAGGAGGGACTTCGGGGTTCGAAGTCTAGGGACCAGGAACCACAAGGAGACTATAGGCAGAATAAGAGGAGCAGGAGCAACTTTTCATCCCAGTCCCAACCACAACCATCTAGATCTACTTTTCCTTTGCCTAGTGCGGGCTCAAGAAAGAGTACACCGAGTGGCTTTACTTGTTTCAAGTGTGGCTAACCGGGTCACAAAGCCTTTGCGTGCCCATAGAAGGGAGGAGGGCAATTGATGTTACCACCACCTAACCGATCTCAGAGTCAACCTCAGAATAAGGGACAAGGGATTAGTTGTTTCCAATCTGGTCAGCCGAGGCACATGAAGACGACTTGCCCACAATTGGAAGGCGCATCTGGCGCATCAGGGTCGAGGCAGACTCAGAGCCACCAGCAGGCTCATTCAGTCCAAACTTCACGGACCAATCAGGAAGCCGCTTTGGCTCAGTCAGTGCACCAGGCCTATACTACGAGAGATGAGCAAGTTAACCAGGGGCCACAGGGGCATGTGTATGCTGTTACCACACCAAAGCAGTTACCAGGAACCTCAGTTGTGAGAGGTATTTTTGTTGTGTGCAATACCTTGGCTAATGTGTTAATAGACATGGGTGCATCTCATTCATTTATATCTACTACATTTGCTTCCGCATTGGGGTTAGAAGTGGTACGGTTAGCGTCTCCACTCAGAGTAGAGTCACCCGTTGGGGGTTCGGTTGATTTAGACCGGGGGTGTCGAGGTTGTGAGATAGAAGTTGCCGGGCATCGACTTCCATTTGCTTTTGTGTTGCTAGACATGTTGAGTTTTGATGTCATTTTAGGCATGGACTGGTTATGTTCGTACCGAGCTGTGATTGATTGTTACCGTCAGAGAGTTACTGTGCGCACCTCGAGTGATGATTGTTTTTACTTTCTGGGGAACCGAGTTGATAGGGTCTTGTCACCAGTCTTTGACCCTCGTAGTAAAAGCAGGCTTAGTAGCCTTCTTGCAACTCTCTTGAATAATAAGAGTGACAGGGCTCGTGTTGCATTACTAAGAGTAGTTTATGAATACTCGGATGTCTTTCTCGAGGATCTTACCAGTTTGCCACCCTACCGGGAGATAGAGTTCTCCATTGACTTAGTGCCTGGCACGGCACCGATTTCCATGGCGACATATAGATTTGCACCAGCCAAATCGCATGAGTTGAAGATTCAACTCCAAGAACTTTTATATAAGGGCTTCATTCGCTCTAGTACATCGCCTTGGGGAGTGCCAACTCTCTTTGTGAAGAAGAATAATGGGTCATTGCGGTTGTATATTGACTACCGCAAGTTGAATAGAGTTACAGTTAAGAACAAGTATCCCCTACCCAGAATAGATGATTTGTTTGACCAACTTAGAGGGTCTCGTTGCTTCTCAAAAATAGATTTGAGGTCGGGGTACCATCAGTTGAGAGTCCGGGAGGTGGACATTCAGAAGACAACCTTTCGTACTCGTTATGGCCACTATGAATTCCTTGTAATGCCTTTTGGGTTGACTAATCCTCCGGCCTCCTTTATGGATTTGATAAACCGAATTTTTCGAGAATACTTGGACCTTTTGTGGTCGTCTTTGTGGACGACATCTTAATTTATTCAACCTCCGAGGAGGAACATGAGGCTCACTTGCGGGTAGTGCTTGAATTGCTTAAGGAGCACTGTTTGTATGCCAAATTTGAGAAGTGCGAGTTTTGGCTCACCGAGGTGAAGTTTTTGGGGCATGTAGTGTTGAGTGAGGGAGTAACTATAGATTCCTCAAAGATAGATGCTGTACAGGATTGGGAACAACCCAAAAATGTTTTTGAGATTCGGAGTTTCTTGGGGTTAGCGGGGTACTATCGACGCTTTGTAAGGGACTTCTCTCGACTAGCTGCACCTTTGACTAGGTTAACTAAGAAGGGTATCAAGTTTGTATGGAATAAGGCTTGTGAAAAGTCTTTCCAAGAACTTAAGGCTAGATTGACCACAGCACCGGTCTTGATAACTCCGGAAAGGGGTTTAGATTACACTGTCTTTTGTGATGCGTCCGGGGATGGACTTGGTTGTGTCTTAATGCAAGAGGGAAAAATCATGGCCTACGGATCACGACAATTGAAAATTCATGAGAAGAATTACCTAACCCATGATTTGGAATTAGCAGCAGTAATTTTTCCCTTGAAAATTTGGAGGCATTACTTGTATAGTGAGAAGTTTGAAGTATTCTCCGATCATAAGAGTCTAAAGTATTTGTTTTCTCAAAAAGACTTGAATTTATGACAACGGAGGTGGATGGAATTTATGGAGGATTGTGACTTTGAGTTATACTGTCATCCGGGGAAGGCCAATGTGGTGGGCGATGCTTTGAGTCGAAAATCTATGAGTAGTTTGGCAAGTGTGGCCATTCGGGAACGGGATATGCTAGGTGTTATTGGCAAGTTTGATTTGCACTTGGGTGAGTCCGACGAGAGTGCTACCTTGTTCATAATGAATGCTCAACCTATCTTAATTAGTAAGGTTATAGAGGCACAACAAAGAGACCGTGAAGTGGAGTCAATCCGTGTTAGGGTTTCCAACGGGAAGGAAGAGAAAGGTTTGAGCGTCCACTCGGATCAAAGTGTGTGTTATCTAGACCGTTTATTTGTACCAGAACCTTGTAGAGAGGAAGTACTCCAGGAGTTCCATCACTTACGCCTTGCGGTACATCTGGGAGGCACTAAAATGTATCATGATCTTAGTCGTCAGTTTTGGTGGAGGGGTATGAAGCGAGATGTCGCTTTGTTTGTATCGAGATGCCTCACTTGTCAACAAGTGAAGGCCGAACACCAAAGGCCAGCAGATTTGTTACAACCCTTACCGATAGCCGAGTGGAAATGGAAGCGTGTTACCATGGATTTTGTAGTTGGACTTCCTAGAACACAGCGAGGCAATGACGCCATTTGGGTAATTGTGGATAGGTTGACTAAGTCCACCTATTTCATTCCGATGAGCACGGGCGACTCAGTTGAACATTTGATAGAGTTTTACATTGGAGGGATAGTCCGACTTCATGGAGTCCCTGTGACTATTGTGTCAGTTAGGGATCCTCGTTTTACTGCTTGGTTGTGGCAAAGCCTTCAAGAGGTGTTGGGAACTAAGTTGACCTTTAGCACTGCTTACCATCCTCAAACCGATGGGCAGTCGGAGCGTACCATTCAAATTTTGGAGGACATGCTTAGGGCTTGTGTCCTTGACTTCAAGCGGTCGTGGGAGAAGCACTTGCCATTGATTGAGTTCGCCTATAACAATAGTTATTAAGCTAGCATTAGGATGGCACCATTCGAGGCCTTTTATGGCCGACCTTGTAGATCACTGGTGTGTTGGGCCGAGGTGGGTGATACACCATTGTTGGGTTCAAAGATTGTTAGAGAGACAACCGAGAAAGTTGTTCTCATTCGAAAGAGGTTAGCCACGGCCCAAAGCTGACAAAAGAGTTATGCCGATAAGAGGAGACAACTCTTATTTTTTGAAGTTAGTGATCATGTGTTTCTTAAAATCTCACCAAGGTGGGGTTTGATGAGATTTGGTAAGAGTGGTAAATTGTCACCGAGGTTCATTGGACCTTTTGAGATCTTAGAACGAATTGGGAAAGTTCCATACAAGTTAGCATTATCGCCACAGTTTTCGAGGGTTCATAACGTATTCCATGTATCTATGCTTAGGAAGTATGAACCCGACCCTTCACATGTGCTTGATTGGGTTGATTTGGAGGTAGATGAGGATGCCTCTTATGAAGAGCGATTGGTTCAAATATTAGATACCCGGGAGCAAGTGCTACGAGGCAAAACTATACCATTGGTAAAGGTGTTGTGGAGACACCATGGGGTTGAGAAAGCAACATGGGAACGAGAGGCGCAAGTCCGCTCCAAATATCCGGATTTGTTTGAAAATGTTTAAGTTGCCTTTCGTTGTGATACTCCCAAGTGTTTGAGAGAAACGTGTTGAAATTGTTAAATACACGTTGTTGTGCGTGTTGTTATTTTAAGCATGAAGTTGTTGTGGATTATTATTACTTTTTGGAAAAACTTCATGTTTATGAGTATTTGGAAGGTTGTTGTTAATGAGGAAACCATGATGCGACGGTGAAATTTGGTTGAGAACTACTGTTGTAATTTGAAAATGAAACAGCGTGGTTTCGATTATTTGAAAACCTTTGTTTGGGTAGTTTGATCTAATTTTGGGGATGAAATTTCCAATGGTGGGGAGGTTGTGCCGACCGGTTTTGTTGCGCGTTTCTTGTTCCTCTCTGTTTACCTTCGGGTTTACACTTGTTAGAGCGTCGGTTTCGACTTGGAATCTTGTTGATTGTTTGAGGTTGTTGTGTTCAAATGTTTTTCTCAAAAGTTCTTGTTCGTTGTTTATTCCGGTGTTGAGTTTCATTTATTCCGAAGCATGCGAGGTCGGTCCAAAGCGTCGAAAGTTAAACCGAAAGATTTCCGGGCTGAGGACCAGGGTCGCATGTGCAGGGCCTTGGGCCGCACGTGCGGGAGAGGGGCCGCACGTACGGAAGGGTAAGTCGCACGTGCGGATGTCAAGGTATGGCAGCTTGCACACTGCTAAAAAGGCAGGTGCGGGAGTGAGGCGCAAGAGAAAAGGGCCGCACGTGCGGGGGTGTTGGTCGCACGTACGGGAGTAGGTGAGGTCCGAAAATTGCTCTCTTTTCTTCTCTTTTTGGGCTGAAGTTGAATCATTTTTGTATACCTCTCTCTCTCTAAAAACATTTCCTCTCCCTTCTCTCTACATTTTCTACCAAAAACCTCACAAGATCTTTGATTTCTTCAAATCCTTTGGGATTTAGACCTAAGTTCTTCATCAAAGTTGGTTAGCTCCTCGAGGGCTTCGTTGTGTGCGGTGAAGATCGTGTTTCGACGTAGTTGATTTTGGGGTTTCATCTCTATTCTTCTTCAATACTTGAGGTAGGGGTTTTTTTTGAGTTATGTATATACTTTTGCAAGATCTAGATAATTTTTGAAATCATCCTTTAATTAGTTTTGAAAATCGATTGTTTGATTCAAGAAGATGAGTGATTTTGAAAGTGGGTTTACTTTATTGTTCCTTTTAAATAGAAATTGAGGGCTTTGAACTATGTTGATTGAAGAAAGATATTTTTGGTGAGATTTTCTCAAACATTTAAAGATAAACGGGTTTTGGAGAGAAAACCTACAAGTTGGGAATGTTTTGAAAACAAATGATGAGTTTGTATACATAAATGGACGATTTGAAAGGTACATATTTATATACATATGAGAATTGTTGAAGTTCTTTGAACGTTGTTATAGTCTTGAAAAGACTAAATTGTTGAGATTGCTTGAAGTGTGGTAATTATGTTTATCTCTTGGATGAAATTGATATAAAAGTATATATTCATCTTGTGAAATCGCATCGAAAAGAGGATTGGTAATAATTATCACAATGGTAATATTGTGTGGAGGAATTGAACATGGAAGAAATGTTGTATTGCATTTAATTATCACATGGGCATATCAAGTCACTTGATTATGTTGAGCTTTGAACGTTGAATTGAAAATCTTGCATTGAGAAAAGAATGTAGGGAAAACAAGTTTTCATGAAATGGCTTTGGGGTAAATACGGTGGTAAGTCTTGAAAGGTGGTGTAGATGAAATTGATAAGTTGGCCTGAGTGTTCGAGGTGAAAGACCGAAAAATCCGCGCGGATAGGTGTCGAGCCTTCCGGTTAATACCGGTAAAAATGACAAAGTGGTAGTACTTGTGTAGTCTACTTGCAGACACGTACCTAGAGATTACCAGAGTTGTATTTACCGCCCCCTTCGAATTAAATTGTTAAGTTTTGATCAATGGAAATTGCATGACATCATTGAGCATGATAGTTTTCAAAAGATGAAGATGTGTTTTATTTCCAAAAAGGCATGGCATGGCATATGGATCCATCTCTTGAGACTTGTATAAAATGTATATACTTTGTTAAGAATTCTCTATTGGGCTTTATGCTCACCCTTCGGGATTTTTGTACAGGAAAAGACGTAGTGATTCCGCCCAACTAAGGGCGTGGAAGTGTGTGTGTGTTGGGAGTACAATGCTCTCATTTTGCATGATTCTGTTTTGTAAGCCAAAGGCTATATTTGTGTGGGTTTGAATAACCGATTTGTGTAACCGGGCCTAAGCCTTGGAAACTTGTAAACTCACGAGGGTATTTATTGTTTATGTTTCTTTGATTTGAAGTGAATGTATTTATTGTAATGCAAGTGTGGGAATTTATGTTCAGTTTTACCTTAAAGAGACATGATTATTGTATTACCATTTGGGTATGAAAATTTGGGGCGTTACAACTTGGTATCAGAGCTATCGGGTTTTAATACTTGGAGCTCGTGGGAAGTAGTTGTTTAACCACAATGGGTTCATGTTGCACGATAGGTTGCATGATAGGCAGATGTTATGCATTTTGTGATTGTGTGATAACATGCTTATGTGACTATATGGGTATGGGATTGGACTTTTGAGATGTTGCTTGCGCCTGTTAAATTCCTTGAAGTCTTTTTAAAAGGGTACTTGATCAATACTCGTTCTACTAAGCATTCTTGGTTTTTCGTGGGACGGATTTCATCATGAAAGAATAATCCGTATGTGTTTGCACGACTAAGTGCTTATGTGGAGTGAAATTACATTGTCTATATGGTAGAGAAAAGTATAGCATTGTTGTGATCGAACGTGTGAGGCAAGTTACAAGCACATATGGGTTAGTGTGCTAAATTATTTCTATTGTCCTTTATAGGATGTTAGGAAGAGGTCAAACCCGTGGTGGTAGATGCGGGAGATATGGTAGGGCCCGCTGAGGTGTACATGAGGTACCGGCCCATGAGGTTCCAGTGCCAGAAGAAGAGTCAGGCCAAGCTAATGTGGCCGAACAAGTGGAACAAGCGGGTCAAACCGCAATGGGAGCTCTAGCCTGAGAAATAGCGGGAGCTTAGGAGTCTGTGAATCTATTGAGAATGGAGAATCAAGCCCGAGAGAACACTGTAGAGTCAAGGGCGAGTTTTCTTACTAGGGAGTTTTTACGGGCTAAGCCGGATGAGTTCCATGGTGGCCCCGAGCCCAATAAAGCGGATGAATGGCTCGAGCAAACGGTGAAGACATTTGAGATGCTTCACATTGATGATAGCGAGCTAAGGGTGACTCTAGCGAGTTACTATCTTAAAGGGGATGCGGGTCAATGGTGGAAGTACGCCAAGGGTAGAGTGGAGCCAACATGGGAAGCCTTTATGGTTGCTTTCCAAGATAAGTACTTACCTTCCACTGCTAGGGAGAGGTTGAGGCAGGAGTTTCAAGACCTCAAGCAACTTAACCTGTCTATGGCCGAGTTTGAAGCAATCTTTTCTAGTTTGTCCCGGTTTGCACCGGAGTTGGTGGCAACGGAAGAGCGTCGTTGCATCGAGTTTGAGAAGAAGTTGAGAACTAAAATCTTGTTGAAGATTGTCGGAAACATGATTTGGAACTACGACCGTCTTGTAGAGGCGGCGGCACATGTGGAGACTACTGTGCAAGTCGAGAAGGAGGGACTTCGGGGTTCGAAGTCTAGGGGCCAGGAACCACAAGGAGACTATAGGCAGAATAAGAGGAGCAGGAGCAACTTTTCATCCCAGTCCCAACCACAACCATCTAGATCTACTTTTCCTTTGCCTAGTACGGGCTCAAGAAAGAGTACACCGAGTGGCTTTACTTGTTTCAAGTGTGGCTAACCGGGTCACAAAGCCTTTGTGTGCCCATAGAAGGGAGGAGGGCAATTGATGTTACCACCACCTAACCGATCTCAGAGTCAACCTCAGAATAAGGGACAAGGGATTAGTTGTTTCCAATCTGGTCAGCCGAGGCACATGAAGACGACTTGCCCACAATTGGAAGGCGCATCTGGTGCATCAGGGTCGAGGCAGACTCAGAGCCACAAGCAGGCTCATTCAGTCCAAACTTCACGGACCAATCAGGGAGCCGCTTTGGCTCAGTCAGTGCACCAGGCCTATACTACGAGAGATGAGCAAGTTAACCAGGGGCCACAGGGGCATGTGTATGCTGTTACCACACCAAAGCAGTTACCAGGAACCTCAGTTGTGAGAGGTATTTTTGTTGTGTGCAATACCTTGGCTAATGTGTTAATAGACATGGGTGCATCTCATTCATTTATATCTACTACATTTGCTTCCGCATTGGGGTTAGAAGTGGTACGGTTAGCGTCTCCACTCAGAGTAGAGTCACCCGTTGGGGGTTCGGTTGATTTAGACCGGGGGTGTCGAGGTTGTGAGATAGAAGTTGCCGGGCATCGACTTCCATTTGCTTTTGTGTTGCTAGACATGTTGAGTTTTGATGTCATTTTAGGCATGGACTGGTTATGTTCGTACCGAGCTGTGATTGATTGTTACCGTCAGAGAGTTACTGTGCGCACCTCGAGTGATGATTGTTTTTACTTTCTGGGGAACCGAGTTGATAGGGTCTTGTCACCAGTCTTTGACCCTCGTAGTAAAAGCAGGCTTAGTAGCCTTCTTGCAACTCTCTTGAATAATGAGAGTGACAGGGCTCGTGTTGCATTACTAAGAGTAGTTTATGAATACTCGGATGTCTTTCTCGAGGATCTTACCAGTTTGCCACCCTACCGGGAGATAGAGTTCTCCATTGACTTAGTGCCTGGCACGGCACCGATTTCCATGGCGACATATAGATTTGCACCAACCAAATCGCATGAGTTGAAGATTCAACTCCAAGAACTTTTAGATAAGGGCTTCATTCGCTCTAGTACATCGCCTTGGGGAGTGCCAACTCTCTTTGTGAAGAAGAATGATGGGTCATTGCAGTTGTATATTGACTACCGCAAGTTGAATAGAGTTACAGTTAAGAACAAGTATCCCCTACCCAGAATAGATGATTTGTTTGACCAACTTAGAGGGTCTCGTTGCTTCTCGAAAATATATTTGAGGTCGAGGTACCATCAGTTGAGAGTCCGGGAGGTGGACATTCAGAAGACAACCTTTCGTACTCGTTATGGCCACTATGAATTCCTTGTAATGCCTTTTGGGTTGACTAATCCTCCGGCCTCCTTTATGGATTTGATGAACCGAATTTTTCGAGAATACTTGGACCTTTTGTGGTCGTCTTTGTGGACGACATCTTAATTTATTCAACCTCCGAGGAGGAACATGAGGCTCACTTGCGGGTAGTGCTTGAATTGCTTAAGGAGCACTGTTTGTATGCCAAATTTGAGAAGTGCGAGTTTTGGCTCACCGAGGTGAATTTTTTGGGGCATGTAGTGTTGAGTGAGGGAGTAACTATAGATTCCTCAAAGATAGACGCTGTACAGGATTGGGAACAACCCAAAAATGTTTTTGAGATTCGGAGTTTCTTGGGGTTAGCGGGGTACTATCGACGCTTTGTAAGGGACTTCTCTCGACTAGCTGCACCTTTGACTAGGTTAACTAAGAAGGGTATCAAGTTTGTATGGAATAAGGCTTGTGAAAAGTCTTTCCAAGAACTTAAGGCTAGATTGACCACAGCACCGGTCTTGATAACTCCGGAAAGGGGTTTAGATTACACTGTCTTTTGTGATGCGTCCGGGGATGGACTTGGTTGTGTCTTAATGCAAGAGGGAAAAATCATGGCCTACGGATCACGACAATTGAAAATTCATGAGAAGAATTACCTAACCCATGATTTGGAATTAGCAGCAGTAATTTTTGCCTTGAAAATTTAGAGGCATTACTTGTATAGTGAGAAGTTTGAAGTATTCTCCGATCATAAGAGTCTAAAGTATTTGTTTTCTCAAAAAGACTTGAATTTATGACAACGGAGGTGGATGGAATTTATGGAGGATTGTGACTTTGAGTTACACTATTATCCGGGGAAGGCCAATGTGGTGGGCGATGCTTTGAGTCGAAAATCTATGAGTAGTTTGGCAAGTGTGGCCATTCGGGAACAGGATATGCTAGGTGTTATTGGCAAGTTTGATTTGCACTTGGGTGAGTCCGACGAGAGTGCTACCTTGTTCATAATGAATGCTCAACCTATCTTAATTAGTAAGGTTATAGAGGCACAACAAAGAGACCGTGAAGTGGAGTCAATCCGTGTTAGGGTTTCCAACGGGAAGGAAGAGAAAGGTTTGAGCGTCCACTCGGATCAAAGTGTATGTTATCTAGACCGTTTATTTGTACCAGAACCTTGTAGAGAGGAAGTACTCCAGGAGTTCCATCACTTACGCCTTGCGGTACATCTGGGAGGCACTAAAATGTATCATGATCTTAGTCGTCAGTTTTGGTGGAGGGGTATGAAGCGAGATGTCGCTTTGTTTGTATCGAGATGCCTTACTTGTTAACAAGTGAAGGCCGAACACCAAAGGCCAGCAGGTTTGTTACAACCCTTACCGGTAGCCGAGTGGAAATGGAAGCGTGTTACCATGGATTTTGTAGTTGGACTTCCTAGAACACAGCGAGGCAATGACGCCGTTTGGGTAATTGTGGATAGGTTGACTAAGTCCACCTATTTCATTCCGATGAGCACCGGCGACTCAGTTGAACATTTGACAGAGTTGTACATTGGAGGGATAGTCCGACTTCATGGAGTCCCTGTGACTATTGTGTCAGATAGGGATCCTCATTTTACTGCTTGGTTGTGGCAAAGCCTTCAAGAGGTGTTGGGAACCAAGTTGACCTTTAGCACTGCTTACCATCCTCAAACCGATGGGCAGTCGGAGCGTACCATTCAAATTTTGGAGGACATGCTTAGGGCTTGTGTCCTTGACTTCAAGCGGTCGTGGGAGAAGCACTTGCCATTGATTGAGTTCGCCTATAACAATAGTTATTAAGCTAGCATTAGGATGGCACCATTCGAGGCCTTGTATGGCCGACCTTGTAGATCACTGGTGTGTTGGGCCGAGGTGGGTGATACACCATTGTTGGGTTCAAAGATTGTTAGAGAGACAACCGAGAAAGTTGTTCTCATTCGAAAGAGGTTAGCTACGGCCCAAAGCCGACAAAAGAGTAATGCCGATAAGAGGAGACAACTCTTATTTTTTGAAGTTAGTGATCATGTGTTTCTTAAAATCTCACCAAGGTGGGGTTTGATGAGATTTGGTAAGAGTGGTAAATTGTCACCGAGGTTCATTGGACCTTTTGAGATCTTAGAACGAATTGGGAAAGTTCCATACAAGTTAGCATTATCGCCACAGTTTTCGAGGGTTCATAACGTATTCCATGTATCTATGCTTAGGAAGTATGAACCCGACCCTTCACATGTGTTTGATTAGGTTGATTTGGAGGTAGATGAGGATGCCTCTTATGAAGAGCGATTGGTTCAAATATTAGATACCCGGGAGCAAGTGCTACGAGGCAAAACTATACCATTGGTAAAGGTGTTGTGGAGACACCATGGGGTTGAGGAAGCAACATGGGAACGAGAGGCGCAAGTCCACTCCAAATATCCGGATTTGTTTGAAAATGTTTAAGTTGCTTTTCGTTGTGATACTCCCAAGTGTTTGAGAGAAACGTGTTGAAATTGTTAAATAGTTGTTGTGCGTGTTGTTATTTTAAGCATGAAGTTGTTGTGGATTGTTATTACTTTTTGGAAAAACTTCGGTGCCGTTTGGTGACACTTACGTTTTCAGTTTTCTGTTTATATTTACAAAAATTTTAAAAACTCAAATAAAAACTTGTTTGGTAAAATTTTTGATTTATAAATCAGTGGTCTCAGTTTATAAATTTGGCCAAAAAATGAAAACACAAAAAATGTGTCTCCATTTTGAGTTTTCAGTTTTTTTTTTTTTACCACCCAACACTAGCCACCACCCGCCACAATTTTCCACCACCGTCTTCTGCCACCACCATCCATCACCCACCCCCCCACCACCACCTGCCACCACCACTCACCACCCACCTGCCACCACCACCCGCCACCACCAGCCACCACCCACCTGCCACCCACTCGCCGCCACCACCACCACCCACCAGCCACCTGCCATCCACCCACGACCCGCCACTACCATCCACCGTCCGCCACTACCATCCACCGCCCGCCACCACCACGACCCGCCACCTACTTGCCACCACCACTTACCACCCACCTGCCACCGCCATCCACCACCAGCCACCTGCCATCCACCCGCCACCACCACCCACCACCCACCACCACCACCACCACCACCACCATCATCACCCACCACCTATCCGCCACCTACCTGCCACCACCACCTACGACCCACCACCACCTACGACCCACCACCACCACCACCACCAATACCACCACCACCCACTCGCTACCACCTACCACCCGCCACCATCACGCACCCACCCACCCACCACCACCACCACCACCACCACCACCTGCCACCACCCACCACCAACCACCATCCGCCACCCACCACCCACCACCCGCCACCACCACCACCACCACCCACTCGCTACAACCCACCACCCGCCACCGTCACCCACCCACCCACCATCACCACCCACCCGCCACCACCCGTCACCACCAACCACTCGCTACCACCCACCACCCGCTACCGTCACCGTCACCCACCCACCCACCCATCACCACCACCCGCCACCTATCCGCCACCACCACGTGCCAACAGCCATCCGCCACCCGCCACCCACCACCTACCACCTACCACCACCACCACCACCACCACCATCCGCCACCGTCACGCACCCACTCACCACCACCACCCACCCGCCACCACCCATTACCACCAGCTACCCACCACCCACCGTCACCACTTTCCACTACCGTCTTCCGCCGCCACTTGCCACCACTTGCCATTTCTCACTCTTTTTTATACTTTTAAATTTTTTTAAACATTTTGTCAATTATCAAACGCGTTTGTAGTTTATCTTTTTCTAAAAATAAACAAAAAATAAACAAAAACCAGTTTATAAAATTTTTGTAAATATAAACTGAAAACATAAACGTTACCAAACACACCCTTCATGTTTATGAGTATTTGGAAGGTTGTTGTTAATGAGGAAACCATGATCTGACGGTGAAATTTGGTTGAGAACTACTGTTGTAATTTGAAAATGAAACAACGTGGTTTCGATTATTTGAAAACCTTTGTTTGGGTAGTTTGATCTAATTTTGGGGACGAAATTTCCTATGGTGGGGAGGTTGTGCCGACCGGTTTTGTTGCGCGTTTCTTGTTCCTCTCTATTTACCTTCGGGTTTACACTTGTTAGAGCGTCGGTTTCGACTTGGAATCTTGTTGATTGTTTGAGGTTGTTGTGTTCAAATGTTTTTCTCAAAAGTTCTTGTTCGTTGTTTATTCCGGTTTTGAGTTTCATTTATTCCGAAGCATGCGAGGTCTGTCCAAAGCGTCGAAAGTTAAACCGAAAGATTTCCGGGCTGAGGACCAGGGTCGCATGTGCAGGGCCTTGGGCCGCACATGCGGGAGAGGGGCCGCACGTACGGAAGGGTAAGTCGCACGTGCGGATGTCAAGGTATGGCAGCTTGCACACTGCTAAAAAGGCAGGTGCGGGAGTGAGGCGCAGGAGAAAAGGGCCCCACGTGCGGGGGTGTTGGTCGCACGTACGGGAGTAGGTGAGGTCCGAAAATTGCTCTCTTTTCTTCTCTTTTTGGGCTGAAGTTGAATCATTTTTGTATACCTCTCTCTCTCTAAAAACATTTCCTCTCCCTTCTCTCTACATTTTCTACCAAAAACCTCACAAGATCTTTGATTTCTTCAAATCCTTTGGGATTTAGACCTAAGTTCTTCATCAAAGTTGTTTAGCTCCTCGAGGGCTTCGTTGTGTGCGGTGAAGATCGTGTTTCGACGTAGTTGATTTTGGGGTTTCATCTCTATTCTTCTTCAATACTTGAGGTAGGGGTTTTTTTTGAGTTATGTATATACTTTTGCAAGATCTAGATAATTTTTGAAATCATCCTTTAATTAGTTTTGAAAATCGATTGTTTGATTCAAGAAGATGAGTGATTTTGAAAGTGGGTTTACTTTATTGTTCCTTTTAAATAGAAATTGAGGGCTTTGAACTATGTCGATTGAAGAAAGATATTTTTGGTGAGATTTTCTCAAACATTTAAAGATAAACGGGTTTTGGAGAGAAAACCTATAAATTGGGAATGTTTTGAAAACAAATGATGAGTTTGTATACATAAATGGACGATTTGAAAGGTACTTATTTATATACATATGAGAATTGTTGAAGTTCTTTGAACGTTGTTATAGTCTTGAAAAGACTAAATTGTTGAGATTGCTTGAAGTGTGGTAATTATGTTTATCTCTTGGATGAATTTGATATAAAAGTATATATTCATCTTGTGAAATCGCATCGAAAAGAGGATTGGTAATAATTATCACAATGGTAATATTGTGTGGAGGAATTGAACATGGAAGAAATGTTGTATTGCATTTAATTATCACATGGGCATATCAAGTCACTTGATTATGTTGAGCTTTGAACGTTGAATTGAAAATCTTGCATTGAGAAAAGAATGTAGGGAAAACGAGTTTTCATGAAATGGTTTTGGGGTAAATACGGTGGTAAGTCTTGAAAGGTGGTGTAGATGAAATTGATAAGTTGGCCTGAGTGTTCGAGGTGAAAGACCGAAAAATCCACGCGGATAGGTGTCGAGCCTTCCGGTTAATACCGGTAAAATTGACAAAGTGGTAGTACTTGTGTAGTCTACTTGCAGACATGTACCTAGAGATTACCAGAGTTGTATTTACTGCCCCCTTCGAATTAAATTGTTAAGTTTTGATCAATGGAAATTGCATGACATCATTGAGCATGATAGTTTTCAAAAGATGAAGATGTGTTTTATTTCCAAAAAGGCATGGCATGGCATATGGATCCATCTCTTGAGACTTGTATAAAATGTATATACTTTGTTAAGAATTCTCTATTGGGCTTTATGCTCACCCTACGGGATTTTTGTGCAGGAAAAGACGTAGTGATTCCGCCCAACTAAGGGCGTGGAAGTGTGTGTGTGTTGGGAGTACAATGCTCTCGTTTTGCATGATTTTCTTTTGTAAGCCAACGGCTATATTTGTGTGGGTTTGAATAACCGATTTGTGTAACCGGGCCTAAGCCTTGGAAACTTGTAAACCCATGAGGGTATTTATTGTTTATGTTTCTTTGATTTGAAGTGAATGTATTTATTGTAATGCAAGTGTGGGAATTTATGTTCAGTTTTACCTTAAAGAGCCATGATTATTGTATTACCATTTGGGTATGAAAATTTGGGGCGTTACAGTGTTGTTGGTAGCTGGAAAATTTCTAAGGATTATTATCTACGTAGAAACTTGGTTTTGGTATAATGGCATCACTGTGGGTGTAATGAGTGTTGTTGGGTGACTGTGTGATGGTTCACCAATGGAATGTCAAGGTAATGATTTTGGGGAAAAACAAAGTTTCTTTTTGTGTTATGGCCTTGATTTTTTGGCTTTATTCAAGAAAGTAAGTTTCCGATTTAATAAGAAGCTGAGCCTAACAAATCATGAAAGTAAAGAGAGTTCTGAAATCTAAATAACACTTATGGTTTTTGAAAAATAACAAGGTTTAAATCTTTGGATTTTGTTAGAGTAGGTCGAAAAAAAGATATTCTGGTTGTGAGCGGTGCGAGGTTAAGCACCTTTTGGGAAATAAAGTATTTTCAAAATAATAATAATAATCAAGGAGGATTTTCAAAAAAAAAAAAAAAAAACCCTGAACAAGTTATATTCTATTTGTATTGTGGAGTGTCTCATGATCTAGCCTGAGTTGTTAGTTATCTATTGAGTAGTCATTTGGCAGGGAGCTTAGACTTTATCGGGAGTTAGTGTGTCATAATGTTGCCTGTGTTAACCGTGCCGTGCTTTATTTCACGTTCTCGTCTTACAAGTGTTGGTCGGGAGCCTTAAGTGCGATTGATTTCATATCCTCTGTGTTGGAGTGTTAGGCACTCAGTGATGGTTTGGGGTATTGTAGGTGGTCGAGACGTAGTGGACGTCTTTGAGTTCGGGTTGTCGCATTGTTGTGGTCTGGGGTGGTTATTTCGTGTTTCGTAGACCACTGCGAGTTGTGTCGGTCAGAGAGGGATCCATGTTCGTTTCTTGTTTTGTGGTGGTTTTGATATCTTTGGGCCACGAGACATTGGCCGGAATCTGGAAATTATCCGAAATGGATCTAGACTTGTAACACCCTATCCCACATCGGAAGTTTGCATGGGTGATCTTGGGCATATAAAGCACCACTACCTTGCTACTAAATAACTTGGACTTAAGCTTTTGGGTATTGTTGGTCGACCCACAAGTTATTTGGGCCAGCAAGTAGTGGGGCATTACAAATGGTATCAGAGCCGACCCATGCACACAACCATGTGGGCCACTTATTCTGGGCTGGCCACGAGCTTGTCGTGGTATTCTGATTGATTATAGACCCTCGCGAGGACGCGAGGATTTATAAGTGGGGGAGTTTGTAACACCCTATCCCACATCGGAAGTTTGCATGGGTGATCTTGGGCATATAAAGCACCACTACCTTGCTACTAAATAACTTGGACTTAAGCTTTTGGGTATTGTTGGTCGAACCACAAGTTATTTGGGCCAGCAAGTAGTGGGGCATTACAAGACTTATGTTGGTGATTAAGAGTGCCTTGTCTGAGAGACCGGTTTGAGTTTTAGATACTTGGAGTCAAGTCTAGTGAAGCAAGACGTTTCTATTGGTTAAGGTATTGTGGGGACACCATGAGGTTGAGGAAGCAACCTGGGAATGTAAGTTAGAAGTTCGTGAGAAGTATCCAAACCTATTTGTTGGTACTTGAGAATGTTTTGAGAGTTTTGTGGTGTTAATGTAATGTAAACATTGTATATGTTTTGGAAATATGAATTATATATTCAGTATTGAGAACTTGTTTATCATGTTGATGAGAATGAATGACTACTAGATGGGTCATGGTATTGGAATTGATTGATTATCATTGTTGCAATTGATTTAAACATGGTTTAAAGTTTGATTTATAATTTCGGAGACGAAATTCTTTAAGAGGGGAGGTTATAGCGATTCTAGTTTAAGACTCGACCCATTTGATATTCTGGATTCAGGTTTCATTGTTTTGTATTATTGTTCATGTCTTATTCCTCATTTCCCTCCATGAGTTTGACTATTGGGAGGTGTTGGTTGCGTTTGGAACGGGTTGGTAGCTTGTTTTTCAAAACTTGGTTACCCAGATTTTGGCCTCTATGCTCGAGTGGTCTTTGTGGACTCTTAGTATTTGACAGGTCTGCAAAACTACTAGTAGAGTATATTCTATGCTTGAGCAGTGCTTCTTGCGCTTGAGCAGTTGTGCGCTTGAGTGACACTTCTTGAGCTCGAGCGATAGGCATCTGATTGTAAAACTTCTGAGAGATTGTATTTTCCACTCGAGCAGTGACGTCTTTTTCCTTATGTCTTGAAGTTCGAGCGTCACTTCTTGTGCTCGAGCAGTTTGAGCATATATCAGTTTGTAAAAGTCACTTAATACATCACTTTTTCATTTCACTCTCTCTCTAAACATTCCAAAAACCCTAAATCTAGACCCTCTCTCTCTAAAACCTACCTTCTCTCTACAAAAACACCAAGATCTTGTGGTTTCTTCACCCTACTCCCTTTGTTAAAAAGGTAGAACACTCTGTGGGCTCTCTTTTCATCTAAACAAAAGTGGGTTTCGGCTTCTTTGTGGTTTCTCCACTCTCTCCGTGGTCTTCTAGCTTTGAGGTAAGGATTCTTCACACTCTTGTATGAGTTTTACCTTAGTTATTTGCTATTTCAAAGGATTATGGTGAATTAGGGGTTTTATCAAAAACCTAGGGTTTGAAATCAAAATGTAAAAGAGGGGTTTTCAAATGGTTTCTTGGAAAAGCTTGTGGGTATTATATTGGTGTTGATATATGATGAAATGAAGTATTTTCTACATTGAAACTAATTTTCAAAGAGAAGGGGATTTTGTCTTAAAATATGAATGCTTGAGATTGTAAAGAGAAAATGGAATTGATGTTGAGTATTATGAAATTGAAATAATGTTGATGGTGATGGCGGAATTGGATATGTATTATCACTCCCATTTAGAGATTTTAAAAAACTGTATCTTTGATGAAATTTATTTATTTGTTTAAAAATATCTGTTTTAAGCTATCGGTAGAGGATAGCTGTGAGTGTTGTAGAAATTGCATGAGAATTAGATGAACTAAAACTAATTTCTCATCCATGTGCATTGAACATTGTTGCTTATTTAATACATTGAAAATGTATATGATTTGAGAAAAATGGGGTGAACGTTGGAAAGAGGTGTGTATCACCAAATCAAGTTAGCTTGTGTGTCCAGAAAGAAAGTCCCAAAAAATGTGCGTATACATGGGTGCCAGTTCCCGCAGATGAAATATCCATAAAATGGCAATAGTAATGCTTGTATAAGCTACATTTACATGTGTGCAGGTTTCCGCGGACAAAATATCCGTAAAATGGCAATAGTAGTGCGTAAAGGACATGATTTTTGAGAATTGTGATATAAACTTGGCATGGCATAATTTTTGGAAAGAAAATCTAAAACGTTTGGCATGGGCATTGCATGTGCATTCACCTTATGACTTTGTTAAGATTTATACATTGTGTTGTAGTGTTTCTATTGGGTTTTGGCTCACCCTATGTGGGAAAACCATTTTCAAGAGTTGGTGATATGCCTCCACCAAGGACTTAGCTTGGGAGGACTGTGGAGCTAAAAGCTCATTATTGTTATCTTGTATTTAAGTTTTGTACAAACCTAAGGCTTTGTTTGTATTGTGCTTAAAACTCACTTTTGATATACCCAAGCATTGACTTGGAAAGATATAAGCCATTAAGGTATGTGGTTATCTGTTTAGCCTTTATTTCCTTTCATTATATTGTAACACATGTTGTAGATTCAAGATGTACCGTTTACGAATGTATAATACATCTATCACCTTTTGTATATCAAACTCTGATTAATAAAGGCTTATCATTTCATTTATGTTACTATTTATTAATTGTTATGAGATGAGTATATTGTGTTTATTTCGAGACGTTTCAAACATAGGATGAACATAAAGTCCAGTAGGGATCCCAACATGATCCTAAACAATAACAACTTACAGATAGTTATGATCATGAATGCTCCAACTCATACTAAGTAAATAATGCGATGGTTTGTACTAAAGTATATTTACATAAGTACCTTTCCCAAAATCATCCAATTCGTTCAACAATACAGATAGTTCATATTTCCTTTTTGTTTTTCATTTCAACAATATCACATAACAACCATTTTGTTTTTGAAATACATTAACAAAAGTTATGATTTCCTCCTATTACTTACAAACTCAATACGTAACCTACATCCATTTCCAACATATTCATCACATTTTTCAGGCCTTAAGTCCAAAGTTAAAAAGATATTTTCAACAATTTATTTGATACGCTCACATGTATACATAACATCCAATATGCAAAATGAAAACAACAAACACCCAACAACTACTTACTCAACATATAAGACAACACAGGCTTCCTGAACCATAATCTTCATAACACATGATATACCCAGATACACTGAGATAATATCAATAAACAAAACTTTGCTCTACCTACCTTAAGCACGGTAAGCCAAGGATGCACCTTTCCATAACACAAGCCAATTTACCAGTCACCAGCTGGAAGGTAATGGGACCTCTACCAATTTACCAAACACCCGTTGGAAGGTAATGATGCCCTCACTAATTTACCAAACACCCGCTGGAAGATAATGGTACCTCTGCCAATTTATCTAGGTGCTAGTTAGGAGGTACTGGTACCTCTTATTCTAAATGCAACCATTTTCTCCAGGCGCTAGTTGTAAGTATGGGTGTCAATTTGGCCCGGCCCGGGCCTCGCGGGCTACTGCCAAAATTTGGGCCGGGCTAGCCTACAAGCCAAAAAATTAAGCCCAGGCCCAAGCCAAGGGGTATTCGGGCCTTGGGCGGGCCAGTGGGCCGGGCCTTGGGCTAGCCCAACGAGCTTAGGCCTGGCCTCAGACTTGGGTGGGTCTGACCATTTTTTTTTGTTTTTTTAAATTTTTTCTACCAAAATTTTATTATTTTTCATTAAAAAATACACTGGGCCTCGGGTGGGCCGGGCTTCGGGTTAGGCCCTAAGTGGGCCTTAAGCGGGCCGCGGGCCGAGCCAAGCGGGCTAGGCTTCAAAAAGATGGCCCAGGCCCTAGCCCAGGGGCTCAGGCTGGGCTCGGGCCTGGGCCCAAGCGAGCCTAAATGGGTCTGGCCCATCTCAAGCCACGGGCCATTTTTACACCCTAGCTGGAAGGTAATGGTACCTCTCATTCTCAGTGCATGCACAATTCCAACCATCACAATATACCACAAGCATAAATAACCCGAGTGTACTACATACACATAATCTTTTCAACATCACAATGTCATCCTCCACCGATGACTAAGGACAAAACCTCTAAATATATGTATTAAATACATGTAATACAATAATCCAATTCTCACGAGACCTTAAGTCCAAAAAAAAGCATAATAATAATATTTAAAGATTTCAAAATCCAATCTTAAGTTCATTCTCAATTTACAAAAGGTTACAATTTTTTTTTCTTTCCAAAACCAATTTCTACATTTCATTAAAATTCACATTCATGATGTCAAAGCCACAACCTAATTTCCTCTCAACATAATCAATCCTAATTAGTCCCATCATCATGGTTAACTCTTCAATTTAACAATTTACACACTTACACAAGCCATAACAAATAAAACATAGCCCTTGTTCAACTTTATCCCTTTCCGATTCATTGAGCTAATAATATTAAATTAGGGTTTTTTCCCTTCTTCAACATAAACACGTAAAACTACTCTCCAATTAACCAAAACAACTACTAATTAACAATTAGAAACCCCACATCATTGAACCCTAGATCTCTCTTACATGCTTTTCAAAAATTCATAATAAACATGCTTTTCATGTCATAAAATCTACCAAATAACTATCTATAGACGAAGTATTGAAAAAGAGTAAAGAAATCCCTACCTCTTGAAGCAAAGAGAAGATAACCAAAAAATCACTGGCGACAAAACAACGATCCGCTCAAATTAAAAGAAAGGCCTCGCCGAGGTCTACGTTTTTCTCCAAAGGACTATGGTGAGAAAACCAATGGATTGAGAGTATTTAGAGCTAGAAGGTAAGAAGTTAGAGAGAATGGGAGAGAGAGGGGATGGATCTAGGGTTTTGAAATGTTTAGAGAGAGAATGAGATGAAAAAATGACTCAAAATGGCCCTCTCTCGAACTAATATACGCACAGACTGCTTGAGCTACCAAAATACCGCTGGTGCGAACAGACATAAAAAGTGGCACCACTCGAGTGACCAAAACCACCGCTCGAATGTACAATGACCCCCTTCCTAGAAGTTCAGACCTATAAAAGACCGCTCGAGCTCGAGCGAAAATAACACACATCCAGTAGTTTTGCAAACTGTAAAAGACCGCTCGAGAGCAAAAAAGACCGCTCGAGCGAACAGACAAAAATCTAAGCAACAAATCATTGAAAAACTGACGTCCTAACATGTTCCAAACATAACCAATACTCCCAATAGCCAAACTCAACAAGTAATAAGATGGAAATGAGATGAACAACAGTTAATTACATGGATTCTCGGGTCCAGAAACAAGTAAATGGGTCGAGTCTAAATCAGAATCGTTATATTGTAACTAACAAGGCAAGCACAAATCATTCTATAACTGTCGATTCAATAGATAACTATCAATTTCAAGCACACACGTAAGTAATGAGATATATATACCAAGGGCTTATTTGGTACCACGTTAGTTTTTTAAATTTTTATTTTAAGACAAAAATTATTGAACGAGCTATTTAATATATATATATATATGTATGTATGTATGTATAAACATAAGTTGTTTTTAAAATTTTACAATATATTTTTACATGAAAACTCCGTTTGTTTTGACGTCAAATATTTTTGTCAAAAATATTTTACTCATTTTCCATTCTTTGATTGTTTATAAAATTTTACAATATATTTTTACATGAAGGCTCCATTTGTTTTGAAATAAAATATTTTTTTAAGAAAAATATTTTTGCATCATTTTCTTAAAAATTATTTGCCTTTAAAAATTTAGTAAATCAATTTTTATAAAGTTGACTTTCACTCGCTACTTTTTTAACACATTTAACATTTTCAAATATATATCTTAACTCACTAAAAAGTCATAACTGACAATTTATTGAATCAAAATTTCTCTTTTAGGCAATAAAATATTTTTGTTTCAAGTGTCAACCAAACACCAAAAAACAAAAGCAAAAACAAAAACACTTTTTCTGTGTAAAATCAATTTATAAGAAAAATAATTTTTTTGTGTAAAATATTTTACGTCGAAACAAACAGAGCTGAAGTGTAAATAATATAAAATAAATAAGTATTTTCAAAATTTTCATTGTTTTAATTTGTGAAAACCAGAAAAACCTAAAACTACAAAATAAAAACCATATTAAATAAAGTGAGCACAACACTCACAATTGTGCACTCAATAGGGCTCATTTTGGGTCCAACTTGGATAATCCGAACCGTTCTTTTTTTAAGGTATATCGAGTAAAATATATCTGCAAAAAAATAATTAGGTATAAATAGCCCTTTCATTAATCGCATTTATATCCAAACTTGAATATAAAACGTCATTAATATCCGATCAACTTAATTTTCTAAAAATATATTTTACTTGATATACTTTAAAAAATGAATAATTTATATTATCGAAATAAGATTAATAAATCCCATCAGAAACACAACAATAACTCCAATGTTGGAAACACAACAGCCACCCCTTTTCCACTAATCAGACCCTAAATTTATGGACTTGACATGGATGGGTGTTTCTCAAATGGTTTTGAATTCTGACATCAAATTCCATCCTCATGAGTGGAGTTTTCTGGTCTTTGAATTGATAAATCCCATTGATTTGGGCAAACCAAATTGTCTCAATTCACACCATTTTGTGATTTGGATGTCAATTTTTGAATAAAAATCAATTGTTCAAGTATCAACTTATGAATGAATATACTATTCAGTAGTTGATATCCAAACAATTATTTTTTGTTTAGAAATAAATATCCAAATAACGCAAACAATGTAAACAAGGTTGATTGGAAAGTGACTTTTTGCCTAAAATAGCTAAAAAATCAAATCAAATTATCACATCACTTTCTCTATTTTTTGTACGCTTTTTCATAAAAAGTCAAAAATTAAGTAAAATAGCCAATTTCCAAACAAGCTCTACGTATAGTGTGAATAGAATTATTCCCAAGAAGTCAAGACCAAAAACCAAAATTTTTGAGTACCTTGATGACCCCATGAATTGCTTCTCAGGTTCCACAATTATTCTCTACCAAATAGTCATTTTATTAGAAAGGACAATTCAGGCTTTGGATAAAACAGGTTCTAGGGAGGCTATCATGCAAATAGTCTTGTCCCAGATTTCCGAAGAGGTTTATGTGAACCTGAAAATAGCCACTCCAAAAATAAAGTTCTATAAAAAGACTGTTTTTGTGACTCAAACTTGAAAATAGTTGCTCCAAAAATAAAACAAACCTTTTACTACTCACTTTTACTGCTCACTGTCGATCCCCTATCCAACTGTTTCTCATAATACAATTGCAAACCATTATGAATAATGGTGCAATCTGGACAAGAAAGGATAAAACCAGATGTTGTCTCTCTTTGACAGTAAAAACTGTTCTCAATTTTAAAATGTTCAACTAGAGAAAAATATGCATACCAAACAGATAAACACAATCACAAGAAAACCAAGCACAACCCACAAACGCTATGTTCATCACTATATAAAGGTAACTTCATAAATCTACAGAATTGTTTTATGAACTAGGTAACACACAACAGGAACAAAAGTAAACCACCACACACAAAACCAAAGACACTTCAAAGTTACCAACCACTTAGTCTCCAACTGTTAGGACCAATACCTGCCCAAACTTCATTCATCCCTTACTATTTTCCTAATCAACTTCCAAGCCTTATTTATAACAAACTGTTGCAAGAATACAAAAACAAAAAAAGCACACACTGTAAGAAAATTATACGCACAACTTGGACACCGATAATGGTTCGAAGCAAGTTACCCCCAGGTTGGTATACATAATCTTTTATAAACTCTGGCGTCATGCAAAGAAATAGAATTCAAACTCCAAATGTTGCAGCTTAGCTTCTGCCAACATTTTATGTTGATGAGACTCATCTCTTGTCCTTGCCTTCTAAATGCTTTCTGCACAAACAGAGCATACAGAATTAAGGATCCAAATAAAAGCAAAAATACCATGTGTATGTGTGTATTTACTAGTATGCTTCTGAACGTAATTACTAGTATGCTTGTCACTACTGCATCATTTTTACACATCATACATTTTCATTCTTTTTCTTTTCAGTTTTTATTTTTTGAGGACACATCAGATATTACTAATCATCCTCAATCCAGAATACTATGACTACTTTGTACATTAAGAGTTATGGACTTGAAAACTTCCAATTTTCCAATAGAAATGTTGGCCTACTTACATACCAGACATATTGCATAAACCTTTTGGGTGTTGATGAAACATGTTCCTATTCAGTGGCATAAATAGGATTTTAATTCAGTAGAGTCATTCAACAAATATCATCAAGTCATTAAGTAAAATTTGGTTCTACACAACCTATCAAAATCAGCTTTCACATAATACATTATAACTTTATATATTTTCAATCACATAGACAAAAGTAATTCAAACTTTGTCAAATTACATATAAAAACAAACATTGAGAAGGGGTTGTTTGTCAACTCTTCCGTTTTTGTTTTGTGTTTTAGTACATTGTTTTCATTTTCATAAAAGTAGAATCAATTCTATAATTTTCAAAACATTTGAAAACAAAAACAAAATACGTGTCTTTTTTTTTTTTTTAAACAATTATTCACTCCCTCCCCTTCCCTCTCCCTATAATACTATTGCTTCAACAAAAATAAAGCAAATATCTACAGTTAACTCATACAATCAATGCCAATAACATTTGCTATTGTTTTCCACATTATAAATACACTTCAAAATTTATATTCTGATATGCATTAAGAATCATGTCATGTATAAGTTTAAACAGCAAAGACAAATTTTAGATTGTGTTTATGATGAAGTGGAATAGCAAAAATAACTCTTTTTTTTCTCTACCACTAGGTTCAATTTGTAAAACTCCAAACACTTTGGATAAATTTCTACAATTAATTTTTAAAAAAATAAAAATTGAGTGTAGTCAACTGACACCACTCAGTATGACAGGCTATCAAGTGGTCGATATGTGAGGTTAGCAGCTATCTTGAGTTTGCACTTCTAAGGTGGGTCCCAAAGACCCCTTACTAGGGTCGGTTCTCGGTTATAAAAAAAATTATAACTGAGACCATCATTAAGATGTAGCTCCATCTGTTCCTTTTAGGCAACAAATTGTGCTACCTATCTATCCTTTCTTCCTGAAATACAATTTACATAATTCTTCATCCCCTCTTGTTTATGTTTTATCTTTTTCTACAAATAATAATATTAGGAAAAAAAAAAGGTGTCTACTTACCCATTCTACACAACAACCAGATGGATACCACATATCAGATACAAGAAAATGAACAGTTAATAAAGTCTTCAACTAATAAAATTCATGAGTACAAGCAAAAATGATTTCATAGCCAATAATCAAAAGAAATACTTAATAGTTTTGAATGCATATTTACCATGAAACAAGGCTTTTGGTGTGTTTCTGTATGAAATCAGTGCTGAAAACATCGAAGGATCTTGCCTCTCCTGCTTTCACATCGTAAGTCACAACCAACTTTTCAAAGTGAATGAAGACCAAGATTTGGCCATCATCCAGCCAACCAACAGGTATGAAACTCTCACATAAAAAATTCAGTCCATCTATTGCTTCTCCAATCTTGTAAAGTTTAGCCCATTCATTGCAATGTAAGTCCTTTAATATGCATACATGAACCTCTGCCGAATGTCTCACAATGAAAGATAAACTATTCCCTAGCTCAAGAAGACTATAACAACTCCCAACAAATTCATTTGGAACTTGAATGGAGTGAGAAGTTTCATCACAAAGGTCAACAGCAAAAATATGACTGTTCATTTAAGAGTAATAAATAGCACCTCCAACAGACACTAAAGCTCTATCATCACAATAAAAACTGATTCCTTTTAGTTAAGTCTCCATTCTTCTCCATGACATATCATTATCCACAGACAATACAAACCATCTATATTCCCCACCTGATATTTCACAATGGCAAACCACCTTTGTACTCCTCAGTGCGAGAAATGTAACCAATATGACAAGAGAGCAAAAGATGACCTTTCGCAATAGGAAAATGTAGGTTCTTATACTTTTGTGTCACATGATTCCCAACAAAAAGAAATCTCTCGGGATATGAGCCTGAAAACAGTGATAAGCCACCACAACTAGAGACCATATGTCCATGACAATTTAGGTGTCTTGTTTGAATTCTCCCTCATTAAACTCAAGGAAACATGAATGATATGTCTTACCAAATTTTTGGATGAAAAGCCATCCTTTGATTGAAGGAGGTGTGCCTTGATAAAAGAAGGATCATATATAATTTTGGCCCAAGCCTTGCACACAAATTTCTCACAGTAATGCAAAAACTCAACAAGAAGGCAAAGAAGAATGTGAAAAATGATGTCCTTGGAAAGAAATGGGATGTCATTTTTCTGTTCCTTCGTTTGAGAGGATGAAGCATTCCTACAATAATGTAGATACTATAAGAATTTGATAAATGATGATAAAAAATAAGACAAATAACAACATTGTTCACACATCTATGGAATAAAAAGCTATAGGTTCGGACATGAAAATGTCTTTGGCACAAAATGAAATACAAAAGGAAGCGAAGCACATACAAAACAAAAATCTCACTCAAACCAACTAACCAAAATAATAAACTTAGTGTCACCTTTTTATTATTTTTTTCTCTTTTATCTTTCATTCCTTTGGATAAATTTTAGAGATATTCATGCCCTAGTAGAGATTTGAACCCTACACCTCTCCTATTGGCGGCAGAAAACTTAATTTTCATTTTAGATTGGTAATGCGGTACCACACTTTTCTACCGTTTCAAATTAAAAATAATCTTCATCAACCAAATGTGAGATACTTCAATGGGGAAATTGCTTTTTAGTGGAACAATAGAAATATAATTTTATTTTCATGGTGGTGCAAGTCTACTAGGTGTATGGTGCAAGTCTTTACTATGTGTCAGAATAGGACCAAAAAATATTCCATCTGTAGTGCAATTATTTTATAACTGTCCCACTGATTTGCAATTTCCCCTAGTTTTATTGGAAAGAAAAGAATGTTAACAAAATAATTTGGAAACTTGGCGAAGTTTTGCCCAACTCAAGGACATTAGTTTATTTTCCATAGCTATAATTTAACAATTTAATTGCATCAAACTACAACAAAGGGGAAAGAAAAGAAGCAATATAAACTTTCTACAGACTAATCAAAACTACAACCTCAAGAAAGCAATAAAGTTCAAGAAAGTCATTCAACAAGAAAAATTAGCAAAAAGGAAAACAAATTAATGATAAGAACAATCACAATTAGAAGCAATAAGTGCATGCATGTTTGAATGTCGGAGGAATTAAAGAAAATACATATTTATTAGAAGGAACAACTCGAATCCCTCTTATCTTCTTCTAGATCTAGGGCTCAGCCCTTGGATCCTCACGAGGACTGAAGCTCACGAATTAGGGAGAGAAGCAATGAAAAAAGAGAAAGTGAGATCATGCAAAAGGGAGGATGGGTTTTATCCTCTTACCAGCTGAATTATAGAATATGTGAGATCAAGGTTAGGGCTAGAGAGAAGAAGAGAAGAAAAGAAGATGGAGAGGAAACAAAAAATTATAGGAATAGGTATTAGGCTTGTGTCTCGTACCCTCTACCTTAGTCCATATTTATACTAGAGTAATAAAATAACAAAATGACAGCAATACCCTCACTAATAACAATAAAAGACACTCGGTATATAAACGACATCTATTCTAACATTACCAACTTTCGTTTGCCCAAAATAGCCTTTTTTCGCATTTCTCATTATTAACCTTAGTCATCATTCAAATTACAAATGAAAAAAATTATTTCCCAAGCCAAACCAAGATGACAAAAAACCCCAAACAACGAAACACAAGATGGCAAAAAAGGTAATAAAATTTAATTTCTTGGTTACAATGGTATGTCCCTAACTAGAGTGGAAAAGATTATTAACTTTGGTTTGCAATGGTCTTGATATGGAAACAACTAATAAATTAGCTAGCTAGAGCCCAAGTGTCAGTGACAAACGTAAGCTAAGAAAAATTAAGGCAACAAAACCAACCTAGCTAGTAAACCATTGATAATTTATGTTCTGATTAATGAAAACAACATAGAAAATCAATTGGGCATTGAAATATGAATTGATATAGATGATTAGAAGTGCACTAACATTCATTGAGTTTTTTAACATGAAGAATAAGGCAAACCACTAACATCAAATTTTGATTTGGGTTAATTATATTTTAACCCCTACGCTTTGACTCAAATTTTACTTTGGTCCATATAGTTTCAAATTGAACAGCTCGATCCCTACGATTTTAATTCAATTTCAATTTAGTCTTTCCATTAATCTTCCTACATGGGTATTAGGAGACTAACAAGTGTCCCAAAATTGTTAACTTTAACCTCAAACTAGAATGGAATGACCAAGCTGAAATTAGATTTACAGTGTAGGGATCAAATTATTCAATTTGAAACTATAGGGACTAAAGTGAAATTTGAATCAAACTATAAAGGTGAGAAGTGTAATCAACCCTTTTGATTTTGACCAACAGATTGTGAGTAAAATTACAAATTGGTTAAAGAGACAAATATACATTCACAAAAAAGCAAAGCATCGCACTCATAAGATACTAGGAATAAAAGTGAAATTTTAATATAACAAAAGATAAATGATATTTCATTGCAAATATAAAAAATAAGAAAAAAAAATTCAAATCAGGCTCAGCTACTTTAATCTTTGGTCGTACTGCTGGTGACTTAAATGACGAGATGTTTCTATAACGTATGATTTGGTATTGTACTGCAATTCAATACATATCACAAGACTAATTAATCTTTACCTTTTTCTTCACCTTTGACTCTGTTAACAATTTTTTTTTTTTTTTTTTCGCCTTTTTCACTGATGGAGAGGGAGAAACAGATAGAGGAAAAACACAAGGGCCACAACCCAAATCACACAAATCTATTAATCAACTATATCCAATACAATTACCACAACTTCTTATTTATAGGAAAAAATCAGAATAGTAAAAAGAAATTTAGAATTCTTAACAAAATAGGAAACCAAATACTAAAGACTCCTAATTAAACAATAATTTAAAATACTAAAGAGATCAAATTATAAAATTGTAAATAAAATTTCCATATCAAATTGGTGTGCCAACAGTCAACCATACAACAATTCTACATCCCCTTAATTCATCACCCCTAAATGACCCCTAATGATGTGGCATTGAGATTAGACCCCACATGATGGAATGTTTGACAAATCAAAAATTTGACACTTGTTAGACACATCATTAGGGGTGGATTTTAGGGGTGATAAATTAGGTGTCTCAAGCATTTCTTGTGAACCATATTCTTAATCCCATACAAAGAATTGCAATATCCAAATAAACTCGCAAGCAAAAATGAATGCCTTATTCCCTTTCCTACAAGAAAATGAATTACTCTTATGCACCTAATTCAAGTGAAAGAACATAGTGTTTACACACAAATTGTAGGATTTGAGTTTACACTAGAGATTTGAGCCAAAAGGCTTATTTCGACCATGACAATAAACCATATAACACGTATGTTTGCTACTACTCATATCCAAACAAGTATAATAGAATATCTTTGGTTGCAAATCATGAACTAGAAAAACACTCACATAAAAAGCAAGCAATAACTTCTATCATAGGACTACAACTGATCATCAATGAAATTAACATAAATGAAATTTTATTTAGTACTAAGCTAAAACAAGATAAAAACTCAAGTAAGAAGTTTGCAACAATAAAGGCGGACCAAAAGGCAATGTTGTATTTGTGACGTATGTTTCCACAATTAAACATATTTAGCAAAAGAGAATAAATATCAATTGCATTCAATCTCATAATCTACGTGATTATTGAACTTAGAAACAAGTGCCAAGTTATCACACAAACACTGGTTACTGAATATAAGTATCTCGGTAAAATTCTACATGACCAGAAGTGTATTAATAGGTTTCAACTATAGCTAACAGGAAACTAAATCATTTTAATCTAATTGGTTTGGACCATCAAATCATAAAGCATGCATATATATATATTGAAGATCAAATCTGTATGGTCCTGAGCTAATCCACCAATCTTGCAAAAGAAGTTAGTCTTTAGTGACACCACTGTGGTGTCATCCAAAAGCCCTCCGATGGTTCAATCAGTACTCATTTTGATGGAATAGAATAAGAGTAGAGAGAGAGAGAGATTGAGAGGAGAGATTTAGGGTTGCTGAATATTGCCTACCTTGTGTTTGTCTTACCTTAAGTCTTTTATAGAGAAACTCTAATATGAGTTAGATTAGTGAGATAAATAATTCCCTAATGTCAACTTTTGTTTTGTAATGGATGTGGTAATATATAAATCCCAATTATATGTTTGTTCTGCATTATTAGTTGTAGTATTAAAAAATTCACTAGTTTTTTTTTGGATAGAATGTGTAGCGAAATCTAATCCATATAACAAAAATTGCAACCAAACAATGAAATGTGAGTCTCATAGATTAATAATCTCAATCCTATGCTATAATCCACTCAATCAAACAAGCCCATATAGTATAATCACACTCGGTGAAATTCATAAAAAAAACACCAAATAATATGATATCTTGAAATTAGTTTCATTTAGATGGAAAATATAAACTCCTTCGGGTGAAAAATCAAATAATTGAGCATATAGCTCTTCATAGAGTCGAACGAGGAAATACACATTCATGTAATTGACCCCACCAAAATTGGAACAAAAGGCTCAATTTGATTTGGTTTAGGTGAAGATTGAAAGTTCCTTTCCTTCTTTTGAAACATTGCACTTCCTCATATTTAGGTGGACCTAACACAACCGAATCCCATGCTATCAATTCCATTTCAATTTGACACACTTAGCTACAGATTTTCAAGACCCCTTTCCAAAAAAAAAAAAAAAAACTGGTCAAAAAATCCAGGCGTGACAGATTGTAATTTGTAATTACTTTGCAGATAATTTTTGGTAAAGATTTTCAATCCATAACATGTAAGAACCAAGATTTAACCACGAAAAGCATAATAAGAAAATACCAACCAACCCAATACCTGAGTTACACAATGAATCAAAAGAATTTGTAATTTTTCAAATATATTTATATATTATTTCACCAAATTACTATGAAAAATATGCAGGCATTGTCACAAGAGCAGAGAAGCTATTGATTGAACAATTAAACAGAAAACTAGTTATGTTTAGATCATGAATTTTGGTAGGAATTTGGCAAAGGAAAGAGAAAAAGTTGTAACGCCCCAGAATTCATGACCAAAAAAAAATAGAGTACATAATACAACTCAAACAGGATAGATAACCAAACATCTTAATATACACATATAAGCAAAGTTAATACCATAGTTAATTCATTTGTGTTCCGCAATAGGATTACAAACACTGACATGCCAAAAGTCAAAGTAAAAAAACCACTAGTCTAAGTCTTCAAGTGAACCACGGCTCCAACATTTCATCTTGGCTGCCTTCGGGATAACTTTCACCATCGTATACTGTTTCCTTACCTGGCATGACACGCCATGAGCTTGGAATGCCCAGTAAAAACACACACACACCCATATCTTCTATCAACCAGTCAATCATATACATAGCAAATCGGGTAACATAACATACGTTCTATGAATTAGTAGTTAGACTAGACATCTAGAATCCCCCAAAGAGATCCTTCTACCCAACCACAAGGATTGAACACCGGACTATTCAGAACTACCCCTTTTGCTGCTTTACAGACCTTACCATCTATGCCCACCCTCCGGTTATTTACCTGTCAATGGCATTGATGGACCTCAAAAGGGACGGCCAAACAAGTGGGCTCACTTACACCAAATCGTGCCTAGGGCTCACTTACACCCTGCACATACCATACCAAAGGGCTCGCTTACACCCTGAAACCACCGCATAGAGTCTGAATACATCCGTGTCAACCTAGGGGCTTGCTTAGACTACTTGCGCAAGACTCAACTCATTTGGTATTAATCCCATTCACATGTGTATTACATAAATCATTCTGAAGCACAAGGGTGAACGTCACCCATTACCAACCCCTTTCCATTTCCTATTTATTAGATCTTTTGCCAAGCAAGTTAGTCACATTCGGTAATTCGGTAATATAAAAGAGCATGAGACAAACATAAGAGAGGAAATATAGCCCATGATAGTCATACATAGGTATGGTAAGGCAAGCAAATAACATTAGGCATGCTTTGAAACACTTAGAGACAAATAACACAATAAAACACCATTTCCAGCACTGTTCGGTTCTGCAGGGCTAACAAGAATGCTTTGGGAAAAATACTTCTAGGTCAAATTAGGGGCTGAAATTGGACAGAAATAATGATTAACCTGTCTAGTTTCAATTCCAGTTCTCAGAATTTGCACAGCACCTCCAGAAATTTATCAACAAGCTATATTCAAAAACCTGTCCAGATTTGTCACCCTTTGGGAAAACTAGCTTTCCTCTCAATCTACCCAATGATTTTCACCCAAATAAATTCCATTGGAAAGAGGACTCAAAATCCTAAATTTGACAGAAGAACCAACATCAGATGATTTTTTTGAAATTTTATAAAATTGCAAGAAGTGGACTGTTTTTCAGAGACTCAGGACCAGATTTTTAAATAAAATATCCAAGCCCTAAAAACATATAATTAGGGGCTAATAAAATTATCACAAGCTCTAAACACACCAAATAGCCTACACTAAATTCAGATTTGAGAAAAAAATAAATTTGATATTTCTTTTAAATTCGAGAAGCTACAGCATTGCCTAATTTGACAGATTTGCAAGACAATGCCACTAACTCAAACCCACACTTTTATACACACCAAATGCTCTATTTCCCATTAATATGCAACACAAGAGGGCATCTAAACAATAGGATGGGATGGTGAAAGAATTGAAGAAGACAAGTGGAAGAGGTGTTCTTACCTTCTTGAATCACTTTTTCTTCTTTCTCTTTTTTTTTTCCTTCTTCTCTACTTCCCTTGATCACACTCTCCCTCTCTCACCCTCTCCTTGAGCTGCTAAAAACGTGCGAAAGAATTGAGACAATGCTTCTCAATTTTATAGGCCAAGAATTGGGTTAAAAGGACCATTCTACCCTTCTAACTTAATGCCTAAGCAACTTATAAATATCTAGATATTTTTCCCACTAATTTATTCAACTAAAAATTAAAATAAATAATAAAACTATTTTTTTATTTATTTATAGTTATTTATTTGCTCAAATAAATAATGAAGGTTCAAAGAATTAGTAAATATGCAACTAGGCTAAAAAAAAAAAATGTATGAATTAATTTAGAAATTAGGAGGTAAAATAAATAAAAGCCAAGTGTTAGGGTATTTCTAATTATAAAGTGGTGTTCTAGGATTTAAAATTATTCTTCATTGGGCCATTATACAGACTTTTATGGAACTAGGGGTGAAAATGCTATTAACCTAAGGCTTAGGGTTTCACGTGCAGTTACCAAACATTAGGGTCTCTACAACCTATCCCCCTTAAATAAATTTCATCCTCGAAATTAAATCATACCTCACGTCTCAAATAGTTGTGGATAATTTGCCCTCATCGCGTCTTCACGTTCCCAGGTGAATTCTTCAATACCATGGTGACGCCAAAGTATCTTAAGAAGTTGAATTGTTTTTCCTCGCAAGTTCTTTTCTTGTCTGTCCATAATTGCTACGGGTCCGTCCTCAAAGGTAGCGTCTTCGTTGAGTTGGGTTTCTTCCCAATTGATGATGTGAAAAGGGTGCATTATATACTTCCGCAGCATAGATACATGGAAAACATCATGTACTACAGCCAACTATGGGGGTAAAGCCAATTTGTACGCAACCTCTCCAATTTTCTGAAGTATCTCGAAGGGTCCGATATATCGAGGTGATAATTTTCCTTTCTTTCCAAAACGGATGATCCCTCGGCGGGGCTAAATTTTCAAGAAAACATGATCACCGACAGCGAAAGTTAGAGGTCTTCTCCTCTTATCTGCATAACTCTTCTGACGATCTTGAGCTGCCACTAATCTTTGTCGAATAAGTTTCACCTTTTCTGTAGTTTCTTGCACGATCTATGGGCCCAATAGACTCGCTTCTCCAACTTCAGTCTAACAAATTGGTGATCTGTAAGGCCGACCATACAATGCTTCGAATGGAGCCATGCCAATGCTGGCTTGGAAACTATTGTTGTATGTAAACTCTAACAACGGTAGGTGTCGCTCTCAATTCCCCTTGAAATTCATCACACAAGCTCTTAACATGTCCTCTAAAGTCTGAATGGTACATTCCGACTGTCCGTCAGTTTGAGGATGAAAGGCGGTACTGAAACATAATTCGGTCCCTAACCCTTCCTGTAAGCTTCCCCAAAATCGAGAGGTGAAACGCGGGTCTCGGTCTGACACAATTGATACAGGAATTTCGTGTAATCGGTCAATTTCTTTAATGTAGAGATGACTCAGCGATGTCAAAGTGTCTGAGAGTTTATATGGCAAAAAGTGTGCAGTTTTCGTCAAACGATCAACTATAACCCATATAGCATCATGTCCTCTAGGTGACCTGGGTAGTCCAGTGACGAAGTCCATTGTTACATGCTCCCATTTCCATTCTGATATCGGCAAGGGCTGAAGCATCCCTCCAGGTCGCTGGTGTTCTGCCTTTACTTGCTGACACGTAAGGCATCTGGCTACGAATTGAGCCACATCTTTCTTTATTCCGTTCCACCAATATTGGCATTTTAAGTCTTGGTACATTTTCGTCCCTCCTGGGTGCACTGCGAACACTGAATGACGGAACTCTTTCAGAAATTTTTCTCTAAGCGACTCATCTTGTGGTACAAACACTCTGTCCTGATGTCTCAAACTTCCATCTGAATGAATTGTCCAATCAAGTATAGGATCGCCGGATGCTATTCGTGCTTTTATGAATGCCACCTCCTGATCATACTTCTGTGACTCTATTACCTCGTTCAGTAATTTGGGTGTAGCGATTTAAGCGCCAAGGTATACCTTCTCGTCCTGAGCTTTCATCTGTACTTCAAACTCATTAAGTGTTCCGACCATGTTCCATTCCTTGAGTGCCAAGCTAGCAATAATTCCCCAGTTCTTGCGACTCAAGGCATCCGCCACCACGTTAGCTTTGCCAGGATGATAAGATAGGGTAAAATGGTAATCTTCGAGATATTCTAGCCACCATCTTTGTCTCATGTTCAAGTCCTTCTGCGTGAACAAATACTTCAAGCTCTTATGGTCCGTGAAAATCTCAAATTGTTCGCCATACAAATAATGGCGCCACTGCTTTAACACAAAAACCATCGCTGCCAACTCTAGATCGTGTGTCGGATAATTCTTTTCATGCGGTTTCAGTTGCCTGGAGTCGTAAGCCACCACCTTCCCTTTTTGCATTAACACACAGCCTAGCCCATCCTTAGACGCATCGCAATATACCGTATATCCTACATCTCACTCTGGGATGTTGAGTATTGGGGCACTAGTCAATCTCCTCTTGAGTTCTTGAAAGGATCGTTCACATGCTTCGTTCCAATCGTATTTTACCCCTTTTTGCGTTAGACGAGTCATCGGCTTAGCCAGTTTGGAAAAGTCTTGAATAAACCGTCGGTAATGGCCGGCAAACCCTAAGAAACTGCGAACTTCGAATATTGAGGTTGGCTGCTTCCAATCTAATACTGCTTCTATCTTGGCCGGGTCTACTGCAATCCCGTGCTCAGACACAACGTTTCCCAAAAATTTGACTTCCTTCAACCAGAACTCACATTTACTTGCTTTTGTGTACAGCCGGTTGTCTCTTAAAACCTGGAGAACCACTCTCAAGTGTTGCTCGTGTTCTTCTTCAGATGATGAATAGACTAGAATGTCATCAATAAACACCACCACGAATTGGTCCAAGTACGGAGTAAAAATCTTATTCATCAAGCTCATGAACACGGCTGGTGCATTGGTTAGTCCAAAGGGCATTACCACAAATTTGTAATGGCCATATCGGGTGCGGAAAGCAGTTTTTGGTATATCATCATCCGCGACCCGCAATTGGTGATAGCCAGATCTAAGATCAATCTTTGAATAGCACATTGAACCTCGAAGCTGGTCAAATAGGTCATCAATTTGTGGAAGTGGATATCGGTTCTTGATTGTCACCCGATTGAGTTGCCGATAATCTATGCACAATCTTAGTGTTCCGTCCTTTTTCTTTGCAAATAAAACTGGTGCTCCCCACGGTGAGGTACTTGGTCGGATAAATCCTTTTCCAGTAATTCTTGCAATTGCGTCTTCAATTCCCGAAGTTCGGCAGGAGCCATACGGTGGGGCATCAGGGATATTGGTTCAGTACCCGCTTGTAACTCGATACTAAAATCTACATCACGATGCGGCGGTAATCCTGGCAATTCCTCAGGAAAAACATCAGTGTATTCACAAACTACACGCGGAAGATTTAATTCCGATCGGGCTTCTTCATTAATGATCAAACTTGCTAACCATCCAGCAAATTGTCGATGCCACTGCATTTTACGATTTGTCATGCTCAGGGAATCCTCTCTATCCCCCTTAAATTGGAAACACGTTCCACTAGGTGTGCAAACCTTCACCCTCCTGTGGTAGCAATCAATCACTGCTTAGTGGGCGGATAACCAATCCATACCCAAGATTATGTCAAATCGGACATGTTCATGACCCGAAGGTCGCAACTCAAGTGTAACCCTGACACTTCTAATTCACACCCTCGACAGATTAATCCTACCCTAATACTTCCTCCCAAGGGTGATGCAACACATAAAGTAGTTTCTAAAGGTTCACATTCAAGACCTAATGATTTAACACACAATGTTGATATAAAAGAATGTGATGTGCCAGAATCGAATAGAACGTGAACCCAAGAATTATAGAGTACAATGTTACCTCTAACTACTGATGGATCTTCATCATCTTCCTCTTGGAGAGCAAAAACTCTGCCTGTGGCTTTTTGATTACCAGTTGGTCCAACCTTTCGATTTCCTCCTGTTGCCCCTCCTGACTTGTTCATCCATGGCCTTTGTCCGCCAATAACTTAAGCATTCGCGCCCGAACCCCCTGCTTGATTTCCTATCCCAGTAAGTTGGGGACATTCCGACTTCTTGTGCCCTATCTGATGACAGTGAAAGCATTGGATTTGTGCAACAGGCTTGGTTTGTAAACTTCCTTTCTAGCTTTGCTGTTGCGGCTGTTACGACGGTCTGGTGTATGGTGTCCGTACCACATTCCTCCGGTCATTTCTTCTTGGTCCTACAAAGGACTGACCCCCTTTCTTCGTTTTCATCATCCAAGTCCTTTTTGAGTTTGCCCACTGCCTTTCTGCATCCAATGCCGTATCCACTACATCAGCAAATGTAGGAAGGCGCAAGGGTAACACTCTACCTCTGATGATGGGGTCTAAACCCCACTCGAATTTTCGTGCTTTCTCTCCTTCATCTGCGACGTATTGGGCTGCGTATCGAGCCAGCTCTTCAAACTTGGCCACATACTGAGTCACTGTCATCTCACCCTGTTTCAAAGTTTGAAATTGCCAAATTCGCTCCTGTCTAACTGTATTTGGGAAATATTTTCTTAGAAACAATTCTTTAAACTGAACCCAAGTCATGCTTGTCGTGTCTCGAGAATTTTTCATCAAGGACCACCAATGATCCGCTTCTCCTTCTAGCTGGTAACTTGCCAGGGCGATCTTGTCTGTATGCACAATAATACCCATGGTTTCCAACATCTTTTCTATTTGACGAATCCAGCTCTCAGCGACTCTCGGGTCAGGTTCACCTGTGAACACCGGCGGTCTTTGCTTTTTGAACTCAGATAGCAAATATATCCACTCGTTTGGTTGCGTTCTTCTAAGCCTTCCTAACTCTTCAAGAATCTGGTTTCTGACTGGTCTTGGTAACTCCTTAGCAGGTATAGGTCCACTGCGATTAACGCCTTGATTGCAAGTTGGACGTCCGCATCCGCGTCTTACTTGATCGTTTGCTTCCACATTGTCCGCCATCTGCCAAGTTTGTGGGTAATATAAGCTTAAGGTTGTTGTGAAGGCGAAGAGGTGTTCAATAAATAGACTAATTTAATGTGGTCTGAGGTGTAATTTTTCTAAATGGACAATGCAATTAATGCAAGCAAAATAAAATAAAATAACATACAATACACTAGAATAGCCAACTAGATATTTATATATATATAACAACTTCTTACAAAAAGGTTACACTATATAGGTTAGCGTGTAGCGTGTATACACCAAAACAAAACACGCTTCAACCACACAAAACAATATTTACAAAAGTACACAAAAAGGTTTGTCCCACAACTATTACAGCCCTAAGTCAAACGATACCTCTGGGTCTTCTTCGGGAGACTCGTCCGGGTCCTCAGGTGGTAAATGAGCATATGCCAGGGAGGCTGGAAACTGCTAAGCTGGTGTAAGGGAGTACTCTGATGACACTTCTATAGGAAATGCAGGGGAAGCTCCGGAAAGTACTGAGACAAAAGGAACCTCTAACTCAGGATGATGAGAGCCACGACTCTCGGGTCCAACGCAACGCATCACTGGATGAGGATCCTCAGCCAATACCTCTTGCCTAAGCTCAGCAAAAGTCTGACCATTCCGCTCTATCTGTAGAGCGAACCTAAGCTCCCAGTATTTGCACTGGAGGCGTCGGCATACCAACGCCCGTCTGGCTTGCGTGGTGTAGTATGAAAAGTCCTCCTCTGTTTTCCGAATAGCTTTCTTTATCACGCGCTCCGCTCCTAATTGACATCGTCGGTTAAGTCTTTGTGGACTGACAGCTACTGCCCGTCTATTCTGGAAACGAAAAACTCCCCAATCATCAATGCTTTCCGACGTAGAATCCATCCTACGGTAGGTAAAAAAAAAAAAAATTTAGTCCACCTTTAATATGATATAGTATAATGTTAATAGAATATAATAACATAGGAGACAAGGATATCTCAAATCACAACTCGATACGCGTGGCTTAAGGGTTGAACCTATGGCTCTAATACCAACTTGTAACGCCCCAGAATTCATGACCAAAAAAAAACAGAGTACATAATACAACCCAAACAGGATAGATAACCAAACATCTTAATAGACATATATAAGCAAAGTTAATACCATAGTTAATTCATTTGTGTTCCACAATAAGATTACAAACACTGACATGCCAAAAGTCAAAGTAAAAAAAACTACTAGTCTAAGTCTTCAAGTGAACCACGGCTCTAACATTTCATCTTGGTTGCCTTCAGGATAACTTTCACCATCGTATACTGCTTCCTCACCTGGCATGACACGCCATGAGCTTGGTATGCCCAGTAAAAACACACACACACCCCCATATCTTCTATCAACCAGTTAACTATATACATAGCAAATCGGGTAACATAACATACGTTCTATGAATTAGTAGTTAAACTAGACATCTAGAATCTCCCAAAGAGATCCTCTACCCAACCACAAGGATTGAACACCGGACTATTCAGAACTCCCCCTTTTGCTGCTTTGCAGACCTTACCACCTATGCCCACCCTCCGGTTATTTACCTGTCAGTGGCATTGATGGACCTTAAAAGGGACGGCCAAACAAGTGGGCTCGCTTACACCCAAATCGTGCCTAGGGCTCGCTTACACCCTACACATACCATACCAAATCGTGCCTAGGGCTCACTTACACCCTGCACATACCATACCAAAGGGCTCGCTTACACCCTGAAACCACCGCATAGAGTCTGAATACATCCGTGTCAACCTAGGGGCTTACTTAGACTACTTGTGCAAGACTCAACTCATTTGGTATTAATCCCATTCACATGTGTATTACATAAATCATTCTGAAGCACAAGGGTGAACGTCACCCATTACCAACCCCTTTCCATTTCCTATTTATTAGATCTTTTGCCAAGCAAGTTAGTCACATTCGGTAATTCGGTAATATAAAAGAGCATGAGACAAACATAAGAGAGGAAATATAGCCCATGATAGTCATACATAGGTATGGTAAGGCAAGCAAATAACATTAGGCATGCTTTGAAACACTTAGAGACAAATAACACAATAAAACACCATTTCCAGCACTGTTCGGTTCTGCAGGGCTAACAAGAATGCTTTGGGAAAAATACTTCTAGGTCAAATTAGGGGCTGAGATTGGACAGAAATAATAATTAACCTGTCTAGTTTCAATTCCAGTTCTCAGAATTTGCACAGCACCTCCAGAAATTCATCAACAAGCTATATTCAAAAACCTGTCCAGATTTGTTACCCTTTGGGAAAACTAACTTTCCTCTCAATCTACCCAATGATTTTCACCCAAATAAATTCCATTGGAAAGAGGACTCAAAATCCTAAATTTGACAGAAGAACCAACATCAGATGATTTTTCTGAAATTTTATAAAATTGCAAGAAGTGGACTGTTTTTCAGAGACTCAGGACCAGATTTTTAAATAAAATATCCAAGCCCTAAAAACATATAATTAGGGGCTAATAAAATTATCACAAGCTCTAAACACACCAAATAGCCTACACTAAATTCAGATTTGAGAAATAAATAAATTTGATATTTCTTTTAAATTCGAGAAGCTACAGCATTGCCTAATTTGACAGATTTGCAAGACAATGCCACTAACTCAAACCCACACTTTTATACACACCAAATGCTCTATTTCCCATTAATATGCAACACAAGAGGGCATCTAAACAATAGGATAGGATGGTGAAAGAATTGAAGAAGACAAGAGAAAGAGGTGTTCTTACCTTCTTGAATCACTTTTTCTTCTTTCTCTTTTTTTTTTCCTTCTTCTCTACTTCCCTTGATCACACTCTCCCTCTCTCACCCTCTCCCTGAGCTGCTAAAAACGTGAGAAAGAATTGATTCTCAATTTTATAGGCCAAGAATTGGGTTAAAAGGGCCATTCTACCCTTCTAACTTAATGCCTAAGCAACTTATAAATATCTAGATATTTTTCCCACTAATTTGCTCAACTAAAAATTAAAATAAATAATAAAACTATTTTTTTATTTATTTATAGTTATTTATTTGCTCAAATAAATAATAAAAGTTCAAAGAATTAGTAAATATGCAACTAGGCTAAAAAAAAAAATGTATGAATTAATTTAGAAATTAGGAGGTAAAATAAATAAAAGTTAAGTGTTAGGGTATTTCTAATTATAAAGTGGTGTTCTAGGATTTAAAATTATTCTTCATTGGGCCATTATACAGACTTTTATGGAACTAGGGACGAAAATGCTATTAATCTAAGGCTTAGGGTTTCACGTGCAGTTACCAAACATTAGGGTCTCTACAAAAGTAACGAGAAATATGGATACAATATAAGTTAAATTTTTCGTCATTTCTCTTTTCCTTTCGGTATCCAAATTTCTATCCACATTATCCAAACACAACACAAATATAAAGTATAAAAAATAAAAAATTGAATCTAATTGATTTAGTAAAATTCACATAAAATATTGACAAGCAAGTCTTACCTTAATTTATTTTTTTTCCGACTCCACTCATGCCATCAAAATTTCCAAAGTTCCAAGTAAACCTATTTTATTGCCAAAAAACATAAAAATAAAAAAGGAAGATGATACAAAAGCATTTTACTCTTGTTTCCAAGCATCAAAAACAATTCGAACGACAAATTACGTCGATGGTACCTATATTTTGTCTCTCGTGTCATTTGGTCTCTACACTTTTAATTGACTCAATTTTGACCCTTAATTTTAGATTTTGTATTAATTTGATCCAATTGACAATTTTGTTAATGTTTTTACAAAAAATTAATATTGAATTAATTGATGTTAACTCACTCAGTTGAGTAAATTTATAATTTTCCCATTAAAAATACAACACATGCCACTTATGTACCTATTTTCCATACAAAAATGTCAAAAGTTATAAACAATTGAACCAAATTGAGACAGAGTCATAAATTCATGATAAAAATCAAATCAATTGAAATTACTGAGACCAAGTAAAGGGACTAACATCGTAATTTGCCTTATTTAGAAATGGGTAAATTACAAACACACCCCTGAGGTTTACTTAAATTACAAATTACTCATGTGGTTCTAAAAATTACATTATCCCCTAAAATTTCTAATTTCATAACAAATTGGTCCTTTTATTAATAAATCATCAAGTTAATTAACAATTTTTAATAATGTTAAAATTTTATTTCAATTAAAAATTTAGATAATTATATTATTGTATAGGTGAATAGTTAGAAATTTCATTTTTTCAATTAATTCTGTTAAATAAAAAATTCTGGCAGGAAAATACTTGTAATTTTCTAAACCACATGGGCAATTCGAATTTTAAACAAACCTCAGAGAATGTATTTGTAATTTACCCTTTAGAAATATAACAACAGCAAATCCAAAACAGTGAAACCTAGATCTTAAAAAAATGACCTGAAGACTGAGGAGGCATGGTTCTCACTCCGTTTGAGTCCTAACTCCGTTCGAGTCCTAACCCAGTAAAACAATGAAACCGATGTGATGAAGAATGGTTTTATAAGAACTCAAAGTTCCAAAAACCTGCCAATCAATCACTTAATCAATCAAAAAATTAAAAAAAAATTAAAAAATGTTTCATCCATCCATAGATTATGTTTTCGTCGGATATTCATCTCAGGTGTAATTGTTTCCATGAAAAGCATTTCTCTTATATGAAATTAAATTTTACAATTAAAAGGAATAAAAAAAACCCATTGGAGAATAACCAGATCGTTTAATCTTCCTTTTGGTGAACTGATTTAAAAAGAAAAAAAAAATTAAGAAAAAATGTTTGTCCACGAACTCAACACATGAGGTAAAGGATCTCAATCCATAAACTGATAGCAAATAATAAACTACTTACTCGAAAAAAGAAAACAATTTTTCTTGGTCCTGTTGAATCCTAACCCAATTGTTCAAAGCCTGCGTTTTCTTCCCCTGAGATGACGAAATGGAAGAACAGTAAAGTAGATGGATGACGATTATCAAGTAAGAAATGTTAAAGTAAATTTGTCAAGAAAATTTGATTTACTAGCAGATTATATGTGAGCAACCTTTATTTATATAGCCTCAGAATAATATCTCATTACACACTACTTACTACGAAGTTCACACCAAACACAAATTTTGTTTTTTTTTTCCTTTTCCCCCTCAAATCTTACTAATAATTTTTTTAAATTTTATCAAATATACCTTATCTTCATCAATTTTAAAGCTCAACCCTAATTTTAATTTTAACCCTCAGACACCATCCATCACTGCTAAGGCTGTGTAAAATACCGTCCAATCTGCTAAAACTTTGCTGATCCGTAAAATATATAACTTGAATAAATATATATAATAATTTTTAACTAAATTATTTATGTATATATAAAATTATTTTAAGGGACTGGCTTCTCTCCAATCTCAAATCAGACTAAAGAGTTGTTGTTCAGTCCATTGGGCCTAGTTTTGACCTCATTTCGATAATTCAAACCGTTCACATTTTAGGATTTGTCGAGTATATCATCCTCGCAAAAATTCAAGTCGATTGGATAAGGGCAACTATATGTTCAAATCAGTTTTTTTTTTTTTTTTTTTTTTTAAATGAACTATGAGAAAATAAAAAGTTTATACAAAATTGATCCGAACACGTGGCTTCTGTTATTCAATCGCCTTGATTTTTTGTAAGGATGATATACCCGACAAACCCTAAAATATAAATGGTTCGATCATTAAAACTGGACTTAAAAGTGGACCCAATGGGCCGAATTGGACTATTCAGTTCAATTTGAGTTTGAGACAATCCAAACCCTTATTTTAAAGAGTTGTACTACATCTCCACAAAAGCACCCCTTCGTAGACTTTGACCAGTAAGGGTCTATTCACTTACTCTGTAGCTCTAAACTCTTACGGGTCGAAGTCTATGAAAGGATCTTTTTTTGGGAGATTTTTGTGGAGATGGATCATTTTCCTATTTGAAATATAGCAAAGACTTAAATTCTTCATCCTATGTAAATTACATTTCCATGGATAGATAGATTGTCATTAAAATCTCTTATACCTTTTTTAAAATCTTTATCTTAAATTTCTCAAGTATTCAATTCTTTGTTTAACTTCCTTTTATATCCCAAATTTATTATCTCCATGAATTAAACTCTAGCACTTAGCGTATGAATTAAATGTCCTAATACTCTATTTGGTTCATTAGAATGAGATGGAATAGAATGAAATAGAATGGAGTATTAATTGAGTAATGCTAGGGATCCTAAATGTTTTACAAAGAGTGCTGCTATTAGCACCTACCAAAATTCTTTGGACCTCCCATTTTTTAATTTTTTTTATTACAATTATACCCTAAAGTAAAATTACATTAAAAGACATTATTAAATGGAACACCCACCTATCAAATAAGAACTAATACTCTATAATATTGGACACCAAACCCCACCCCCACCCCTACCTCCACCTCCAAGTCCAAGTCCAACTCCAACTCCCACTATACGTATTCCATGTTTGTAAACCCTAAACCTATTACTTTTCATAACCAACCAACATAAACCCTAAATCTATTATTTTTCATAATCATCTTAAATCCTGAATGTGTCATCTTTATCACCATCATCAACCCTATTGAACTTGAAAGTTTTGCTTCAAGTATAACGTATACTTCATCACTTATTTCACTGTGTAGAGCAATAGATGACGAGGACAACAATTCTAGTGAGACCGGCGTTCCATTGGTAAGTTTATCTATCTTGTATTAACATTCTCGGTCGTTTTCGGTCGTTCTTGTTTTGTTCGAGTTGTTCGATACTAGTTTGCCGACTGTTAGGATTATGTTCTGTAATACAGTATTGAACATAATCTTTTCGTTCAATACATAGGTTCCGAACATTAATGCAGATAGTTAGTACTATTAAACCGAATATCATCTTTATTTTTGACACTGTTGAACTGGAAAAAAAAACCATTAGTTTCGGGACTGTTGAAATGAACATCATTTTTTTAATTTTGAAATTACATTCACATGTGTTTTTAGCGTGATGCTTCAACTAGAGGCAGTAAGGTTGATTCAAAACTTGTAATGGATTATAGTAATGAATTTGTTACTCAACAGGTGAGTCTTTGATTGTTTTACAAATGATGTACCTTTTTTATGTGCAATAATTGGTTGGTTTAATTTATTTATTTCAGATATTCAAGAGTCGAGATGAGTTAATTCGATGGGCACCTCAAGTTGGAAGAAGAAATGGATTCGTTATTGTCATGCAGAAATTAGATGGGGGTGGTATTCGAGGTAGGAAGCCAAGACTTAGCTTAGCTTGTGAGAGGAGTGGATCTTATAGGGACACTCGAAAAAACAGCAAGCCTAAGACAAAAAAAAGCAAGACTGACTGGTACAAAAAAATGTGAAAATCTTTTTTTATTGAAGGGCAAAAAATTAGCCACAAATGATGACTGGATCTTGATAGTTGTTTGTGGTGTGCATTATCATCCTGCTGCAAAATATCTTGAGGGTCATTCTTATGCTGGAAGGTTGTCACATGAGGAAACCTCTTTGTTAGTAGACATGTCGAAGAGTATGGTACGACCGAGTGAGATATTGGTTATATTGAAACAACGTGATGATGCAAATGCTTCCACAATGAAGACAATTTACAATTCACGTCATAGGTATAAAGTTGCTGAGAAAGCTGGGAGATCTCAAATGCACAACTATTAGGTCAGTTAGCGGTGAACAAGTACATTGAGTGGCATAAGAGCTATGCAGATACTGAGACAGTGACTAATTTGTTCTTTGCACATCCTACTAGTTTGAATCTGTTACGTGCATTTCCAAAAGTATTGTTGATGGATTGTACTTATAAGACCAATCAATATCGATTGCCCCTTCTGGAGATTGTAGGTGTGACATCGACAAACATGACCTTTTCAGTTGCATTTGCATACCTCCAGTATGAGAAAGAGGATAACTACACATGGGCACTTAGTATTTTGTGTAGTGTCATCGATGAAAATACTCTTCCTTCTGTTATTGTCACAGATAGAGAATTGGCCCTTATGAATGCCATATGTACGGTGTTTCCTGCAACTACAAATTTGTTTTGTAGATGGCATATTGGAAAAAATGTGCTTGCTAATTGCAAAAAGATGTTTGAGACAAAGGATAAATGGGAAATGTTTATAATGAGTTGGAATATGTTGGTTATATCATCGTTTGAAGAAGTATACATGCAACGGCTGTCTTTGTTATATAATGAGTTTAGTACTTATCAAGATGCACTTCATTATGTTACCTCATCCTGGTTGGATACATACAATTCGAAATTTGTGGCTGCTTGGACTGACACATTTATGCACTTTGGAAATTCTACAACAAATAGGTAAATACGAACATTATTTTTATAATAGTTTTTTTTCATATATAGGGTTGAGAGTTCACATGCAAAACTTAAAAGATATCTTGGATCAAGTCAATGAAATTTTGAGTCGAATTGGACAAGGATACACAATTTACTTGGGTTGCAACATAGTGAAATAAAATCATCATTTGAGAAAAGCAAGATAGTTGTGCAACATGATTTCAAACCTACGCAGTTTAAGGAGCTTCGTGGTAATGTCTCAATTACTGCATTAGAGATCATATTGGCAGAGTCTAAACGAGCATCTTCTGTTAGTATTGATATTACTGCATGTGTATGTATCGTTCAATGTACTCATGGTTTGCCATGTGCACATGAGATAGCAAATTACATGAGGGAAAATCGGCTAATTCCCCTCACTTCGGTTTATTCATATTGGACTAAGCTTGATATGTTGAGTACCCCACACACTGTAAGTGAAGAGTGGACTTGTACACCTGAGTTAGAATTGTTTGCTAAACGATTCGAGGAGGTGGATCCAGATGTGAAGAGGTTTTTGTTACAGAAATTGAGGGAATTAGCCAAACCTGATTGTACATTTTTGATTGAGCCGAAAGTGAAGTCTAATCCATGGGGTTGGCCAAAATTGAAGATTGAGACCTCCACCCGTCGTGAGCCATCTGCGTTTGAAATAGTTGCTTCAGCACCAGATAGTTATTCACCCAGAGTCATTGCCAAGGCGAGTGTAACAACAAAAAAGGTGAAAACAAAGAAGACAAAAAAGGTACATGGTTTACTAGTGAGGTATGTAATTGTGTCATGTTGTCTACTTTATTGTCTAACATTGGCATTGGCCTGTGATAGGTTCACCGGCTTGAATCATTGAATCCAAATTGTTTTTTAGAGGCATTCCTTTCTGAATTGAGACGATATATTAAATACGTTAAAGATGTTGCAGCAAATGGCAATTGTGGGTTCCGAGCTATTGTTGGTTTGATAGGTTTTGGAGAAGAATGATGGTTACAAGTGAGAAAAGATTTACTTAAAGAGTTGCACGCACATAATGACCACTACATGAAATTATTTGGATCACAAGAGAGAATCGATGACCTTACCAACATCTTGGCATATTTTGAACCAAACCTGGGTTGGACCGGTGGATGACGATGCCTGACATGGGTCATCTTATATCATCTTTCTACCAAGTCGTTTTGGTCCACCTGTCTATGCAACAATGTCTGACATTCCTCCCTCTTAGGTCAATACCGACGTCTGTTGCCTCTCGCAATGAGATATGTATTGGCTTTGTCAACAACAACCATTTTGTTCAAGTATTGGTTTCTAATATTTTTTTTACATTCTTGTACTAACAACAAATTTCTTAATAACGACAACATTTTTGTACATTGTAATATTTTTTAACTTTTTTTTTTTTTTTGGTAGCTCATTTGGAGTCTAGTCTTCCTATTCCACCTATAGTAACTAACTGGCGAAGGTACCATGACCCTTGTGCAATAGGCTGGAAGGTTGCATATAGTTCCAAAGTACAACATTTCAAATCACTCATCAGTCTAGATGTAGCCACAATTGAAACAGTAGACCTGGATGAGGACTAATGTCATACGAGTGAGCTAGGAAATAGAATTAGAATGGATTTAAGTTATGTAATTTTCTTTGTTAAACTAACTTAGAATGGAAAAGAGTGAATTGGAATGGATTTAAGTTTTGTATTTTGAATGGATTTAATTCACGTTATTTTCTTTGTTCTAATGAATTGGAATGGTAAACAGTGAATTGAAATGAATGTTATTTTCTATGTTATATTGAATTGAAGTTGATGAAAAAAGTGAATTGGAATGGATTCAAGTTACACAGTGATGAACATATTTTGTTCGGACATACAGTGCTGACAGGATCACTATTGTTCGACAAAGCAATTCTGAACAAAATACATTTGTTCGGCTATACAGTGGTGAAGGAATTGTTTTTATTCGGTTCTACAATGCTGAAATGAGTAGGCCAGCAACTGTGAAAGGGCCAGCAAGCATTTATGTTCAGCACTACAGTACTAAAAAAACCATATATGTTCGGCATTACAGTGCTAAACGAAGACTACCTGTTCGGCATTACAGTGCTGAGTGAGTCATTTTGATTCGGTTTTACAGTGCTAAACGAAGAGGATTTGTTCGGTTAGTCAGTGATGAACATAAAATTCATGTTTATTCATTAGTCCAGATTTGTTTATTCTGTGATGACCATAAAGCAATAAACAAACCAATATTTCAAACAAACAAACTATCAAACCAATTCCAAACCATCAAACCAATTCTAAACCATCAAAATAATTCATTGAGTGCCCAAAAAGGTATGGTAAAGTCATATACAAGCCTAGCTCATACTTGTGTCATATACAAACCACCATCAAAATGTATGCCAAAAAATTTTCTTTGACAAACTAACATATACTAAAGTGTTATCTGACCTTTGTTATACTTGTGTCTAACACCATCAAAAAGTTTAACATATGTTTGAGACTAAGATTTCAAAATACACATTTAAAACATTTGAACCCAACAAACACTAAAGTCTAAGACATTGCTCCACGATTGTTGTGACGAGTGTACACCAAGTTCTCTGATGGTGTATGTTCTTCAGTGGACTGTTGGCCCTCCAAGACTTGTGTTATCTTCTTCATAGCATTGCGTAACATATCTCGGGTGGGAGCTGCTTCATTGTATCCAATTTCGAGCATTGAACATGAAATGCTCAAGGCACTATCAATGTGCTGCAAACAATAAAATAAAACTTAACGATTGCCTTAAACAAAATATATATGAAAATGAAAATGGTAAAAATTGACATACGAATTGAAGCTGACGATAATCAACTAATGTCTCAGTGCGTGGGTTATACTTAGAATGATGTGTCGGGTTTTGAACTTGCACGTGTGAAATGGAAGTAAACCAGTCCAAGTAACCTGGCACACAATCCCATGGATGTAAGACTAGAACACTACGCATTATCTTAGACAACAAGTGATTTTCCCAACTCTCCCAAATCGTATCCAAGTATTTATAGGCAATGTTGTATTGTTTTGCAGTGGATCCTCTAGAGGCTCGAATTGGAGTAAGCGAAGGTGAGGGAATAATTTGCACCTTCCAAACTGTCTCAGCACCCTATCTGGATGGTATGGTTCAACAATATGCATACATTTTAAGCATTCACTATAGTAAGCAACATCAGAAAAAGGATGCTTAATACGCTTATCATAGTATGGATCCCAAATAACCTACAATAGTAAAAATTTTATATGTAAGTTATGAATTAGGTTGAATAATAACAAGTAATATGTACATACATTGACATAAGATTGACACTTACGTCATGGGCCTCTAATTTGTCGAGGTCCTCTCGCAACCTTTGTAAAATACACGTTGACGAACCAAATTGGGTGCGAGAAATCCAACGAAAGACATGAGGCTGATCTTCTTTATAGTCCAAATTGGAGTGGGGTCTAGCACTAACAAAATGCTCGTAAATCCAAGCTTCCAGCAATGTCATGTATCCCACCATCTATTTCACAGCATACCTTGTGGCAGTACCCAATTACCGGTATAAAAAAGCCAATGCGGCTGCATCCCAAGCATAAGAAGCAACCGATCGCAAATCCATAAGAAAAGACAAATACAGTACCGGAACACGTGTGCCAGTCTTGTCTGCAAATAAGGTACAACCTAACAATATAACAAATATGCCCTAGCTGCACACTCAATGGTATTATCATTATCCGCATCAGCCACTAACTCAAACCGTTGTCTCAACCATTCTACCTTGATAAACTAGCCCCGTGCTACATTCAACGCTACATTTGCCTCATCTATTGTTACTCCCAAAGCCGCAACTAGCAGATTTGCAGTGTCAACATTTGATAACTTCTTGCAAGAGATTGATTTACCAATCACTAGAATCCCTAGAATTACACTAACATCATCTAAGGTTGGTGACATCTCATGAAATGATAGATGAAACGTGTTTGTCTCTGGCTGCCATCTTTCCACAAAGGCCAAAACTATAACTTTATTTACAAATTTATATGAACAACTCACTAAAGAAAGCAACCCCGAATCCATAATTAAACCATGAAATTTGGACTGTTCATTCTCTTCCAAGTTGAATGACCATTCACCAGCTTTAAAACCATGATTTAAGCATTTAAGTATTCCACATTCCTGCAACATAGAATAAAAAAAAGAAAAAGAAAAAAGAAAAAAGAAAAAAAAAAGAATTAGAAAAGTTGAAACAAAATTTAAAATATTAAATTAATGTAAGATAATGACTTATATCATTATGCCAAATTTTTGCTGCTACGTGACAATGAAAACTCTTCAAAATTGAAGGATCATATGTCCCTCTAGGAAAAGGTCCAGTAAGATCTTCATTAACTTTTTCAACTGTATCTGCTTGTTAGTCTTCATAGTCACCCATGTCTGTTGGTTCATCACCCGGATCATCACCTATGTCTGTTGGTTCATCACCCATATCTATTAGTTCATCACCCATGTCACTCACATTAATTTGATTGCCCCTATCGTTTTCAACCTCAACCGTTTTTGCTAAAGCAGCACCTATGTCATTCATGTCATGTTCATTAACTCCACTACCTTGATCCTTAGTCTTACGAGTGCGTTGAGCTCTTTTAGCCACTTTTTGAGAAAGTACAACATTACGTTTCCTAGACGCTGTTGGGCGATCTCGAGCAGTTTCCACCATAGCTGTCCACCAAGTACAATTAGATGTTAGTCAATGACAATGTAAGCAAATATATCCAATGTCAATTACCCTTAATAATATAGTCAGTCCTTCCTATGTATCGAAAATGCATGTCATCTAGGGACATTATATGCATAACTTATAAGCCATTGAAGCCTATCTTAAATAGGTGTGTCATAACCAATGAGGCAAAAAAAAAACATGCATGGTCAGAAATATTGTAATAACCCTGACCCTGATTAACGTTAATTGGGACTTAATTATGCCTAATAGTAATTAAGAGGAAATCTTAAATCAATTTGCATGTGTATCGCATGATTTATGTGTTTCTATCTGTTCAGTGTCGAAATATCTGTTCGTATTTTAAACTTTAATCTGCGAATTGAAATCCTTATCGGCGTCCGGTTCCGAAATTGATTAGTGTTTTAGACTAGTTAGAATTTATGTAATTTTATGGTAGGTTTGATTAAAATTTGATTTGGAATGTTTAAATTAGATTAAATAACGTTAAAATAATGAATCTAGCTTAATTACAATTTTGCCACTTAGTGGCTTGAATTCTATCACACCTTATTAGGCAATAGAGAGAGACTATTTTATCATCTTCCTGAGGCAAAAAAAAAAAAAACCGTGGGTGAGAAGAGAGGGAGAGTGGTGTTTGGCTTCAACAAGTTCTAGCTTGGATTTTGGGAGAAATTGTAGACAACTTGGAGGAATTAGGCCCCTAGACTTGGAATTCAAGGTTTAAGGTGAGGGATTGTATCTTTTTAGTTACGAATTTAAGCCACTTCATACTTGGTTCATGATAACTTGATGACTAGAGCTAGAAATTGGTTCATGATGGTGGCGTGGGTAGAGATTCATGCATGCATGTTTACAATCTTGCCATTTGAGTTTGTTTTCATCAAAACTTCACATGCAAGTTCATATGTTTGTTCAAGTCCATGAATTCATCAAAATTCTGAGTTTAATCTTCTATTTGGCCATGTTTTAGAGCTTTGAAATTCATTTGAGTTCATGCATGTTTGTTTAAACTTTGTTCTTGGTGATTTATGGAATTTGTGTTCAAATTGACTCATCCTTGAGCTTTAATTTTTCAAATTGAGTTTTGGAACTTGATATACTATGAGTTTTGATTGTTTTTCCAGAATTTGGGCTCAAGAGGTTGAGTTTTGGGTTGGAAAATGCTTGGTTCGAACTTGGAAGGCAAATCTGGAAATTCCAGAATTTGGCTTCCTCACTCGAGCGAAGGATTCCTCGCTCGAGCGACCATCGTTTGTTCAGAGCTCCGCTCGAGCAAATAAATGGTGGCTCGAGCGTGAATTTCAAACTCTGAGGTTTTTGGGTGCACGCAGACGCACGCTCGAGCGAAGAGACCTACGCTCGAGCGAGGAGCTGTGTCTCACGCTCGAGCGAGCATCGAGCGTAAAAAATCAACAACCAGTACTTTTGCATTTTTGCAGACCGCTCGAGCGAAGGAGTTCCCGCTCGAGCGAACCCTTTGTTTTGGCAAGCTCGCTCGAGCGAGACCCCTGTTTTCAGCAAGTTTTGCAAAATATTTTCTAAGGCATATTTGCATCCTCATTCCATCCTAGGCATTCCTAGGCCATGTTTAAGACTCTATAAGGGGAATTCAAGGGTAGAAACACACTACGAACCAGTGACGTAAGTTTTGTATAATTGGATTGTGTGTTTCAAGTGTATATCTGTTATGTGTTATGTAGGTCACGTGCCGCACTCCGTTTGACCTTTTGGCTCTGATTACCTGTTTCAACGCCCACTGTGAGTAATAACATAGTAAAGATATGTTCAACTGTACTTATTTATGTGTGGCAAAATGGGAACTGTTTTCAGTAATGATATGTTCTGTACAATGAATGACTGTTCAATTTCTGGCATGTATTCGTGACATCCTTAGTACCATGTGAGATCTACAGCCGTGACCCGGTATTGGAGGTTCCTTCGTGGAACTAGGTTATTTGTAACCTTACGCTTATGTATCCTGTTATGTTACGCTTATGCGTCCTGTTTGTGCACTGTTGCCCTTACCGGAGGCCCGCCATGGGGGCTTAGCTGTCCTGTTACCCAGATCCGGAGGTTCCTTCGCGGGAACTAGGTTATTCATAACCTTACGCATTGCGCGTCCTGTTTAGTTATGCTAATGGATGTATCATGTAAATGTAACTATGACTTATGATTTCTGTTGGTATATGATATGATCAAGTATGAGTTTGATAAAATTGAATTATGATTTCGATGTGATCAAGTATGCTTTTGATATAATATGAATTGATTTCTGAAATCTGTACGAACTCATTCATTGAAACCCCTTTACTCTGTTTATTATTCACTAAGCTTTCGCTCACAGTTTACTATATATATGTAGGTGATCTGGCACATGACCCAGGCCAGAGTTGATGGCCTTCTGTTTCGTTTTGGTCAGCCATCTGTTGCGCCTCCCGAGGAGGTTCCACCTGAAGCCTAACGCCATGGTTGTTTTTGCACATCATGCTAGTCTGTTGTATCTGTTTTGTAACGTCAGATCTTGGGATTACATTTTGTAAATACTTTGTACATATTTGGTGTATCTGACTAGCATATTTATGTATATAAATAAGTTTTAAATTTTCTATCCCATGTATGTCGTCACTGCTCATTGGACCTTGTTTATTTTATATTATTGCTTCCGCAGCCCCTTACTATTTGTTAATCTGTTCAGAGGCCGTAGGTAATCCTTGGATTACTGGCCGGTTACGGTGCCAAACCTATAGGGGTGGGTTTGGGTCGTGACAGAGTGGTATCAGAGCACGAGTCATACCGCACACACAGGTCCGTATGAGCTTAGGATGTCCTAGTAAGAATTAGGGGCATTCCATTTGCATGTGTGAGTGTGTGGTAATACAACTGAATATTAAAACTGAATGTACATTTGAATAACTGAACTAAAGGAAATGAATAAGATTATGCCTATGTTTAATATCATTTGATATCTGTAGTGTAAGATGGACAATGCAAGGGGAACTGGTGAGAGTGAATCTTCAGAGGCTCGTATGGGTCGAATGGAACAAATGTTGGCAGCATTGACTGAGACTTTAACATAGCAGCAAAGACAGCAACCTTTACCCCCTTCGTCTCCACCGGCACAAGCCGAGGTAGATAACAACGACATCATTAATCTGACACAGAAGTTCTTGAAGATGAAACCACTAATGTTTTATGGTGGAATTGAACCTTTGAAAGCTGAGACGTGGTTACTTGAGATGGAGAAGTTGTATGAAGTATTCCCGTGTTTTGAAATTCAGAAAGTCTTGTTAGCCACCTACACTCTGAAAGACGAAGCTCGCAGGTGGTGGTTGTTAATCCGAGGCAGCAATGGGAATATGACATGGGCACAATTTAATGTCATTTTCTACGACAAGTATTTTCCCCAATGTTTCAGGGATCGAAAGGTGTCCGAATTCCAGGAACTTAAACAAGGAAGAATGGCTGTAGCAGAATATGAAGCTAAGTTCACCGAGTTGGCACGCTTTGCTCCACATATGGTGGATACCGACTACAAGAAAGCACGGAAGTTTGAGGGAGGACTAGACCTGGAAATATTTGACCGAGTGGGTGTTCTAAAATTGCCTACTTATGTGGAAGTCCTAGACAGAGCCTTAATGGTAGAGGCTACCCTAGCTGCCATGAAACAAAACAAAGCTCCAGCACCTACAGCAAACGAGTGGAGAGGAAAAAGATCCGAGTTTGGTTTTAGGAAAGGCCGGTCCTTCAGTAATAAGAAGCAAAACACAGGGACTTGGAGCAACTCGAGTCAAAGTAGTGGGTCTCCTCCAGTTTGTTCTGATTGTGGTAATAGGCACAGGGGTGTGTGCCGCCGAGTGTCCGGTGGTTGTTTCGGATGTGGCCAGCCGGGTCATATGATGAGAGATTGTCCGCTTAGATCTGAGACTACTAGCCGTCCTGCAGCAAGTTCAGCGGGATCCGCTTCAGTGGTCAAAACCAATGTCAAAGCCAATGCAGGAAAGGAACCTTTGAGACAAGGCCGAGTATTTGCCTTAGTGCCTAAGGACGTACCGAACACCTATACTGTGGTGTCAGGTACACTTTCTGTATGTTCTCAAAATGCATGTGTATTGATAAATTCTGGTTCTACACATTCTTTTGTGTCCCATGCTTTTTCTCGAAAATTGACTAGGCCATTAGAACTTATGACATATGTGCTATCTGTATCTACGCCATCTGGGGACTCTATGATGTGTACTCATGTATATCCAGCATGTGATGTTAGGATTGGTGATATGACGTTGTATGTGGACTTATTACCCTTGGACATTCACCATTTTGATTGTATTTTGGGGATGGATTGGTTGACTAAATACTGTGCTACCATAGACTGTGCAAGCAAAACTGTTGTATTCAGACTGCTGGGTATGCCTGAATTTACTTTTAGTGGGAATGGGGTAGTTCCTCCCCCATACTTAATCTCGGCTATGAAAGCTGTAAAACTGCTTAGGAAGGGATGTAGGGGTTATCTGTGTTGCATATTGACCACATCATCTGATAGTCCTACTGTAGAAACAATTCCTATTGTCTGTGACTTTCCTAATGTGTTTCCGACTGATTTACGGGGGGACTTAATTGACAGAGAAATTGAATTTACTGTTGAGGTGTTTCCGGGGACACAACCTATTTCCAAGACTCCCTATAGAATGTCTATCTCCGAATTGAAAGAATTGAAAACCCAACTTCAAGAACTGTTAGACAAGAATTTTATCCGTCCGAGTACTTCACCTTGGGGTGCTCCAGTCTTATTTGTTAAAAAGAAGGATGGATCTTTGAGATTGTGTATAGATTACCGGGAACTGAATAAAGTGACTATTAAGAACAAATACCCTTTGTCTCGAATAGATGACTTGTTTGATCAACTTCAGGGTGCCCAAGTGTTTTCTAAAATTGACCTCAAGTCTAGGTATCATCAATTAAAAGTTAGAGCCAAGAACATAGAGAAAACTGCATTCCAAACTAGATATGGACATTATGAATTCTTAGTAATGCCGTTTGGGATGACCAATGCACCTGCTGCTTTCATGGATCTTATGAATAGGGTGTTTAAATCATATCTGGATGACTTCATTGTTGTATTTATTGATGATATTCTGGTATATTCTAAAGACAGGAAAGAACATGAGAATCATCTGAGAACCGCCTTGCAGATTTTGAGAGAGAAGAAATTGTATGCTAAATTGTCCAAGTGTGAATTCTGGCTTGACAGTGTGGCATTTTTGGGTCATGTCATCAACAAGGATGGTGTTTCTGTGGACCCTTAGAAAATTGAAGCTGTTGTGGATTGGCCTAGACCTACAAATGTGACAGAAGTTCGAAGTTTTCTGGGACTCGCAGGTTACTACCGAAGATTTGTGAAAGACTTTTCTAAGCTTGCCTTACCATTGACTCAATTAACTCAGAAAAACATGCCATTTGACTGGAATGACCAAAGAGAGGCAGCTTTCCAAGAGTTGAAAACCAGGTTAGTGACTGCACCAATTTTAACTTTGCCTAATAGTACTGATGGGTTTCAAGTGTACAGTGATGCTTCTCATAAAGGCTTGGGGTGTGTCCTAATGCAAAATGGAAAAGTGATTGCCTATGGTTCTAGACAACTCTGACCTCATGAAAAGAATTACCCAACACATGATCTTGAATTGGCAGCCGTGGTATTTGCTTTAAAGATCTGGCGTCACTACTTGTATGGGGTGACTTGTGAGGTTTATACAGACCATAAAAGTTTGAAATATTTCTTCACCCAAAAAACGTTGAATATGAGACAGAGACGTTGGTTGGAACTAATCAAAGATTATGACTTGCAAATCTTGTATCATCCAGGGAAAGCTAATACTGTAGCAGATGCCTTGAGCCGAAAATTTGGTGCAACGATATCGTGTTTGTTATCCAGCCGAAAAGACTTGTCAATTGACCTAGAACAAGATGGATTGTATTCTGCTATTTCTGCTCAACCTACTATTCTCGATGAGATCAAACAAAAACAATGTGAAGATGAATATTTGAAAAAGATTATAGAGGAGTTTGATTCGAAGCCAAGGCCGGGGTTTGTGTTTGAGAATGATGTGTTGAAATTCCAGAACCGTCTTTGTGTACCCGACTGTGATGATTTGAGAAAACGTGTCTTAACCGAAGCTCACAATAGTAAGTTTGCTATGCATCCAGGGAACACGAAGATGTATCATAACCTGAAACAGAATTTTTGGTGGCCTGGAATAAAAAGGAGTATTGCAGACTTTGTGGCTAGATGCCTACATTGCCAACAGGTTAAAGCTGAACATCAACGACCTGCTGGTTTGCTACAACCACTCCCAATACCGGAATGGAAATGGGAGCACATCACCATGGACTTCATTGTGGGATTGCCTCGTTCTTCTCGAGGTATGGACTCTATTTGGGTTATAGTTGACCGTTTAACTAAGTCTGCACATTTTCTGCCTGTTAAAACTATCTATAATGCTGATAAATTGGCCAACATCTATATGACTGAAATTCTGAGATTGCATGGAGTGCCAGTGTCTATTGTGTCTGACAGGGACTCAAAGTTTGTGTCAAGATTTTGGCAGAGTTGGCAACAGGCTTTGGGGACAGAACTGAGATTGAGGAGTGCCTATCACCCGCAGACAGATGGCCAGACTGAACGAACAAACCAAACTCTGGAGGATATGCTCAGACTGTGTGTGTTAGACTTCCAGGGAAATTGGGAGGCCTACTTGGCCGAATTTGTATACAACAATAGCTATCACTCCAGCATTGAAATGGCGCCTTATGAGGCCTTGTATGGAAAAAAGTGTCGTTCTCCACTATGTTGGGCTGCAGTAGGTGATAGACCTTTATTGGGACCGGAACTTGTGCAAGAAACAACCGAGAAGGTAAAACTGATACAGCAACGTCTGAAAACTGTACAGAGTAGACAGAAAAGCTATGCCGATGTTCGAAGAATAGAAAGGGAATACGAAGTGGGGGACCATGTATTCATCAAAGTGACCCCGATGAAAGGTCAAACTCGATTTGGTGTTAAGAGTAAATTGGCGCCGAGGTATGTTGGACCTTATGAAGTTCTTGAAAAGATCAATCCGGTGTCGTATCGGATAGCCTTACCTCCTGTCATGGAACATATGCACAATGTCTTTCATGTATCGATGCTTCGGGAATATTTGAGAGATCCACTCCACGTCATTGAACCAGCACACGTGCTATTGAAAGAAGATTTCACCTATGAAGAGAGGCCTATCCAGATTGTGAACCGCAGGATTAAAAGACTGAGAAACAAAGAGATACCGTTGGTGAAAGTTGATTGGCAAAACCACGGAGGAACCTATGCAACTTGGGAAACCAAGGAAGACATGAAGAAGAGACATCCGGAATTGTTTCCGTTGAACCCCATGTTGTTTTCGAAAGAAGGTAAATTGAGTTTGGGGACCAAACTCTTTTAAGGGGGGAAGACTGTAATAACCCTGACCCTGATTAATGTTAATTGGGACTTAATTATGCCTAATAGTAATTAAGAGGAAATCTTAAATCAATTTGCATGTGTATCGCATGATTTATGTGTTTCTATCTGTTCAGTGTCGAAATATCTGTTCGTGTTTTAAACTTTAATCTGCGAATTGAAAGCCTTATCGGCGCCCGGTTCCAAAATTAATTAGTGTTTTAGACTAGTTAGAATTTATGTAATTTTATGGTAGGTTTGATTAAAATTTGATTTGGAATGTTTAAATTAGATTAAATAACGTTAAAATAATGAATCTAACTTAATTACAATTTTGCCACTTAGTGGCTTGAATTCTATCACACCTTATTAGGCAATAGAGAGAGACTATTTTATCATCTTCCTGAGGCAAAAAAAAAAAAAAACCGTGGGTGAGAAGAGAGGGAGAGTGGTGTTTGGCTTCAACAAGTTCTAGCTTGGATTTTGGGAGAAATTGTAGACAACTTGGAGGAATTAGGCCCCTAGACTTGGAATTCAAGGTTTAAGGTGAGGGATTGCATCTTTTTAGTTACGAATTTAAGCCACTTCATACTTGGTTCATGATAACTTGATGACTAGAGATAGAAATTGGTTCATGATGGTGACTTGGGTAGAGATTCATGCATGCATGTTTACAATCTTGCCATTTGAGTTTGTTTTCCTCAAAACTTCACATGCAAGTTCATATGTTTGTTCAAGTCCATGAATTCATCAAAATTCTGAGTTTAATCTTCTATTTGGCCATGTTTTAGAGCTTTGAAATTCATTTGAGTTCATGCATGTTTGTTTAAACTTTGTTCTTGGTGATTTATGGAATTTGTGTTCAAATTAACTCATCCTTGAGCTTTAATTTTTCAAATTGAGTTTTGGAACTTGATATACTATGAGTTTTGATTGTTTTTCCAGAATTTGGGCTCAAGAGGTTGAGTTTTGGGTTGGAAAATGCTTGGTTCGAACTTGGAAGGCAAATCTGGAAATTCCAGAATTTGGCTTCCTCACTCGAGCGAAGGATTCCTCGCTCGAGCGACCATCGTTTGTTCAGAGCTCCGCTCGAGCAAATAAATGGTGGCTCGAGCGTGAATTTCAAACTCTGAGGTTTTTGGGTGCACGCAGACGCACGCTCGAGCGAAGAGACCTACGCTCGAGCGAGGAGCTGTGTCTCACGCTCGAGCGAGCATCGAGCGTAAAAAATCAACAACCAGTACTTTTGCATTTTTGCAGACCGCTCGAGCGAAGGAGTTCCCGCTCGAGCGAACCCTTTGTTTTGGCAAGCTCGCTCGAGCGAGACCCCTGTTTTCAGCAAGTTTTGCAAAATATTTTCTAAGGCATATTTGCATCCTCATTCCATCCTAGGCATTCCTAGGCCATGTTTAAGACTCTATAAGGGGAATTCAAGGGTAGAAACACACTACGAACCAGTGACGTAAGTTTTGTATAATTGGATTGTGTGTTTCAAGTGTATATCTGTTATGTGTTATGTAGGTCACGTGCCGCACTCCGTTTGACCTTTTGGCTCTGATTACCTGTTTCAACGCCCACTGTGAGTAATAACATAGTAAAGATATGTTCAACTGTACTTATTTATGTGTGGCAAAATGGGAACTGTTTTCAGTAATGATATGTTCTGTACAATGAATGACTGTTCAATTTCTGGCATGTATTCGTGACATCCTTAGTACCATGTGAGATCTACAGCCGTGACCCGGTATTGGAGGTTCCTTCGTGGAACTAGGTTATTTGTAACCTTACGCTTATGTATCCTGTTATGTTACGCTTATGCGTCCTGTTTGTGCACTGTTGCCCTTACCGGAGGCCCGCCATCGGGGTTTAGCTGTCCTGTTACCCGGATCCGGAGGTTCCTTCGCAGGAACTAGGTTATTCATAACCTTATGCATTGCGCGTCCTGTTTAGTTATGCTAATGGATGTATCACATAAATGTAACTATGACTTATGATTTCTGTCGGTATATGATATGATCAAGTATGAGTTTGATAAAACTGAATTATGATTTCGATGTGATCAAGTATGCTTTTGATATAATAAGAATTGATTTCTGAAATCTGTACGAACTCATTCATTGAAACCCCTTTACTCTGTTTATTATTCACTGGGCTTTCGCTCACAGTTTACTATATGTATGTAGGTGAGCCGGCATAGGACCCAGGCCAGAGTTGATGGCCTTTTGTTTCGTTTTGGTCAGCCATCTGTTGCACCTCCCGAGGAGGTTCCACCTGAAGCCTAACACCATGGCTGTTTTTGCACATCATGCTAGTCTGTTGTATCTGTTTTGTAACGTCAGATCTTGGGATTACATTTTGTAAATACTTTGTACATATTTGGTGTATCTGACTAGCATATTTATGTATATAAATAAGTTTTGAATTTTCTGTCCCATGTATGTCGTCACTGCTCATTGGACCTTGTTTATTTTATATTATTGCTTCCGCAGCCCCTTACTATTTGTTAATCTGTTCAGAGGCCGTAGGTAATCCTCGGATTACTGGCCGGTTACGGTGCCAAACCTACAGGGGCGGGTTTGGGTCATGACAAGTATATATACATGTATTTTTATGTATATAGATATCAATTAGAGACAGCTTTAGAAAAGATACAAATTCAAATAGGAAACAACAAACTCAAACAGTTTCTTGCCAAACACAAAATGAATAAACGATAAAAAGAAATTACTAAAAATAAGATATTTGAGTTGGACCAAAATTTGAGAATTGTAATGCATTAGAAGCATGCCAAGAGCAAGACCATTAAAAACAAAAAATCCTAAATAAAATTATAGACAAAAACAAAGCTTTCCAAAAAAAAAAAAATGCAAAAATTTGAGAGCCTAAACAACGGAATTTTGGTATTAAAAACAAAAAAGGCTTAGTATATAGCAAAAGCTGTGTGTTTTGCTTCTTAGGACATTTTGGATTGATTATAAGTACTTAAAGAAAATTCAACGTTGGCCCAAAGCCTATAGTTGCAATATAATCACATGCATCTCCAAGTTGATATAATGTGCTAAAATTAGCACTGTTTTCAAACAGCCCACCTACCTCTTGTTAGGTTTATGATGTGTATTGTGCTAATTAGAGTTAGTTTATGTGGAAGACAGTTAGTACAAGTATTGTGCGATTATGTGGCTATAAGTTGATGTATGAAAATACATGGAAAAGAAGCTGAAAATGTGAATTAAATAATCTGGTTGGTTGTTGCCCTGTTTGCCTCCTCTTTTTTTTTTTTTTTTTTTTTTTTGCAGAAAATTCAGATATAAGTTTTTTATGTGGAAGAAAATTTAGATGTAATAGAAGTCTAAATTTTCATTTTCATATTCTTACTTCTTACCCACCAAACAAATATAAACTTGGAATTTATAGGGTACAATATTACATAAGAAAGAACATAACTTTTTGGCTCAAATAGGGTATAATATTACAGAGTCAAGTGTCCTTTTCTTTGTTGACAATTTTTGGTTTGTCATTTACAACAAACAATGTATAACAAAAACTAACGTAATCTCACTACTAGTTAATGTTTAAGTAATAAAAGTAACACAAAAGAAAAAAAACAAAAGAAAACAAATTTAAAAAAAAAAAAACTTATGAGAATAAAGTAATTCTAAAGATTATTATAGAAAACAGAGGCAAAACCAATGGCAATGGCAATGCCTTACAACAACAGAAAAGGGACAATTTTATACTATATGTACAATACAAACATAAAAACCTCACACTTAAAAAAGCAACTGGTCCCAACACTCTAAGACAAAGTATCAGCCAAACAAATTTTGTTTTCTTCATGCACAAAGAAAACACAACCAAAATGCCCAACACTCCAAGACAAAGGATTAGCTAAATTTTTCTAAAAGACAAAGGGTTCTAATATTTTTATTTTATTTCCAGTTGGTATGTAGACTTCTATTACATTATAATATTCAAGCCCTCCATTAGATTATAATATTTAGACCTCTATTTCCAAAAAAAAATAGAATTTTATGTGGAATCAGGCTATCCATTACATTATAATATTCTCCCACAATTAGGGTTTTGTGTGGTTGTGGTTTTGGTTGGTAAAGGGTTTTTGTTTGTGTGGTTATGATTAATTGAAAAGAAAAGAGAAGTAAATTATACCTTTGATGGTAGATGAAAAAGTCTACAGCACTTGTAAGAAAACAGAAGTAAATTGTACCTTTGTGTGGTTATGATCCGAAAGTGTTGAATTTCCAACGAATTGTAGCAGCACTTGTAAGAAAAAAGGGAAAAAAAAAAAAAAAAAAAAAAAAAAAAGCAATGTCCCAAGCACTTTAGTAGCACTTTGAATGGATTCAATCGGTGTAGAGAAGATGAATACAGTAGACGGATGGTCAGGGAATGAGAGGTATGAAAAATTGGGTGGGTGTGCATTTGATTGTGAAAATATTATGATTATAGGTAGATTTGGTAATAAGTGGGGTGCCCAAAAAAATATTATTAAAATTTAGGGTTTAGGGTTGGGGTTCAAAGAAATTGGGGGTCTAAAGAATTTTGGCAGGTGCTAATAGTAGCACTCTTTACAAATACTTTTACCAAATATCTCACATGGGTGTGAGACCCAGATGGGACCCACATGGTGTGAGTCCCACACCCATGTGAGATATTTGGTAGAAATGTTAATAAAACATTTGGGGTACCTAACATTTTTTTATATTAATTTCTTAGACTTTCTTATGGAATGATAATTTTCCTAGTAAAAGATGATTTCATTTATAAATATAAATACAACTTCAGGGGCCAAGCTTGTTTTTTGGACTGGACGATGCTGTTGGGCTCGTGGGGCCCACCATGAGCTCTATTTCGATAATTCGAACCATTCAATATGTAGAGCTCGTCGAGTACTTTATTCCTATAAAACATTACGTTAATCGGATATTGATAGCAACTTGATCGGATCAGATTTTTATCAACAATTTATTCTGAAAATTATAGTTACCGTTGACAGAAATTTGATCCGATCAAATAGCTATCGATATCCGATTAACAGAATATTTGATAGGGATAAATTACTCGACGAGTTCTACACATTAATTGATTCAGATCATCAAAATAGGACCCGTGGTGGCCCCTACGGGCCCAACAGCACACTCTAGTCCAATCTTGGATTTGAGAGAAGCTTGACCCCAACTTTAGATCTACCAATTTATGATAATATCTTAGAAAGATTTTTGAATAGGGTGTTTCAGCCATAATCCCTTCATCAACAAAATTTCATAGACACCGAATATCATTTTGATGTTTCGCATGTGAAGGACATAAGGCCATCTCCAACGGTGCATCAAGCATCAAATTCAAATTTGATGAAAAAGGTCCCTTTTTCCCTCTCTAATGGTTTCACCAAATTGATATCAAACTGAGAACGGAACAAAAATTTCATCAAACTGAGGACAAGCGCAAGATTTCACCATTTTACTGTGCTGTAACGTTAGGAGTGGGCCAACCGGTCAACCAACCAGATGTCCGGCCGGTTGACCCGCCGATCGACCGACTCCCTCAATCTGTGAACTGGTTTATTTCCTGGGACAGGTGCGATCTTGTGAAAATGAGATCATAAAAGGTCTCGTTGTTTGGGTCTTGATTACTATATGACCCCCAATGGGGTGGTTTAACTTGTGGAACCCTATCCAGTGGGTTCTTAACCCACTAAGGTGAAGAATAAAGGTCACTGAAACATTTTATTCTATCTTGGGCATAATCATTGATATACCTCAAATGGTACTCCTGAGCAAGAAAGGTAGGATAATAATTCTGCATGCTATAGGAGAATACATGTTCTTGGACGCATTTTTCTTTCGAAGAGTGTGCATTGGACACATTTTCTTTCTGTAACACAAAAAATGCTTCTTCATACCAATATAAGTTGAGTGTCTTCATGAGAGGAGTGTTTATTTATGGCTGAATGTCGCTTTGCAGCTTAACAATTGAGAGCAAGCATCCACATCTCTCTAATAAAAACATTCTATGACAAACATACACATAGACATATCTTATAGGAACATACAAACAGTTGTGCCTTTGTTTAGATTTTGTAGAGTTTGTGTATGATGCTCTGTTTCAGTGCTGAAGTGTAATCTTATGTTTGTCATCACTAATTGTACAAATCTGCTTTGGAGAAGCCTAACCGATCAATCGGCCGGTTGACCCACCGGACATCCCCTTCGCTTTTGATGCACACCATTGGAGCTACTGGTATCAGATTGAGAAAATCAGCTTTTTTTTTTTTACTCAGATTTGGTGAAAATTATATTGAACCATTGGAGATGCTCTGAGTGTGCAACTTATAACTTATTGGCAAAAGTATTTTTTTTTTTTTTAAATTTTAAAATTTCAATAGTTTTGATATATATATATTCATTTTTTTTTTTTTTTCCCCTATAGGATATGCTACAATCATGGGTTGGTTGAAGTTCTCATAATGTAACACCCCGAAATAAATGCCATAAATCTATCCAAGACCATATGAAAATAACAATATAAATCAGAGTATAATGTTATTTCATTTCATGAGAGTTAGTGGCACAAAAAAGTTTAACAAAAACAAATGCCCTATAGGCTTACATCTTTCCAATACCATGTTTGGTTACAACAAAAGCAGATATAAATCCAATACATATAAAGCCCTTGGCTTGAATCAAAACAATGACATAATACACAAAAGAGAAGCCTTCAGCTCCGATTTCTTCCAAGCTATTGCCTTGGCAGAGGCATATTACTAAGACTTGAAAATGTTCTCCCATATAGGGTAAGCCAAAACCTAGCAGAAATAATCTAACATAATAGATGAATCTTAACAAAGATGTAAGTGTGACAAGCACATACCATGCCCATGATAAAATCATTCATAACTATTTTGCACAATCTTACCATGTCAAATTTATATCTCAATCGATTTTATCTTAATTCATGCGTCATTTCCAATTTATTCAAATAACCAAACTTAGGGTACAACTTAGTGGGTCTCTAATCAATATAACCATCATACAAACACTTCTACTTGCCATTTTACAGATATTTCATCCGTGGGAATTAGCACCCATGTATACTCGTGGTTTTCGGGACTTTCACCCTGAACACACCAACTAACTTAATTCAATGGAGTACATTCCATTTCTTTTCCTAAACATGGAGTACATCCCTTTTTTTCTCCCAAACATCATACATTTGCAATGTATTAAAGACATAATCATGTTCAATGACAACAGATGAGAGATTAATTTCAATTTACCTAATCTTCATTCAATTTCTACAATAATCATAGCTATTCTCCATCGATAACCCTAAACAGATATACAATCTCCAAAACAGAGAAACTATCCAAACTTCCACAGGTGAAAGATAATACATATCCAACTCCACCATTTATATAAACATCAAACCAATTTCACATTTTCAATACAAATTTCAATTATTTATACAAAATAACTAATTGAGACATTTTAGGGCAAAACTTCCATCTCATCCAAAATCCATCCCAAGTATCAAATTCACAAATTTATCACACCACAACCTTTTATCTACTCCTATAACCATTTCCAATACATTCATTTGAAAACCCCTTTTTTGATTTTAAACCAAAACCCTAAGTTTGTTCAAAATCTTCCAAAATCACCATACTACTTATACAACAACAAATAGCTAAGTTAAAAAACCATAAAAGAGTGTAGAAAATCCCTACCTCAAGCTTAGAAGACCAAGGGTGAAATGGAGAGACTTCAAAGGTGTCAAAACCCAGCTCTATTTGGATAAAAATGTAGCCCTCAAGACGCTCTACCTTTTTATCAAAGAGAGTAGAGTAGAGAGATCCCTAGATCCAAGTGTATTTGTATAGAGAAGTTAGGTTTTAGAGAAAGAGAGAGTCGATCTAGGGTTTTTGAGAGAAAAGATGTGAAAAAGTGATGTAAAAAGGTGTTTTTGCGAACTGATATACGCACAGCTCACTCGAGCGCAAGAGTTGTCGCTCGAGAAACCAGACACAATAAGTTGTTCTACTCGAACACAAGAAGTTTCACTCAAGTGCAAAAAGCACACTTCCAGAAGTTTTATAAACAAAAGACTGTCGCTAGAGCGCAAGAAGTCTCGCTTGAGCGAAGAACATTACATCCCCAATTTCTTTGCAAGCCTGCAAAAGTACTGAGAGCTCACAAAGCTTGTTCGAGCGAAGAGGTCAAATTCTGGGCAACTACAGTTTGAACCAACTAGCAACCAACCTGTTTCAAACACAACCAAGACATACCAATATCCAAACTCAATGAGAAATGAGAGAAAACAAGACATACACAACAATACAAAACCATGAAACTCGAGTCCAGGATACAAAATGAATCGGGTGTAAATCAGAATCGCTATACATAATTTTTCATAGGATGGGTTTCCATAAGTGCCATATGCTTGTACATGGCTCTACCATATGAATTCAACAGAACTGGTGGTTAACAAAATTACACAACCTGTGGACAAAAGAAGTAATCACACATTAAAATTCAATTAGAGTAATACGAATAGATAGTATTGAACTAATCATGAAACTGACCCATTTGGTTTTTTCAAGCTTGAAAGAAGATACTCTAACTCCAATGGAAGCGGGATGTTTTTGGCCCTGAATGGTGATTCTACCATTCTGCAAAAGCTATTGATATCATCAACATAAGGTTTTTTTAAATTAATATCCACCACATCAGCAAATTTTGCCCTCCCATCAATGACATAAATGTTTTCTCCGCATATTTTGCCATGTGCATGTTTTAGTTCACTATGAAGGTAATTTATCCCCTTCAACATATCCCTACAATATAGAAAACAAAAAGGAAATTAATAAACATATTGCAAAATCAATAATAGATATAAACAAAGAGAGATGCACTCACAATAAAAGGGCCCTAAAAAAAGGTGTCAAATGATTGTCGAGGTTGATAAGAAGATTGTGTTGCGTCCAATCTTCAAAGTTTTGGTCCACAGGTTGAGAAAATAGTATAATTTGATCATCCCCTACATGGGCCTTCCCCAATATGCTAAGCAAATGGGAGCTTTTGTGCTCCGATGCAAACTTATACCAATAATGAACATTATCATTATTTGGAAGAAGATGACAAAATGTTGACATATCACAGTTCATGGTTGCTTTGTATGAATTGGTGTGGTTGACAATACATATTTTACCGTTAGAAAAGAATGAACTAATAGATACAATGGTCCTAGGCAAATCAATATTCAAGTCTTCAGAAAGCATATCTATAAATTTGTAATTCGATGTTAGTTGTCTCTATGAAAAAACATAACAACAAAATTTGCACTATATAACCATCAGCAAGTACTTCCCAACTATGTAATCTAACACAAATCCATACGGATTGCAATACAAACTCAAATTAAACTAAACTACATGTTTAAAAAAATTAAATCAAAAAATCAAAATGCTATGCAACATCAAAAAATTTACTACCTGATTATTGAGGAACATAAAGCATTAAGCTTTTTACATACGAGTCCCAAAAATTTGTCTACAAAAACATGTAATAAAATATGGATTTTTTTTCCATAGAATTACAGACTACTAGACATGGCATTCAAAATTGGTTATTTAACCCTTTGACTTCATGAACTCATGTGTGGGAAAATAGCCAAAGTCATGCTACTTGGGTTTTGAATATTCTTCTCATATATGTTAGAAGATGTTGGCAATATAAGCAAATTTTTATTTTATTTTTATTTTTTATTTTTTTATTTTTTTTTATGCAAGCGTGGTGTGTTTTAAGATTATAATCTATCAGCTATGTCTAACTCATTTGGCTTGTGCAAGGCATCTGTGCAATTCATCATGGCTTAATAAAATATATTGATACAGGAAAATAGAATTAAAAGAATTGTGAAACAAATAAGCACTCAACATTTTCGATTTTCTACATTATTCAAAAACAAAAAATGTTACCAGTTTTGAAAACATTCCTCACTTGTTACATTTAACAAATATCACATATTGGAATTGACACTTGATCCTAGAAAAACAATAATATATATTCACAGTCTTAAAAGGAAGAAATATATTATATTTTGCAAAGAGGAGTGAGAAGTATTCCTTGCTTAAAAGCCAACACTCTAAAAATTTAGCAATCTATTTCATATTCTTACTAGTTGATTTTTCACTTCGAGATATTGCATTCTTTAGCTACTTCTTCAATTCTTCATTTTCAGCTGAAAGTTTGTCATAATCTTCATGTAGTTTTTCATGGTCTGCTTTGACATTCGCCAATTCACTTTGATCGTTAAGATGCTTGATCACCATCATAACCAACCCATGAATACTATAAGAATTTTATAAATGATGATAAAAAATAAGACAAATAACAACATTGTTCACACATCTATGGAATAAAAAGCTATAGGTTCGGGAATGAAAATGTCTTTGGCACAAAATGAAATACAAAAGGAAGAGAAGCACTTACAAAACAAAAATCTCACTCAAACCAACTAACCAAAATAATAAACTTAGTGTCACCTTTTTATTATTTTTTTCCCTTTTATCTTTCATTCATTTGGATAAATCTTAGAGATATTCATGCCCTAGTAGAGATTTGAACCCTACACCTCTCCTATTGGCAGCAGAAAACCTAATTTTCAATTTAGATTGGTAATGCGGTACCCCACTTTTCTACCGTTTCAAATTAAAAATAATCTTCATCAACCAAACGTGAGATACTTTAATGGGGAAATTCTTTTTAGTGGAACAATGGAAAAATAATTTTATTTTCATGGTGGTGCAAGTCTACTAGGTGTATGGTGCAAGTCCATTATGTGTTTGGTGTAAGTCTTTACTATGTGTCAGAATAGCACCAAAAAATATTCCATTTGTAGTGCAATTATTTTATGACTATCCCACTAATTTGCAATTTCCCCTAGTTTTATTGGAAAGATAAGAAAGTTAACAAAATAATTTTGAAACTTGGCGAAGTTTTGCCCAACTCAAGGACAATAGTTTATTTTCTATAGCTATAATTTAACAATTTAATTGCATCAAATTGCAACAAAGGGGAAAGAAAAGAAACAATATAAACTTTCTACAGACTAATCAAAAATACCACCTCAAGAAAGCAATAAAGTTCAAGAAAGTCATTCAACAAGAAAAATTAGCAAAAAGGAAAACAAATTAATGATAAGAACAATCACAACTAGAAGCAATAAGTGCATTCGTGTTTGAATGTTGGAGGAATTAAAGAAAATACATGTTTATTAGAAGGAACAACTCAAATCCCTCTTATCTTCTTCTAGATCTAGGGTTCAGTGATTTCGAACTCGAATCCCTTGGATCTTCAAGAGGACTGAGGCTCAAGAATTAGGGGGAGAAGCAAATGAAAAAAGAGAAAGTGAGATCATGCGAAAGGGAGGATGGGTTTTATCCTCTTACCAGTTGAATTATTGAATATGTGAGATCAAGGTTAGGGCTAGAGAGAAGAGAGAAGACGGAGAGGAAACAAAAAATTATAGGAATCAGTATCAGGGTTGTGTCTCGTACCCTCTACCTCAATCCATATTTATACTAGAGTAATAAAATAACAAAATGACAATAGTACCCTCACTAATAACAATAAAAGACACTCAGTATATAAATGACATCTATTCTAACATTACCAACTTTCTTTTGCTCAAAATAGCCTTTTTCCCTATTTCTCATTATTAACCTTAGTCATAATTTAAATGACAAAACGAAAAAAAAAATTATTTCCCAAGCCAAACCAAGATGGCAAAAAACCCCAAACAACGAAACACAAGACAGCAAAAAAGGTAACAAAATTTAATTTCTTGGTTACAATGGTATGTCACTAACTAGAGTGGAGAAGAATATTAACTTTGGTTTGCAGTGGTCTTGATATGGAAACAACTAATAAATTAGATAGCTAGGGCCCAAGTGTCAATGAGAAACGTAAGCTAGGAAAAATTAAGGCAACAAAACCAACCTAGCTAGTAAAACCCCTAAGGGTTTGCTTGGGAAGTGGATTGACTTTTTGACTTTTTGACTTTTTTGACTATTTTAACCTGGGGTTAAAAAGTTTCGTTTGGAAAGGGCTTTTGTCTTTTTTGTGAGAGGAAGAATGTAATGATTATGATTTGAATGTAATGTTTTGTTTTATTGAGCTAAAAAAATTATTTTATTTTTTTGGGGCTAAAATAGCCAAAAAAGCTCCAAACTTGGCTTCCCAAATGAAGCCTAAGTTGATAATTTATGTTCTGATTAATGAAAACAATATAGAAAATCAAGTAGGCATTGTAATATGAATTGATATAGATGATTAGAAGTGCACCAACATTCATTGAGTTTTTTTACATGAAAAATAAGGCAAACCACTAACATCAAATTTTGATTTGGGTTAATTACACTTTTAACCCCTACACTTTGACTCAAATTTTACTTTGGTCCATATAGTTTCAAATTGAACAGTTTGATCCCTACGATTTTAATTCAATTTCGATTTCGTCTTTCCATCCAAATTTCTATTAATTTTCCTACATGGGTATTAGGAAACTAACAATTGTCCCAAAATTGTTAACTTCAACCTCAAACTCGAATGGAATGACCAAGCTGAAATTAGATTTAGAGTGTAGGGATCAAATTATTCAATTTAAAACTATAGGGACTAAAGTGAAATTTGAATCAAACTCTAAAGGTGAGAAGTGTAATTAACCCTTTCGATTTTGACCAACAGATTGTGAGTAAAATTACAAATTGGTTAAAGAAACAAATATACATTCATAAAAAAACAACGCATCACACTCAGAAGATATTAAGAATAAAAGTGAAATTTTAATATAACAAAAAATAAATGATATTTCATTGCAAATATAAAAATAAGAAAAAAAAAATTCAAATTGGGCTCGACTACTTTAATCTTTGGTCGTATTGCTGGTGACTTAAATGATGAGAGATGTTTCTATAACGTATGATTTTGTATTGTATCACAATTCAATACATATCACACAACTAATTAATCTTCACCTTTTTCTTCACCTTTGTGTGAGAATAATATTAGTATAGTATATATTGTGTGAATATTCTTTCCTCTTTAAGATTGGTTTATGTTTATTCTTGTTTTCTATTTAGGATTAGGTCTAAAATTGCTATATATATATCAGATGTATACATTGTATTGAAACACAACTGAATATACAAAAATTCTTCAGAATTCTTACATGGTATCAGAGCAGTGTTCGAAACCCTAGCCTCTGAAGTCGCGCTCACTGCCAACATCTGATCTCACTGCAATCGTGACCTAACTGTCGGAATCATGATTCATCTCTTTTGGCGAAGTCCCTCATTCGTATCTCTACTCCAACTCTCAACCTGAATCGCGATCCATCCTGACCAGTCTGCCTCTGCATTGTGACCCATCTGGCTCACGACCTACCTGGTGTCTGATTCTGGTTTGCTAGTCTTCTCCCTCCCCTCCGATGTGGTTCGCCTCTTCTCGCTAGTCGACTTGGTTAGGTGACCCATCTAGTCGACCCATCTGATTGACGTGGTTAGTTATGCTTCGACTCCTCTCAGCTAAAAGACTTCTCTCTCTGGTTCTACTTTAGTTCTACTTCTCTAGTGTACTTCTGATTTACTTTGATCGTATTTGATCCATTAAGTATTTGGTACAGCAATTAGTTTATTATAGTTTGACCACTCAGTTTTCTGTCATTGCATTTTGACCAGTATTTGGTACTACAATTAGTTTATTATAGTTTGACCACTCTGTTATCTGTTATTGCATTTTGATCCTATAAAATTTTGGGTTAATTACACTTGAACCCCTTAGTTTTCTAGTTATTATGATGTCTCTAGCTTCGGAAGAATATGCCTACTGCCATCAAAGGGGTCATTAGAAGTACCATTGTCCCAAGAATGAATGATTGTCTGCTTCGTCTTATCAGCAGTTTTCAATCCAATTCTGCGCCTCTCATTTGAGTATTGTTCGACCTCTCACTGGTTTTAATGCATCGCTCTGGCTCCTGATCTTGACTTGGCTTCGTTGAGTGCTCAGATTAGCCAGCTTCAGCATGTACTGTCTACCTCCCAGCCATCTCCATCTACCTCCATTGTTTCTTCTCTTCATTCAAGTTTGCTTAGGTCTTCTTCAGGTATCTCTTCGTTTGTCTAGCTTTTTTACTCTGGTGCCTCTGATCATATAACTCTTCATCTCTCCTTACTTCAGAATTGTACTCCCCCTCCCTCTCCTATTACTGTTAATGTTGCTAATGGGTCTAGTATGTCAGTTATATTTGTTGGGTCTGTCCTACCGATTGCTATGTCTGCAATCTCTATTCCATCTGTCTTATATGTTACTCAATTATCTGTTAGTTTATTATCTATTAGTCAACTTAATGTCTCTGGTTTTGATGTTATCTTTTCTTCTTCTATCAGTTCTGTGTAGAATCGAATGTCCAAGCAGCAGATTGGGACTGGCCGTAGAGTTAGAGACCTCTATGTAGTGGAGAGGTTGCATCTGCCTAGGACCACATTTGCATCTACCTCTCCAATTACCTTTTCTTCTTTTTAGTTAGATTCTCTATCAAGTCCTTTCTATTTGTGGCATTCCAGATTAGGACATTTGTCTGCTGACCGCTTACGGTCTTTAGCTCAGTCAGGTATATTAGGTAAAGTTTCTCCTAGTCAACTTACCGAGTGTTGGGGGTGTAAACTTGCCAAAATGACAGCCTTACCTTTCCGTAAAAGTATTTCTATATCTGCTACACCGTTTTCTTTAGTTCTTATTGTTGCTTTTCTTCTCAACCGCATGCCTACTCCCTTTCTTTCTGGTTAGTCTCCTTATGAGACTTTGTTCTCCCAAATTCCTAACTATTCTCTTCTTTGTGTGTTTGGGCCTACCTGCTTTGTCCTTCTTCCCTGCAAAGATAGGACTAAACTTAGTGCCCGGTCTGTCCTCTGTGTCTTTTTAGGTTATAGTCCTACTTAGAAAGGCTATCGGTGTTACAACCCTGTTTCCCATCGTCTTTATGTCTCCCGTCATATTTCTTTTCTTGAATGTCTACCTTACTTTTAGTTTCCTCCTCTCACCGCTCCAGTTTCCAATGAGGATTTGGTTCATATTGATCCATTTCCTTCTGAGGTCCCGCCTGATGAGTACATCTCCACAGTTTCTCATGAGCTTGTTCCATCTTCTCCTTCTGCTTCACGTCTAGCTGCTACTCCTCCTTCGATTTATTCTCTTTCTCCGTTGTTAGTTTATTCTCGTCGCAAGGCTCCTCCTCCACCGGTTGTCTCTGCCCCTGCTGCTGATCCTGTTACTTTTGACGACTCTGATCCTATTGCATACCGATATCCTACTCGAGCACATCATCCTCCAAACAGGTTGGATTGGTCTAATACATGTTTTTCTGCTTCCTATCGTACTTCTTTGTCTGCCATTCACTCTTTTTCAGAACCCCAGTCTTACAAGGAGGCTTGTCAGGATCCTCATTGGGTTCAAGCTATAGAGGATGAGTTGTCTGCTTTACAGAAAACTAGTACTGGGAAGTTGGTTCCTTTGCTTGCTGGTAAGAATCTGGTTGGTTGCAAATGGGTCTACAAAGTTAAGACTCATTCTGATGGTTTTCTTGAGCGCTACAAAGCTCGTCTAGTTGCTAAAGGTTTCTCACATGAGTATGGTATTGATTATGAGGAGACCTTTGCTCCTGTTGCCAAGATGACTATTGTTCGTACTTTGATCTCTGTCGCTGTTGTTCGTTCTTGGCCTCTTTATCAGATGGATGTTAAGAATGCTTTTCTTAATGGCAATCTCACTAAAGAGGTTTACATGCGTCCTCCCCCTGACCTTCACCATTCCTCTGGATAGGTTTGTCGCCTTCGGCATGCTCTGTATGGTCTAAAGCAATCTTCTCATGCTTGGTATGATTGTTTTCAGACTGTTGTTACTAAGATTGAGTTTCATCCTTGTGCCCAGGACTCTGCTTTATTTCTTCTCCACACCTTTGCTAGATTTGTTGCATTATTATTGTATATGGATGATATGATCATCACTGGTTCTGACTCTTCTATTATCTCTGAGGTCAAGCAGCATCTTTTCCGCACCTTTGAAATGAAGGATCTAGGTCTATTACGGTATTTTCTTGGTATTGAGGTAGCTTCTTCTCCCAATGGCTACTTTCTCTCTCAGGCCAAGTATGCCAATGAGGTTATTCATCGTATCGGTCTTACTGACACTAAGATTTCTGATACCCCCATTGAGCTTAATGTAAAGCTCAACACTACTGATGATGTTCTTCTGGATGATTTTACTCTATATCAAGAGCTCGTGGGTTGCTTAGTCTATCTGACGGTTACTCGTCCTGATCTTACATATGTTGTTCATGTGGTTAGCCAGTTTGTCTCTGTTCCTTGCTCCACCCATTAGGCTGCCTTGATTCGGATTCTTCACTATCTCTAAGGTACTATACTTCGGGGTTTACTATTGTCCTCTACTTCCTCTCTGGATTTGGTCGCCTATGCTGATTCTGATTGGGCTGGTTATGTTATTGATCGCAAATCCACATTTGGTTTCTATATGTTTCTTGGCGATGTCTTGATCTCTTGGAAAAGCAAAAAACAAACTGTTGTTGCTTGCTTTATTGCTGAAGCTGAGTATCGTGCTATGGCTCATGCTACTGTTGAAGTTGTCTGGCTTCGTTGTCTTCTCTCTGACTTGGGCATCCCTCAGTCTTCTCCGACCTCCCTCTATTGTGACAACCTCAATACTATTCAGATTGCACATAACTCTGTGTATTAGAGACAAAAAAATTCGTCACAAATTTATTCATCATCTATGACGAATTTGTTTTTTCGTCTCTAAGACCCTTTAGCGACAACGCTTTGGCGACAAAACGAGTGACGAAAAATGTTCGTCGTAATTAGTTTGGGTGACGAAATATATACATTTTGGGACAAATTTGTTTCGTCTTTAAATCCCAAATTTGTTGTAGTGTCTATGAGCAGACCAAGCATATTGAGATTGATTGTCACTTTGTTCATCAGCATCTGCAATCTGGCTCTATCTCGCTTCCTTTCGTCTTTTCGGCTCTGCAGCTTGCTGACTTCTTCACCAAGACTCACACCACTGCTCGGTTTTAGTTTCCTCTTGGCAAACTCTCAGTGTTTTCTGCCCAAACACCTTGAGTTTGAGCGGGGGTGTGAGAATAATATTAGTAATAATATTAGTATAGTATATATTGTGTGAATATTTTTTCCTCGTTAAGATTGGTTTAGGTTTATTCTTGTTTTCTATTTAGGATTAGGTCTAGAATTGCTATATATATCAGATGTACACATTGTACTGAAACACAATTGAATATACAAAAATTCTTCAGAATTCTTACACTTTGACTATGTTAATAGTTTATTTATTCTTCGTCTTTTTCACTATCAATCATCTTGACCAATTGATGTAGATGGAGAGAGAGACAGATAGAGGAAAAACACAATGGCCACAACCCAAATCACACAAATCTATTAATCAACTATGCCCAATACAATTACCACAACTTCTTATTTATAGGCAAAAACCCCAATACTAAAAAGAAATTTAGAATTCTTAACAAAATAGGAAACCAAATACTAAAAAGACTCCTAATTAAACAATAATTTAAAATACTAAAGACATCAAATTATAAAATTGTAAAATAAAATTTCCACATCAAATTGGTGTGCCAATAGTCAACCATACAACAATGCTACATCTCCCTAATGTATCACCCCTAAATGACCCCTAATGATGTGGCATTTAGATTAGACCACACATGATGGAATGACAAATCAAAATTTGATACTTGTCAGACACATCATTAGGGGTGGGTTTTAGGGGTGATAAATTAGTTGTGTTAAGCATTTTTTGTGAACCATATTCTTAATCCCATACAAAGAATACAAATATCCAAATAAACTCGCAAGCAAAAATGAATGCCTTATTCCCTATCCTACATGAAATTAAATTACTTTTATGCGCCTAATTCAGGTGAAAGAAACATAGTGTTTACACACAAATTGTAGGATTTGAGTGTAAGCTAGAGATTTGAACCAAAAGGCTTATTTCGACCATGACAATAAACCATACAACAAGTATGCTTGCTGCTACTGATATCCAAACAAGTATTAAAGAAAATCTTTGGTTGCAAATCAAGAACTAGAAAAACACTCACATAAAAGGCAGGCAACAACTTCTATCATAGGACTACAACTGATCATCAATGAAATTAACATAAATGAAATTTTATTTAGTACTAAAGCTAAAACAAGATATAAATTCAAGTAAGAAGTTCGTAACAACAAAGGCAGACCAAAAGGCAATGTTGTATTTGTAACGTACGTTTCGACAAATAAACATATTTAGCAAAAGAGAATAAGGGAAGTGATTGAGACCCCCTCCAATCACCACCCCCACACACATGTGGGGGCTGGTGATTGGAGGAGAAGAAAAAAAAAAGAAAATGAAAAACTGGCCAATCAGAAAGAGAGAGGGCCATGCGGGTGTTCCCTTGTGGGGGTCCAAGTCATTTTCTAGAGAATAAATATCAATTGCATTCAATCTCATAATCTACGTGCTTTTTTTTTTTTTTCAATAAATCATAAGCTACGTGATTATTGAACTTAGAAACAAGTGCCAGGTTTTCACACAAACACTGGTTACTGCATATAAGTATCTAGGTAAAATTCTACATGACCAGAAGTGTATTAATAGGTTTGAACTATAGCTATCGGACCATCAAATCAAGAAGCATGTGTATATATATATTGAAGATCAAATCTGTATGGTCCTGAGCTGATCCACCAATCTTGCAAAAGAAGTGAATCTTTAATGACACCACTGTGGTGTCATCCAAAAGCCCTCCAATGGTTCAATCAGTACTCATTTTGATGGAATAGAATAAGAGTACAGAGACAGAGATTGAGAGGAGAGATTTAGGGTTGCTGAATATTGCCTACCTTGTGTTTGTCTTACCTTAAGTCTTTTATAGAGAAACTCTAATATGAGTTAGATTAGTGAGATAAATAATTCCCTAATGTCCACTTTTGTTTTGTAATGGATGTGGAAATATATAATCCTAATTATATTTTTGCATTATTAGTTGTAGTATTAAAAAATTCACTAATTTTTTTTGGATAGAATGTGTATTGAAATCTAATTTGTATAACAAAAATTGCAACCAAACAATGAAATATGAGTCTCATAGATTAATAATCTCAATCCTATGCTATAATCTACTCAATCAAACAAGCCCTTATAGTATAATCACACTTGGTGAAATTAAAAAAAAAACACCAAATAATATAATATCATGAAATTAGTTTCATTTAGATGGAAAATATAAATCTGTCGGCTGAAAAATCAAATAATTGAGCATAGAGCTCTTCATAGAGTGGAACAAGGAAATACACATTCATGTAATTGCCCCACCAAATTGGAACAAAAGGCTCAGTTTAGTTTGGTTTGATTTTGTTTGGTTTAGGTGAAGATTGAAAGTTCCTTTCCTTGTTTTGAAACATTGCACTTCCTCATATTTAGGTGGACCTAACACAGCCGAATCCCATGCTATCAATTCCATTTCAATTTGACACACTTAGCTACAGATTTTCAAGACCCCTTTCAAAAAAAAAAAAAAGCTGGTAAAAAAATCCAGGCGTAACAGATTGTAATTTGTAATTACTTTGCAGATAATTTTTGGTGAAGATTTTCAATCCATAACGCGTAAGAACCAAGTTTTAACCATGAAAAGCATAATAAGAAAATACCAACCAACCCAATACCTGAGTTATGCAATGAATCAAAAGAATTTGTAATTTTTCAAATATATATATATATTATTTCACCAAATTACTATAAAAAATATGCAGCATTGTCACAAGAGCAGAGAAGCTATTGATTGAACAATTAAAAGAAAACTAGTTATGTTTAGATCATGAATTTTGATAGGAATTTGACGAAGGAAAGAGAAAAAGTAACGAGAAATGTGAATACAACATAAGTTAAATTTTTCGCCATTTCTCTTTTCCTTTCGCTATCCAAATTTCTATCCAGATTATCCAAATACAACGCAAATATAAAGTACAAAAAATAAAAAATTGAATCTAATTGAATAAGTAAAATTCACATAGAATATTGACAAGCAAGTCTCACCTTAATTTAATTTTTTTCCGACTCCACTCATGCCATCAAAATTTCCAAAGTTCCAAGTAAACCTATTTTATTGCCAAAAAAATAAAAAAATAAAAAAGGACGATGATATCAAAGCATTTTACTCTGGTTTCCAAGCATTAGAAACAATTTGAATGACAAATTACACCGATGGTACCTATATTTTGTCTCTCGTGTGTCATTTGGTCTCTACACTTTTAATTGACTCAATTTTGACCCTTAATTTTAGATTTTGTATTAATTTGATCCAATTGATAATTCTGTTAATGTTTTTACAAAAAATTAACATTGAATTAGTTGATGTTAACTCACTCAATTGAGTAAATTTATAATTTTGCCATTAAAAATACAACACATGCCACTTATGTACGTATTTTCCGTACAAAAATGTTAAAAAGTTATAAACAATTGAATCAAATTGAAACAGAGTCGTAAATTCATTATAAAAATCAAATCATTTGAAATTATTGAGACTAAAGTAGAGGGACTAACATCGTAATTTGCCCTATTTAGAAATGGGTAAATTACAAACACACCCCTAAAGTTTACTTAAATTACAAATTATCTCTGTGGTTCTAGAAATTACATTGTGCCCTCTAAGATTTCTAATTTCATAACAAATTTATTAATAAATCATCACAAATTTATTAATAAATCATCAAGTTAATTAATAGTTTTTAATAATGTTAAATTTTTATTTCAATTAATAATTCAAATAATTGTATTATTGTATGGGTGAAAGTTAGAAATTTCACTTTTTCAATTAATTCTGTTAAATAAAAAATTCTGACAAGAAAATATTTATAATTTTTCAAATCACAGAGCTAATTCGTATTTTAAACAAGTGTATTTGTAATTTACCCTCTAGAAATATAACAACAGCAAATCCAAAACAGAGAAACCTAGATCTTAAAAAAATGACCTGAAGACTGAGGAGGCATGGTTCTCACTCCGTTTTGAGTCCTAACCCAATAAAACAATGAAACCGATGTGATGAAGAATGGTTTTATAAGAACTCAAAGTTCCAAAAACCTGCCAATCAATCACTTAATCAATCAAAAAATTAAAAAAAAAAAAAAAAATGTTTCATCCATCCATAGGTTTTGTTTTTGTCGGATATTCATCTGAGGTGTAATTGTTTCCATGAAAAGCATTTTTCTTATATGAAATTAAATTTTACAATTGGAAGGAATTAAAAAATCCATTGGAAAATAACCAGATCGTTTAATCTTCCTTTTGGTGGACTAATTTAAAAAGAAAAAAAAAATTAAGAAAAAATGTTTATCCACGAACTCAACACATGCGGTAAAGGATCTCAATCCATAAAATGATAGCAAATAATAAACTACTTACCCGAAAAAAGAAAACATTTTTTCTTGGTCCTGTTGAATCCTAACCCAATTGTCCAAAGCCTGGGTTTTCTTCCCCTGAGAAGACGAAATGGGAGAACAGTAAAGTAGATGGATGACGATTATCAAGCACGAAATGTTGAAGTCAATTTGCCAGGAAAATTTGATTTACCAGCAGATTATATGTCAGCACCCTTTATTTATATATACCACTCAGAACATCTCATTACACTATGGCCAAGTTTGACATCTCTCTAAAAAGATAAAAAATTAAAAAATTATTTAAAAAGTTAAAAAGTTATCACTATTCATCAAAAAAAAAATTAAAAAATTAATTTTTCACACAAAAGTACAACTCAGCAATCACTACTGTTCAGCTCTGTGCTGCATGTGGCCAAACAAAATTGCACAATTTGAGTGCAATTTTCACACACTGCTATTCGGCCCGTAGGGGCCCATCACGGGTACCGTTTTGATAATCTGAACCGTTCAATGTGTTGAACTCGTCGAGTACTATATGTCTGTAAAAATCACATTGATCAGATATCGATAACTACATGATTAAATCAGTTTTGCATAAAAAAAGATGGTGTTATAATTAACGATTGAAAAAAAAAATCTGATCAGATAGCTATCGATATCCGATCAATGTGATATTTTATAGGCATATAGTACTCGACGAGTTCTACACATTGAACGGTTCAGATTATCAAAATGGGACCCGTGATGGCCCCAACGGGCCGAACAAAACCGTCTAGTGCTATACCCGAAAAGTAACCAATAATTTCTTACCACCAATTCAGCTTAACAGATTGTACGGCTGTACAACACACATCTCTAATCTTCTCCTACACACTTCTTTATACAATTTTTTAATACATATTTTTCTATAAAAAGTCAAAAAGTTAACCCAAACATCCATATTTTTTTCCTTAACTTTTTAGCCCAAAAAGACAAAAAGTGCACTTATTTAGGATACCCCAAACAACCCCTAAGTTCACACCAAACACAAATTGCTTTTTTTTTCCCCCTCAAATCTTACTAATATATTTTTTAAATATTATCAGCTATACCTTATCTTCATCAATTTTAAAACTCAACCCTAATTTTAATTTTAACCCTCAGACACCATCCACCACTGCTGCTAGGGTTGCGTAAAATACCGCACAATCTGCTAAAACTGTACTGATCTGTATCGATCCGCACCGCTCTATCCGCTAATCGCAGTTTAAACTTATAAAATTTATAAATCGCCTTCGAAACCACGTCACTCTACTATAGCTAATATATATATATTGTAACCTATAATGAAATATCAAAGTAAAAATAAATGTGAGATATATTTAATATGTAAAATTTATTACAAATTAGTAATTATATATATGAAAAATATTATGTAAATTAGTGTCATATATTATGCAAGTGCTTGACAATTGGTTAGAATATTTTTCAATCCGTCATCCGTCCAAAACTGCTCAAACCACAATTTGCTAATCCGCTATTCGATCTATAGTTTTACTGTCAAATCGCTTGAACCGCACCGCGCGCCCCTAACTATTGTCATCGCCATTGCTAGACTTCTCACCTCTATATCATATTGCCCTTCAGCTGTTATTGTCTTACCATTTTTTTATGAATCTCTCTCTCTCTCTCTCTCACAAAGTGGGGCTGTAGGAAGTAGGGTTTGTACATTGTAAAGTGAGGTCTTGGGGGGTGCATTGAAGGGTTAGGGGCTACGAGAGCTGTGCATTATAGAGGTCGAAACACTAATAAGTCGTCGGTGGTAGAGTTGCGCTAATGGTAATTATGAAGCAGCTGGGCTAGGGCTGATGATGATCTAGAAATCAGTATCAGAGGATGAAGGAGGTTTTGAAGATGACTGGTGGTGTGCATTGAAAAATTCGTTTTGTTTAGAATGGTAATTTGCTTAATGGATACCATAGGAAGTTAAAATAAAATAAACCTAAACAATAATGTAAACTATCCGATTATGCAGTAGTGGTTAAATAGAATTATCCGATTATGTGTCGTTCAACTCAATATATCCGCAATGCAAGTAATAAGAGATTTTCTTTTCAAAATAATATTTTATAAATTTTAATTAAATTATTTATTTGTATATCTATATATATAATTATTTTGTAAAATATGTTGTGACTTTGGTAATAAGTGTCAATAATCTTAGTATTTTGCAAGGTTTTAAAAACCGGACCGGTCAACGAACCAGAAAAATGATCGGGTGGACGGGTCACCGGTTCAACCGGTGGGTTGAACCGGATCGAACCGTGATGTCATAATTACGTCATAAATATTTTTAAAAAATATAAATTAATAATTTTAAATGTTAAATTTTCGATTTTTTTTTAAAAAAATTCTTAAATATTTTTAGTGATATTTTTCTATACTTCCAAAAAAAAAAAAAAATCATGAATATAAGCCATAACACTTCACATACTAACAACAAATTCAAGATGAAAATTTAGCCATCAAAAACAACAATCACAATTAATTGTTTAGGTTCTGTGCTCATTGTAATTTATTTATAATTTAAACAGAGCCTGAAGTTTAAATTAAACAATACATTGTTTAGATTAATTGTCCTTTAATCTAATCAATAAATTGTTTAGATTAATTGTTTAAATTATAAATAAATTATTTAAAAAAATGAAAGGACTGTAATTTTTTTTCAGGCCCTGAACTTCATCATTAAAATTAAAATTAAACATCTTCTTATGATTAAAAAACAGAGCCTGCACTTCATCATTAAAATTAAAATTAAAATTGAACTTCATTGCAATACATTATTTATTGATTAGATTAAAGGACAGAAACATAGAAACCAAACAAACAATTTAAAATGAAAGGACTTAAATTACAGAGACAAGGTTTTATAAATAAGAAGCAAAAAGCCATAGGTTATAAATAAGAAACAAATCAAGCACATAATTAACAGAGACAAGGTTTTATAAATAAATTACTTTATAATTTATAATTTTAATTTTAATTTTAAAATGAAAGTAGAAACCAAATACAATTTAAATTTTTGTTTAATCTTAGCTTTAAATCATAATAAATTTCATCATTAATAACTAACTTAAATTTCATCCTAAACAGAGCATAATAAATTTCATCATAAATCATAATAAATTTTATCTTCTTCTCCTCTCTAAACAAAAAAAAAAAAAAAAAAAAAACAGAGTATTTGAGATACCTGTGCTGTGTGTGTGTTGATTCAAGTCAAGAAAAAAAAACAGCGCCTTCGGTTCGGAGATACCTGTGTGTTGATTCAAGTGTTGATTTTGTAGACCCAAAATAGAGATCAAAGACCAAAGATCGGCTGTCGGAGGAAATAAACAAAAGTAGATCTGAAAATAAAAGAAGTGAAGAAAAAAATTAGAGATCGGAAATGAAGATTGGAAAAAAAAAATAAAAGAAGTGAAGATCCATCAATTTGATTCGTTAATGGTGGAAAAAAAATAGGGAGACAGATCGGAAATGAATGAATGAAGAGGAAGAGAAGAAAGAGTACCTGCTGTGTGAAGAAGAAGGGAAGCCGAAGAGCCCTAGCGCCGCTGCTGTTTGAGATGAAGATTAAATAAAAATAAGAACTGAATTTTTTTTTTTTATATATATATAGACAGCAACCCGTCCCGGTTCAATCAACCCGGGACCGGGTCACACGGTTCACCGGTTAAACCGGTGGGTTGACCGGTTTTTGTTAAATATCCCGGTTTTGATACAGGCCGGTTTTTGGTGGGCTGACCGGACCGGAACCCCAGCCGGTCACCGGTTGAACCGGCCGGTCCGGTCCGGTTTTTAAAACCTTGGTATTTTGTGCTTTAAAATATATAACTTAAATAAATATATTTAATAATTTTTAACTAAATTATTTATGTATATATGAAATTATTTTAAGGGACTGGCTTCTCTTCAGGCTCAAATCAGACTGAAGAGGTGTTGTCCAATCCATTGGGCCTAGTTTGAGCCCCGTTTTGATAATCCAAACTGTTCACATTCTAGGATTTATTGAATACATCATCCTTGCAAAAAATCAATTCGATTGGATAAGGGCAACCACATGTTCAGATCCATTTTTTTGAAGGAAAAAAAATGAACGGTGAGAAAATAAAAATTTTATACAAAATTGATCCGAAAATGTGGCTTATGCTATCCAATCGACTTGATTTTTTTGTAGAGATGATATACCCGATGAACCCTAAAATATAATCAGTTTGAATCATCAAAATAGGACTTAAAAGTGGGCCTAATGGGCTGAACTGGACTGTTCAGTTCGATTTGAGTTAGAGACAATCCAAACCCTTATTTTAAAGAGTCGTATTACATCTCCACAAAAGCACCCCTTCATAGACGCTGACCAGTAAAGGTCTATTCACATACTTCGTAGCGCTAAACTCTCACAGGTCAAAGTCTATGAAAGGGTCCTTTTGTGGGAGATTTTTGTGGGGATTGATCATTTTCCTATTTGAAACATAGCAAAGACTTAAATTCTTCATCCAATGTAAATTACATTTCCATGGATAGATACATTGTGTCATTGAAATCTCTCATAACTTTTTAAAAATCTTTATCTTAAATTTCTGAAGTATTCAATTCTTTGTTCAACTTCCTTTTATATCTCAAATTTATTAGCTCTGTAAATTAAAATCTAGCACTTAGCGTATGAATTAAATGTCCTAATACTCTATTTGGTTCATTAAAATGAGATGAAATAGAATGAAATATTAATTGAGTAATAATAGGGATCCCAAATGTTTTACTAATATTTTTATCAAATATCTCACGTGGGTGTGAGACTCACCCATGTAAGACATTTGATAGAAATGTTGATAAAACATTTGGGGTCCCTAATATTTTTTATATTAATTTCTTAGACTTTTTCATGGAATGATCATTTTCCTAGCAAAAGATGATTTCATTTATAAATTTAAATACAACTTTAGGGGTCAGGCTTATCTCCAATCCACAAAATGGACTAGACGGTATTGTTGGGCTTGTGGGGCCTACCACGAGCCCTATTTCAATAATCTGAACCGTTCAATGTGTAGAGTTCGTCGAGTACTTTATCTCTATAAAAGTCACTTTGATCGGATATTGATAACTACTTGATCAAATTAGATTTTTGTCAACAATTTATTTTGAAAATTATATTTACCGTTGATAGAAATCTAAACCGATCAACTAGCTATTGATATTCGATCAATGCGATTTTTGACAAGGATAAAGTACTCGACGAGTTCTACACATTGAACGATTCAGATCATTGAAACAAGACCTGCGGTGGTCCTCCACATGCCTAACAGCACACTCCAGTCCAATATTAGATTGTAAAGAAGCTTGACCCCAACTTTAAATCTACTAATTTATGATAGGATCTTAGAAAGATTTTTGAATAGGGTGTTTCGGCCATATTCCCTTCATGAACAAAATTTCATAAACATGTGATATCATTTTGATGTTTCACACACTAAGAACAGAAGTGTACAGCTTATAACTTATTGACAAAAGTAATTTTTTGATTTTTAAAATTTTAAAATTTTAATAGTTTTGATATATATATTGGTTTTTAATAAAATTAGTATTTTTCAAGTTCTTATATTGAAATCTATTAAACAATATTTATATTGACTATGAAATTCTATTTAAAAAACAGAAATATTGTGATAAATCCAATCTAAAGAGGATATAAAGGCATTAAATCTAAGGAAAAATCTTATTTACTGATAAGGACATTTGTTGGTCAAAAGTTCATTAACACCTATCTGTTGAAAATTTTATATATACCCTATCTGTTCAAAAAATCTATCTGTTAAAATTCTATATGTTGAAATTGTAGCTATTGAAATTCTTTTAATGTATATGCCCTAATTTTTTTTATCTGTCCAAATTATTTTAATATTTTTAATCTATCTGTTAAAATTTACCAAGCTTATTTTTTTCCTATCTGTTGAAATTCACTAAGCTTATTTTCCCTATTTGTTGAATTTTTACTCCTTTCTAATCCACTTTCTCTTTCCTCTTCTTTTTCTTTTTCATCATCTTTGCCCTCTCTCTATCTTCTACCCATCTCCTCCATCTCTCTATAATTTTTTGTTTCTCTCTCTAGTTTCAAATATAGCGATCCCGGGTTTTATCCCTTGTTGTACAGTGATCCGGACTTGATTCCGTGGATGTTAGCAGTTGTTTATATCTTGTTTAGATCCTTTCATACTTCGTATTTGAGTTATAGGATGTGTTGGGCAGGTCTGTTACAGGTTGGTTGTATTTGGGAGCCAAGTGTTGTTGCCCAGATTTTTGGACCTTCGCTCGAGCGAGCAGTTTGTCACTCGAGCGAGCTTCTTGTTTTGGTCCTTCGCTCGAGCCAGGGTTTCTTCGCTCGAGCGAGAGTTAAGTTTTTGTGTCTGGTGGATCAAGCCAGGGTTTTATCCCTTGTTGAACAGTGATCCGGACTTGATTCCGTGGATGTTAGCAGTTGTTTATATCTTGTTTACATCCTTTCATACTTCGTATTTGAGTTATAGGATGTGTTAGGCAGGTCTGTTACAGGTTGGTTGTGTTTGGAAGCTAAGTGTTGCTGCCCAGATTTTTGGACCTTCGCTCGAGCGAGCAGTTTGTCGCTCGAGCGAGCTTCTTGTTTTGGTCCTTCGCTCGAGCCAGGGTTTCTTCGCTCGAGCGAGAGTTGAGTTTTTGTGTCTAGTGGATCGAGCCAGAGTGGCTTCGCTCGAGCGAGCGATTGCGTCTAGTTCTGGACCTGAGAGTTATGTTTCTTGGCTCGAGCGAGCTTTCCTTCGCTCGAGCGAGCGAGGTGTATGTTTTCGAGTTCCTTGCTCGAGCGAGCATTCTGTCGCTCGAGCGTGCTTCTGGGTTGCAGACCTGAAGCTTTGAGTTTTTGGCTCGAGCGAGACTTTCTTCGCTCGAGCGAAGGTTTCTTGTGTCTGGTCGCTCGAGCGACCAAGTCTTCGCTCGAGCGAGCCTATTTATATCAGCAGACAGCAGCGATTTTAAACATCACTTTTCTTCCTCTTTCATTTTGTAAACCCTAGCAGCCGACACTCTCTCTCTCTAAACTTGTCTTCTCTCTAGATTTCATCTCCTTCTAGTGGGTTCCTAGCCTAGCCTCTTTGTTAAAAAGATAGAGGGTGTTGAGAGCTTTGTTTTAATCTGAAAAAGTTGGGATTTGGAGCACGTTGGGTTTTGGTCTTTATCTCCATTTGAGCTCAAACTTCGAGGTAGGGATACCCTACTCCTCTTTATGAGCTTTGTCTTTGAATTTTGGCATTTTGATATGTTGGAGTTGGTTTGGTAATTTTGTGAAAGTTTGGGGCTTTTGTGTAATTTTACAAAAGCTGGGGTTTTGTTTATATAAATCTATATGCATGTTTGGCATAGAAGGAAATGAGATTAATAATGATCTATTGAAGAAAATGGAACCTTAGGGTTGTTATGTTAATTATGGGGAAAAGTCCTAATTACATAGTTAAATTAATTGGTATAATTAATTTGGAGAAATGAAGAATTGAATTGAGAAAGTGAAATTTGAAGATGTATGGAGTTAAAGGGTGTAGTCGAATTTAATTATTGCTCACCTAGTTGAAATGTTGATTATATATCCATTTGATGCATTTGATTTCTGCTTAGAAATAACTGCTTTGGGCTATCGGTGGAGGATAGTCTTGATTGTTGTAGACAATGCATGATGATTAGGCAAACTAAAACTAGTCAATTGAGTATGCTATTGAATATAGCAGTTGGAATAATACATTAACTTTTGTATTGATTGACTGTGTATATGATCTATGTTTATATACATTGTGTTGTGTGGGAGAAGATAGAGGATGTACTCTGCGGTTTAGGGAAAGATAGGGGATGGACTTCTAAACCAGATTTTGTGTGACAGTGATACAGCACTACAATGTGTATCAGACTGCGAAATGGAAGTGTTTTGTTTCATTAATACAGCACTACAATGTGTGTTATTTGAAACGTATGGAAGTGTTTGTTTCATTAATACAGCACTATTATGTGTATTATTTGAGATATGTGGAAGTGATTTTATATGTTATTGATACAGCACTACAATGTGTATTCATCATGATTTTAGAAAGTGTTTTAAAGATGAGTTTAAACCTCATTAAGTTATTTGGCCAGGTTCTAAGCCGTGTTTTCAAACTCAAAGTTGAAAAAGGAATGGGAAATGAAATGTAACATGGACTTAGTGTTATGAAACCGAAATGTGATATAAGTGGATGTATTTGTGTTGACCATCTATCAACTGCTAATCTGGTAGTCATTGTTCATAGTTGGTTTGGTGTATTTCTACTGGGCTGTGGCTCACCCTATATGGGATATCATTTTCAGGTACAGGTAGCACGCCACCTCCAAGGTCATAGCTTGGGAGGCTAGAGGCAGACATACTTTTGTTGTTTTGTTATCTTTTGATGTAATACATGTAAATTCAAGCCAAGGGCTTAATGTGTATTTGAGTTAGCACTCATTTTTGTAACCAAGTGTTAACTTGGAAAGCTGTAAGCCCGTAGGGCAATTGCTTTTGTTGTTAACATGTATTACTTTTTGTAATAAACTACTCTGATGAATGGAAAGGGTTTATTTCTTATATCAATACATGTCAATATTGATGGGTTTAATGTTATTATTTTGAGGGCGTTACAACTTGGTATCAGAGCGTACCGGGTTCGAATACTTTGGGTACGTGGGAAGTGATTAGGATCACAATGGGTTTGTCTCGCTTGTTAAAGACTTAGATGTAATGTTATGTACTTATGTGATAACATGCTTATGTGACAATTTGGGTATGGGATTTAATTTCTAGGATGTTGATTGGATCCTTGGGTTTCTGTGAGTCTTGTTGGAAAAGCACTTGATCAATGCTGTTTCTAACCAGAACTCTAGCAACGCCTCGGGACTATCATTATCCGGAAATGAAATTCGTAAGTGCTTATGTGATTATGTGCTTACGGGGAATGAATTACAGTTGTCCATGTATTAGGACGCAGGTGTTTAGTTTCGGCACATTTATGAATGTGCTAATGTTCTTCGTTGCCTTTATTAGGATGTCAGGACGAGGACATGGAGGTAGGCGAGGTAGGCCTAGGAGGCAGGAGATGCCGTTACCGGATGATATTCCGGCACAGCAAGAGGGGATTGGTCAGGCCAATGTAGCCGAGCCAGCAGGTCAACAGGCTATGGGCGACTTAGCCCGTGGGATAGTCGATGTTTTGAGGGAGTCTATGGGAATTCTCAGAGCTGAGAATCCAGTTCAGGCTCCAGTGCAGGCCCAGGTTGTTGAGGCAGGGCCTTCCTTCCTGAAAAGGGAGTTTTTCCGGTCTAATCCGGATAAGTTTGTTGGGGATTCGAAGGAGCCACTTAAGGCTGACGAGTGGTTGGAGCAGATGAGTAAGACGTTCGAGATGCTTGGCATCGAGGACGGGGCATTGAAGGTGACCTTGGCATCTTTCCAGCTGAAGGGAGATGCGGGTCAGTGGTGGAAGTTCGTGAAGGGTCGCATTGAGGGCATTTGGGAGGCTTTTGTGAATGCTTTCCAAGAAAAGTTCTTATCTTCAACAGTCAGGGAGAAGTTGAGAGACCAGTTCTGCCAGGTTTTTCAGTTGAGTTCTTCAGTGGCCGAGTTTGAGGGTGCTTGTACTAGCTTGTCCAGGTTTGCACCTGAGCTTGTGGCGTCCGAAGAACGTCGTTGTATCGAGTTTGAGAAGAGGTTGAGGCGTGGCCTCAAGATGAGAGTTGGGGGTTCTATGATCCGAGACTATGGGCGCTTGGTTAATGCTGTAGCCCATATGGAGATCATGATGCAGGAGGAGGAGGGACAGAGAGGCTCCAAGAGGAGCCAGGATGGTCAGGGAGATGGCAGGAGACAGAGGGGTGCTAACCCTCAGCAATCTCAGGGTGGTGTGGCTAGATCGACCTTTCCAGTGCTAAGTGCAGGCTCGGGGAGAGGCAATCAGGGAGAGTTCACCTGTTACGAGTGTGGTCAGTTAGGCCACAAGGCTTCAGTTTGCCCACAGAGGGGAGGAGGTCAGAGAGCTGCTTCTTCTTCAGCTAGACCGCAGAGCCAGAGTCAGGGCAGGGGCCAGCCCTTGTCTTGTTATCAGCGTGGTCAGCCTGGGCACCTGAAAAGGTTCTGTCCACAGTTGAGTGCCACTTCGGGAGCGTCTGGTTCTAGGCAGACGCAGGGTTTTCAGCCAGCTCAGTCTGTGCAGGCCTCGAGGGCCAATCCGGGAGCTTCGTCGTCCCAGTCTGTACAGCAGTCCTATGCTCCGAGGGGTGAGCAGGTAGATCAGGGGCCTACAGGGCGCGTGTATGCTGTTACCGCGCAGGATCTTATACCTGCTCCATCAGTTGTGAGAGGTACCTTCTTGTTTTGCAATTCGGTTGCTAGTGTCTTGATCGATACGGGTGCATCTCATTCTTTTGTATCTGCTGCATTTGCGTCTGTTTTAGGATTGGAGTTGGCACAGTTAGCATCTCCTATTTGTGTAGTGTCACCTATTGGGGGTGAGTTGGTTTTGAAACAAGGCTGTAGAGGTTGTGATATAGAGGTCGCCGATCGTCGGCTTCCGTTTCCTTTTGTAGTGATGCCCATGACGGGATTTGATGTTATTTTGGGTATGGACTGGCTATCGTCATACCGAGCTGTTATTGACTGCTACCGCCAGAGGGTCACAGTTTGTACCTTGAGCGGGGAGTGTTTTCATTTTCTTGGGAATCGGGTTGGTAGTGTGTTGCCACCGATGTATGATCCGCGAAGGCGGAGTGAGCTTAGTGGTCTACTTGCTAGCTTTTTGAGTAGTGAGTGTGGTGAGACCCAAACTGTGTTACCGAGAGTGGTTTGTGAGTACTCGGACGTATTTCCCGAGGATCTTACTAGTTTGCCACCTCATCGAGAGATTGAGTTCTCTATTGATCTAGTGCCCGGCACGGCGCCGATTTCTATGGCACCTTATCGCTTTGCCCCAGCCGAGTTAGTTGAGTTGAAGATTCAGCTCCAAGAGTTACTGGATAAGGGCTTTATTCGCCCAAGTGTTTCGCCGTGGGGAGCACCGGCCCTCTTTGCTAAAAAGAAAGATGGTGCCTTGAGACTGTGTATCGACTACCGGAAGTTGAATCGGGCTACGGTCAAGAATAAGTACCCTATGCCCCGTATTGATGATTTGTTTGACCAGTTGAAGGGTTCCCGTTGTTTCTCTAAGATAGACTTGAGATCGGGTTACCACCAGTTGAGGGTCAGGGAGGAGGATATTCCGAAGACGGCATTCCGTACGCGGTATGGCCACTATGAGTTTCTGGTGATGCCATTTGGGCTCACCAATGCACCGGCAGTGTTTATGGATTTGATGAACCGGATATTCCGGGAATTCTTAGACCGTTTTGTAGTCGTTTTCGTGGACGACATTCTGATTTATTCACCTTCTGAGGAGGAGCACGAGGCCCACTTGAGAGTGGTGCTAGAGTTACTTAGAGCCCATAGGCTGTATGCCAAGTTCGGGAAGTGTGAGTTCTGGCTAGGAGAAGTCAAGTTCTTAGGCCACGTGGTTTCTGGGGAAGGGGTATCTGTTGATACATCCAAGATTGAGGCAGTGCAAGATTGGGCACAGCCTAAGAGCGTGTTTGAGATCCGCAGTTTTCTGGGATTAGCTGGGTACTACCTACGGTTTGTGAAGGATTTCTCCAGGCTAGCTTCGCCGTTGACTAGATTGACTCGGAAGGGAGTCAAATTTGTATGGAGTGGGACTTGTGAAAAGTCGTTCCAAGAGTTGAAGATTAGATTGACTACCGCTCCGGTTTTGATTATTCCGGAGAAAGGGTTGGGTTATACAGTCTATTGTGATGCCTCACGAGAGGGTTTAGGTTGTGTGTTGATGCAAGAGAGGAAAGTGGTTGCCTATGGCTCACGTCAGTTGAAAATACACGAGAAGAATTACCCAACCCATGACCTAGAATTAGCAGCAGTGATTTTTGTCTTGGAGATTTGGAGGCACTACCTTTATGGTGAGAGATTCGAGGTGTTCTCGGATCATAAGAGTCTGAAATATCTATTTACACAGAAAGACTTGAACTTGAGGCAGAGGAGGTGGATGGAGTTCATTGAGGATTACGACTTCGAGTTGCATTATCACCCGGGGAAGGCCAATGTTGTGGCCGACGCCCTTAGCAGAAAATCCGTTAGTGATGTAGCTTATATAGCCATCCGGGAGTAGGAGATATTGGGTGCTCTTGGTGAGTTTGATTTGCTTCTGGGCGAATCTGTTGAGGCTGCGGCCTTGTTTTCTGTTGTTGCGCAGCCTACGCTTGTGACTCGAGTGTTGGAGGCATAGAGAGGTGACCTTGAGGTAGAATCCCTCCGAGGGAAGATCTCCAGTGGGAAGGTGGAGAAGGGTTTGACGGTGTATCCCGACCAGAGTGTGAGGTACTGAGACCGTCTGTTTGTGCCGGAGTCTTGCCGAGAGGAGGTACTCCGAGAGTTTCATCATTCACGCCTTGCGGTGCATCCGGGAGGCACTAAGATGTATCGGGATTTGAGTCGCCAGTTTTGGTGGTGGGGTATGAAGAGAGATGTGGCGGTGTTTGTGTCCAAGTGCCTTACTTGTCAGCAAGTGAAGGCCGAGCATCAGAGGCCAGCGGGTTTGTTACAACCCTTGCCTATTGCCGAGTGGAAGTGGGAGCATGTCACTATGGACTTCATTGTAGGTCTTCCGAGGACTCAGCGGGGTAGTGATGCCATTTGGGTGGTTGTAGACCGGTTGACTAAGTCAGCGCACTTCATTCCTATGCGCGTGAGAGATTCGGTGGATCATCTTGCCGACTTATATATTCGGGATATAGTGAGGTTGCACGGGGTCCCAGTGATGATCGTCTCAGATAGAGACCCTCGTTTTACTGCTAGGTTGTGGCAGAGTTTACAGAGTGCCTTGGGTACTAAGTTGACCTTCAGTACGGCTTACCATCCTCAGACTGACGGGCAGTCCGAGCGTACTATTCAGATCCTTGAGGATATGCTTCGGGGTTGTGTCCTTGATTTTAGTGGGACATGGGAGAGGCACTTGCCTTTGGTAGAGTTTGCCTACAACAGCAGCTTCCAGTCTAGTATCGGTATGGCACCGTTTGAGGCCTTGTATGGCCGACCGTGTAGGTCTCCAGTTTGTTGGGCTGAGGTGGGTGATACACCTTTGTTGGGTCTGGAGTTGGTGAGGGAAACGACGGAGAAAGTTGAGCTTATCCGTAGGAGGCTTGTTACAGCCCAGAGTTGTCAGAAATCTTATGCCGACCGTAGGAGGAGACCTTTGGTGTTTGAGGTAGGTGATCACGTCTTTCTAAAGATATCACCTAGGCGGGGATTGATGAGATTCGGGAAGAGTGGGAAGTTGTCCCCTCGGTTTATTGGCCCTTTTGAGATCCTTGAGAGGATTGGCGAGGTTGCCTATTGTTTGGCCTTGCCGCCGCAGTTGTCCGGAGTACATGACGTGTTCCATGTGAGTATGCTTCGGAAGTATGAGCCGGATCCATCGCATGTATTGGATTGGACCGACTTTGAGGTAGATGAGGATGCCTCATATGAGGAGAGACCGGTTCGGGTCTTGGATAGGCGGGATCAAGTCTTGCGAGGCAAGACCATTCCCTTGGTAAAGGTATTGTGAAAACATCACGGAGTGGAGGAAGCCACTTGGGAACGTGAGTTGGAAGTCCGTGAGAAATATCCGGACATGTTTGTTGATATGTAATCTTGTATTTAGATTTTGTAATATTGTTGGGCTTAAGAGCTTTATATATGTCTTAAATTGTAAAACATTTAAGATGTTTTGGTTTAATGGAAGTATGTCTTGGAACTTGCCTCAATATGGAAGTTTAATGTAACATTGTATATGTTGAATATATTGTAGAATTGGAAATGTATCATGAACATTGGTTATGATATGAAATTGTTGAAATTGGAAGGAAAATGCATGATGTTAATGCATGTTGAAATATATATGTTGTTTACATATTGTGAAATGCCTCTTGATAAGAGATGGGATGACCGGTAATGGGTCAAGTTATTGAATGTTGTATTGTAACATTGTTTAAACGAAGAAAAACTTGTTTTTTTAAAACTTGTGCTAATTTCAGGGATGAAATTCTTTAAGGGGGGGAGGTTATAGCGATCTCGAGTTTTATCCCTTGTTGTGCAGTGATCTGGACTTGATTCCGTGGATGTTAGCAGTTGTTTATATCTTGTTTACATCCTTTCATACTTCGTATTTGAGTTATAGGATGTGTTAGGCAGGTCTGTTACAGGTTGGTTGTGTTTGGAAGCTAAGTGTTGCTGCCCAGATTTTTGGACCTTCGCTCGAGCGAGCAGTTTGTCGCTCGAGCGAGCTTCTTGTTTTGGTCCTTCGCTCGAGCCAGGGTTTCTTCGCTCGAGCGAGAGTTGAGTTTTTGTGTCTGGTGGATCGAGCCAGAGTGGCTTCGCTCAAGCGAGCGATTGCGTCTGGTTCTGGACCTGAGAGTTATGTTTCTTGGCTCGAGCGAGCTTTCCTTCGCTCGAGCGAGCGAGGTGTATGTTTTCGAGTTCCTTGCTCGAGCGAGCATTCTGTCGCTCGAGCGTGCTTCTGGGTTGCAGACCTGAAGCTTCGAGTTTTTGGCTCGAGCGAGACTTTCTTCGCTCGAGCGAAGGTTTCTTGTGTCTGGTCGCTCGAGCGACCAAGTCTTCGCTCGAGCGAGCCTATTTATATCAGCAGACAGCAGCGATTTTAAACATCACTTTTCTTCCTCTTTCATTTTGTAAACCCTAGCAGCCGACACTCTCTCTCTCTAAACTTGTCTTCTCTCTAGATTTCATCTCCTTCTAGTGGGTTCCTAGCCTAGCCTCTTTGTTAAAAAGATAGAGGGTGTTGAGAGCTTTGTTTTAATCTGAAAAAGTTGGGATCTGGAGCACGTTGGGTTTTGGTCTTCATCTCCATTTGAGCTCAAACTTCGAGGTAGGGATACCCTACTCCTCTTTATGAGCTTTGTCTTTGAATTTTGGCATTTTGATATGTTGGAGTTGGTTTGGTAATTTTGTGAAAGTTTGGGGCTTTTGTGTAATTTTACAAAAGCTGGGGTTTTGTTTATATAAATCTATATGCATGTTTGGCATAGAAGGAAATGAGATTAATAATGATCTATTGAAGAAAATGGAACCTTAGGGTTGTTATGTTAATTATGGGGAAAAGTCCTAATTACATAGTTAAATTAATTGGTATAATTAATTTGGAGAAATGAAGAATTGAATTGAGAAAGTGAAATTTGAAGATGTATGGAGTTAAAGGGTGTAGTCGAATTTAATTATTGCTCACCTAGTTGAAATGTTGATTATATATCCATTTGATGCATTTGATTTCTGCTTAGAAATAACTGCTTTGGGCTATCGGTGGAGGATAGTCTTGATTGTTGTAGACAATGCATGATGATTAGGCAAACTAAAACTAGTCAATTGAGTATGCTATTGAATATAGCAGTTGGAATAATACATTAACTTTTGTATTGATTGACTGTGTATATGATCTATGTTTATATACATTGTGTTGTGTGGGAGAAGATAGAGGATGTATTCTGCGGTTTAGGGGAAGATAGGGGATGGACTTCTAAACCGGATTTTGTGTGACAGTGATACAGCACTACAATGTGTATCAGACTGCGAAATGGAAGTGTTTTGTTTCATTAATACAGCACTACAATGTGTATTATTTGAAACGTATGGAAGTGTTTGTTTCATTAATACAGCACTATTATGTGTATTATTTGAGATATGTGGAAGTGATTTTATATGTTATTGATACAGCACTACAATGTGTATTCATCATGATTTTAGAAAGTGTTTTAAAGATGAGTTTAAACCTCATTAAGTTATTTGGCCAGGTTCTAAGCCGTGTTTTCAAACTCAAAATTGAAAAAGGAATGGGAAATGAAATGTAACATGGACTTAATGTCATGAAACCGAAATGTGATATAAGTGGATGTATTTGTGTTGACCATCTATCAACTGCTAATCTGGTAGTCATTGTTCATAGTTGGTTTGGTGTATTTCTACTGGGCTGTGGCTCACCCTATATGGGATATCATTTTCAGGTACAGGTAGCATGCCACCTCCAAGGTCATAGCTTGGGAGGCTAGAGGCAGACAGACTTTTGTTGTTTTGTTATCTTTTGATGTAATACATGTAAATTCAAGCCAATGGCTTAATGTGTATTTGAGTTAGCACTCATTTTTGTAACCAAGTGTTAACTTGGAAAGCTGTAAGCCCGTAGGGCAATTGCTTTTGTTGTTAACATGTATTACTTTTTGTAATGAACTACTCTGATGAATGGAAGGAGTTTATTTCTTATATCAATACATGTCAATATTGATGGGTTTAATGTTATTATTTTGAGTACACAAAGTTAGGGTTAAGTGTCTATCTCTAGAAACTAATATGGCATCCCTTGGTTTCCAGCGTCCCCTAGGTTTTCGTTAGGAACACCGACATTCGAAGCTCATTGAAGGATCGCGATAGCAATGGATTTGAGCGATAAGAGCACCTATGCTGTGAAATGGGCAGTCTAGAACTACCCCGTAGTGAAACCGTGATCCTCCTCCACGTTTGCCCCACCTCCATCACAAAAAGTCTCAACAAAGGCTCGAGGATGATTTCGATGCATTCACAGCTACGAAAGCCAAGGATTTTGAGAGAGTAGGTCCGTCGTTGTCGCGGACTACTGAAAGGATTAAGTAGTGAAGGTCTGTGTGAAGGCTTTTGCCAGTGGTGTCGAGCACCAAAGACTTTTGCTGCGAAATGATAGAAAGAAATAAGGAGTATGAGAAAGAGTGAGAGAGAGACAGAGACAGAGTAAGTTTGTGGAGAGAGAGAAATAGAAAGTGAGGTTGAGTATATCTAGGGTTTTGGTAGGTGGGTTTGAGAGAGAGAGATGGGAGTACTGTAACATACATTGTAATGCCTCAACTTTTATTATCCAAATCCATTACTGAATCCTTTATAGGCTTCGTGTGGGAAGAAGGGTTAGATTGGGTTGGGTTGGGTTGGGTTTGGGGCTATTTTAGCCACAAAAAGACAAAATAGGTTTTTTTAGCCTAATAAGACAAAACATCATATCCAACCCATAATCATTACATTCTTTCTCTCACAAAAAGTCAAAAAAGCCAAAAAGTCCTTCCCAAATGAAGCTTTTTAGTCCTAGGCTAAAATAGCCAAAAAACTAACCCACTTTCCAAACGAACCCGTATTATTACCAATTTCAATAATATCAAACATGTGCTAACATAACAATAAATAAATAATAACATGCCCTCTTGAAAGTGATGATGTTATATAAATGAAATTTGATACAATGTGCTCAGGCTTACATTGAACAATAATAAATAAAAGGGATTACATGGTATTTAGCCAACAAATAAAAAGCCTCGTGGCCAAACATAACAAAAGACTTCAAGTCCTGAACAATCTTTCAGCCATGTACCTGAAAAATTTGACAACACGTACGAGGAACACAAAGTCCAGTAGAGATCTTAAAAATCCTAATCAATCACAACATATAGTTAAATACGATCATGCATGCACCACAACATATCGTATAAGTAATGCGACAGTTGGTATCGAAAAGTATACTCATATAAATACATTTTTCTTCCTCAAAACATTCTCTTAACACAACACAGAATAAAATCATTTCTTTTCTTTCTAACTTCCTTTTCACTTCAAAAACGCTTCAAAACCCGTCTTCTTTTCTCTTAAACCTTCCACGGTGACATAAAAGAATTTCATTTAAACATTGATTTGAAGACACGTGAACACATACCAGTCATAATTCGACCCCACATACCAATACACTATACACATTTACACACCAAAACATCTACTACATTCTCTGGCCATAAACCCAAGGGCAAGGGACACCTACAACATGAAACCATGAACATATATTGAGAACACATATATCAGAATGTAATAAATCCTTCCATTCTCATTTCCACCGACATACAACATGGATGGCAAATGATACAACCAAAATAACACATAACGCTTTACCGGCCTCACCCAGAGGGGAACAATCCCAAGGTCACACTTTACCGGGCACAAACCCGAAGGAAAAGGTACCTATCACAAGGTGCCATGCTTTACCGGCCCCACCCAGAGAGGAACAGACCTCCATTCACACTTTACCAGATGCAAACCAAAAGGGAAAGGAACCTCTGCCAAGGTACCATGCTTTACTGGCCTCACCCAGCGGGAAACGGACCCCTAATCCATATCACAACAAGCAAGATACATAACTAGTATATGAGTGTAATACATACACTTAATCCAATCAACAACACAACAACAACCACTAATAGTTAAATGCATTAACCCATTCTTGCAAAATGTGCTCCACGCACCACCGTTCAACAACTGGTTTTCATTCATTTCCAAAACACTTCAAGGTTTACAATCCACTACCAATACCATTACTCCCTAATGGTTACCACTTACTCAACAACAAAATAATGAAACAAATTATATTACCACAATCCCAACTCTTCACTCATTCACCAATTCTCATTTCAATAATGCAACACTTAGTAATGAACAAATAATGTTAACCATCGACACTTAACAATACACAATAGATAAAAAAGATCAACTATCAATAAGTAATAACATATCACTTTACAATAATATTCATAGCACCTACCTAGGAACAATCAATACCATCCTCTACAGATAGCCAAAGACAGAACTCTAAGACTCCAATTACATAATAAAAAACATAAAGATAATAACGTACACCTCCGACTTACCAATCCCTTCCAATTCTCATTTTCTTTTAAAAAAGAAGTAATCAATTACACTTTGTTTTGACAATCAATTCACAATTTCTTTTATAAAAAGATTACCAGCTGTAGACAACCTATTTTAACTAGCCCTAAGACTTGGGCGCATTCTTTTGATTACCCGATGATGGTAATTAGAATACGTTTCTCACAGAATCCTCAATAAGAGAGATGGAATTTGAACGTTAATCTCAACCTTTATACATTTTTTTTGGCTAAACTATTTTAGACCTTAAAACCATCTTTTCAAAATATTTTTTCAAATACTTTTACGATATTCCGAGACTCCCATTTCGATTAAAATATTGCACTTTTCAGTCAACTGAGTAAGGACAAAGTGGAATAAATGGAAAGAAGGTGAAATTTTTGAAAAATATTTAAAAACATCTTCTTTATAGGTTTAGAGTTGAAGAAAATAGGAGGGGATAGAAGAAAACTGGTTTAGGAAAAGGATGAGCATCAAATTGTTAAGAAAGAAATGAACAGCCTTTACTACATTAGACATATCTCTTTGTGCACTTGGAATTTAGATATGAGGCCACCAACATTGGAAAGTATACTTCTGGGGATTCAATTTAAACCCAAGAATCACCTAAAACCGAGTCTGGATAAGGGAGATAAGTCCATTTGAAGTTGGGCTTAAGAGCAGATTTCGTTGACTTGGCTCGAGGAAAATGAACAGCCTTCACTAAATTAGGCATATCTCTTTGTACACTTGAAATTTATATGCGAGGCCACCACCATTGGAAATTAGACTTCTGGGGCTTCAATTTAGACCCAATAATCACCTAAAACCGAGTCCGGATAAGGGAGATATGCCCGTTTGAAGTTGGGCTTAAGAGTAGATTTTGTTGACTGGACCTGAAACAGCATCAGACCTCTTTTTTTTTTTTTTTTGGTTCAGTTGGGACACCCCATTGAGCCATTTTCTGATCCATTCAAGTGCATCCACTCATCCTCCAGTATCTCAACTCACCCTTCATTATCAAAAGAGGTTTTGGCCTTGTCATAAAGGATGAATCAAAAGCAACAAAGTCTTGATCATCGTTATCATCCTTGTCATGCCCATCACCTTTGTCTTCCACCTTGTCCCCTATTCCTTGACTTATTTATTCCTATATGGCTTATATACTCATATGATATATTGAAGAGGGGGATGACAGAAAAGAAGAGGGGAAAATCATTCAAGGGAGTTAGAGAGAAAATAGAGCAAAAGAGGAAAGAATGTCTAAAGTGCAACCTTGAGCCAAAACACTTCCAAGCTTCCATAGCTACTAAAATTCCTCATTTCCATACACCAAAACCACTCCAAAAATTCTTATATAGCCAAAGATCAATTTCCTTGGTCATAAGGAAGAGTGTTTAGTGATTGAAAGTGGGAAAAACTAGAGAGTTAGTCAGTTTCCATTCCATAAACTCTATAATTTCGAATTGAGGATTTGAGAACACACTTCCTACACTTGAGGGTGATCAAGAGGAAGTTTGTGAACTAAGGAGTTCATCCTTTCCTTGGAAGGTGAATTTCACAAACTTTTCATTTTCTTGCATTTCTTATTTATTTTGCTCTTTTGCTTTGATTTCTTGTTATATTATATATTGTTGTAATCTAATTGAAAGTGGTGAGTTGAGAGTCCCATATATATTATTTTTAGTTCTATTTTAAGTATGAGAAAGAGACCTTTCATGCTAAATGGTTTAATCTCTTCAGAGGTTCATTATCAAGGCATTACATCTCTCTCTCTCTCTCTCTCTCTCTCTCTCTCTCTCTCTCATGCCAAAAACAAACTTCTTGTTTAACGCTTCTCTTCATTAGTGGACGTAATTATCACTTTTGGACAAAATAATTAAAAAATGGAAAGGTAATAAAAAGGGCTAATAAAATTGGACTAAAAGAGCCACAAGATAATAAAATTAAGTTAGGTTCAATCGGACGTCATATTGAACCCATTGCATTTCTTACTTATTTTGCTCTTTTGCCTTGATTTCTTGTTATATTATGTATTGTTGTAATTGAAAGTGGTGAGTTGAGACTCCCATATATATTATTTTTAGTTCTTTTTTTTTTTTCTTGTGGAAATCTAAGAAAACAGAGTTTGGCCGAGCCTATCGAGCTACCCAGCCCATTAGTTGAACGGGTAGCCACCTAAAAGTACACCATCACGCCCGCAACCTTCATGATCGTGCCTGCGACCTCTTGGCAAAATCGGGCAGCCTTTTGACATTAAAAAGATTAACCTCCAATGGTCTTTGAGACGCTTGAAGCTGCTATTGTCTTATGTTTATTTTATTTTGAGTGTTTGTGAGGTTTTTTATATTGTGTTGTAATATTTATTCATCTTCCTTGGATTTGTAATATTTAAAATGTTGAAATAATTTCCCGCCCCGCTTCTTTCTATCCCGTTCTTTTACTTACTTTCTTTATTTGTGAATATGTATCATATTTTATTTTTCATTATATCCATGCTTTGCATCCATGTTTCATGCATCTTGATTCAGCTAAGTTTGCATTTGTGGATTTAATCAATTCCTATGTGATTATGTGCGCTATCTCATATTTTTGAGATGATTCACATATCATATCTTAGAAGGCGAATCTTTAGTTGCATCTCATGAGTAAATTGCATTAGGATTTTGTATATAAGATCATACATGTTTTACTAACTTTGTTTTGTAATTGTTCGTGGGATGTCGGTAAATATGTAAGTTTTTATGCTTTAGCATTATGTGTGTTTTTCTTATTATGTTTAAGCATTCTACCATGTGGCTACTTGCTTACTTGATATAACTGTATGAATGCCAGTGGATGGAGATTGTATCACCTAATTTGGAATGATGTTGATTTCTCATGTTTGTAAACTCAATTTATTTGGGTTGTACATCTCCAAAACTCTCTTAAAATACATAAAATCAAATTGTTCCAAAATGAATGGCATAGTTTATATTTGTATGCTTCACATAGTAAATTTTAGCATTTATTAAATAATCAAACATGAGCATATAAAGAAAACAAAATTCATATCATGGTTTAGTAAAGGCCGATCTGCTGATCGGGTGAGCGGGGGTGCTCAATTAATGACTTTCCCCCTTCATACCTAAGGTTCCGAGCCAAGCATCCTTGGTTACGATGAACAGTTACCTTGGCATAAGTCACGGGTTTCCTAATTTTCCCAAAATAAATATTAGGTGGCGACACTGAGATCTAATGACGCAGTCCATTTTTGGCAAATGATTTTTGCAATAAAATGGATTTTCTAAAAGTTGCCAACTCTGAACTCTTATCTATGTTTCACATTGCACTCGTGAGACTAGATCAAAGAAATCGAGGGTCCGAACTGTTTAACGCGCATAGGTACCCCCCGGGCATGTTACGCTTTCTGGCGACTCTGCTGGGGATTTTATGAAACCTTGACTCGAATTCCATGATATGACTTTTATTTTCAATTATATTTTTATTGCATTACATGCATTGGTGCACTTAAAGTCCCTGTGTTGCCCAGATACTGGTGGGAGCATAGGCACACTTTTTATGACACTACATCTATCTTTATGTTACTTTGGAGGCCTTGTGTTATAACCTTTTGAGATCTTAAGGTTCTCAGACTCTAAAGAGAGGCTATATTGACTCTTTTGATTTCCTGGGATTTTCATTGGTTATGACCCAAAGGACTCTTTGGTAATGTCACCTTAACTTTAACCCGGGTAGAGCCAACCTTATGCATATAATGAACTATAGTACCTTCCAAAAGTAGGACAAGATGCTCTCTCATTTCTAGGATGTATGATATCACTTGTTTGAATAGTGAAACCCTAGGTCATTTCAAAAAGCTAGGACAGAGTAACCCTCATTCCCCATAGGGGTGTTTGTTCTCTTTCTTGCTATGTGTAATGTATGGGATCGATACAGGAAATCTCAAATTCAGATGTGTGGTTCAGGCATTTCAGGGTTGAGTTCAGTGTGTCAGCATGAGTTAACAGTAATCAATAATCAGTTGAGTAGAAATGCTACTAAAATTCTGATTGGGGGTCCCATTGTTTTTGCAAGGTAGTTTGCAAACATAGCTTCAGATAGACCTAATATCTCCTAAGTTTTGTGGACTCGCTCTGACAGACTTTTCAAAATCCAAGATCTTGTTGATGGTCAGCCAGCGTTAGTCTCTTTCCCACCAGTTACTCGAAGAAGAAGGAATAAACAGTTGGCAGCACCAGTACAAAGCACTCAGCAAACATCTATCCGTTCTCACCAAAACAGTTCACCAGCATCTAACTCACCCAGACCAGCAATGGCACAGAACACAGAAGAATTTGCTGCCATGATGACAACTTTTCAAAGAACAATGGATACTGTAAATCAAAGAATAGCCGCACAGCATAAAGTCATCGCTGATCTGCGACACCCATTTGGGGCATCCGCATCTACCGTGCATCCAATCCTAGCTACTCAGCCAAATCCTGATCCACCTCCACTAGTGGAAAATCCCCAGGTCCAGATTCTTAGGAGATGTTTCCATCGGCTCCAGCTTACAGACCTTTGGCACAGCCTCCTGCGGGACTCCTTCCCTTTGACATCAATGATATAGATCTGTCCTTGATCAAGATTGCTAGGCTAGAGAAAGTGTTGAAAAAGTGCCAAGGCTTCAATTCCATTCCGGATATTGAAAATGGGTACACTGAGGCTTCGGTTAGATTACTGGAGAAGTTTAAGATGCCCCACATCGATAGATTCGATGGAAATAGTGATCCGATTGTACATGTCTGCCTGTTTTCGGATGTTTTAAGGCTAATGGGTCTTTCTCAAGCTCAAAAATTGTTGTTGTTTGGGAGAACTCTATCCAATGTGGTGGCCATCTAGTACGTAAAACTAGAGGATTCTACGAAGCGAAACTGAGAGGAGCTGTCTGAGGGGTTTGTTAACCAGTATTCATATAACACTCAGATAGAGGTAACCTTCAGTGAGCTAGAAGCAACTACCTAGAACCCCAAAGAACCTTTTATCGACTTTTTCACCAGATGGAGAGCAAAGGCCTGGATGACAAATAGACCCTCTGAAAGGAAGCAAGTCCGACTGGTGGTCTAGAATCTCAAGCCCGATATGCTGCAAAGAATGATAGTGGTGTCATTGTCTACATTTGCTTCCCTCTACGAGTTGGGGGTCCAAATTGAAAGTGCATTCAAAAAAGGCATCATCCACAGGAGTAGTGAACCTGTAAGGAGGCCATTCACCAGGAGTACCAATGCTAGTAATAACACTATTCCACGGTCTGCAGATGTCAGTATTGTTGTCACAGCGGCCAAAATGGCCGATCCCTTTGCCGCAACAACCACACAACCCTCACAACCTATCGGCTCAAACCGAAACCGAAGAACCTTTACCCTTTATACATAAGCCCAACCTATGCCCTTAACATCCTGATGGAGAAAGGGTACATTAAGCCTCTTGATCCTCAACCCCTCCCTAACCCATTACCACCTAGACATGATTTTACTCAGTATTGCATTTTCCACCAATAGCACGGTCACTCCACAGACCTGTGCTACCGCTTTCGTTATGAGATCCAGGATCTCATTGACAATAAAATCATCGCTCCACCTGCCAAACCAAACATAACCACCAATCCACTTCCTACTCATAACCATGTCCCGCCACTCAGAAACATTAACCTAATCCATACACTACCACCCACCTTTAACCCCAGCACATATATTACCTCATCCCATGTACCTAAGCCAGAAGTGGTTATTCCGGAAAACATGAACATGTGCATGATGGACATAACACCACAAACCCAACCAGGGCCTGTGGCAGCAGAGGCGGAAAAGAAGGAGAATGCACTAGAAAATGGGTTGCTTGACAACCAAGTCATAGAGAAAGGGGCCTCACTTGCAGAGGAGTATGACCCCAGCTTGTAGATTGTGGCCGTTGATCAGCCAAAGATAGTAGTTATATTGCCGGACTTCCTCAGCGTCAAAGCCAGTGGGGAAGCTAAACTAGGGCAAAATCAGAACGATTGGCCTGAACAAGGCCTAAATGACTTGGCAGAATTAGAAGAGGACCTGGCCGACCTTGACAAAGATCTGGAGAACCTTTACTTCTTTGAAAAAGAAGGTGTGGGTAGTGTATAACTTGGGTAGTGAGATCCAAACCAACTCAAAACCAGCAATGGGTGGTTGAGTGAAGAGGAATCAGATATGGAGGAGCAAGTGAGAGAGACTGTGAAAGAAGAGGAAGTTGGTGATAACAGCAAAGCTGAGGCCGTACCTTTCACTGAGAAGAAACAAGTGTTGGAGCAATTCCAACCCGAAAGAATAGAAGAAATCCAAAGAAAGATAGCCTTAGAGTAGGGAAAAGGGAAAGGAAAAGCAGAGACTGAGCCAATAACGGTAGATGTCCAAAGCATGGGAAAGCCCAAGTGGGAGCCTAGTGATACGAAAAGAATTCCAAGAAAGCTCAGGAAGTACTGGAACGTAAAAACCAAAACTGTTGTGGAAGAGGAATGGTATGATGATAGGGGGTGTGGTGTGAACATGCTCCAGGTAAAACCTGATAATAGCCCCGCCATGACTGCAGAGGAGTGGTGGGAAGATAGTGATCTAAGTCATGCGTACACAAACGAAGGGTGGAAAGCTGATACCCTTGCTGATACATGGTATATAGACAAGATCAATCATATGACCCGTAGTGGTCGGTATTTCAAACCCCTAACTTTAGAACAGCCAGAATCCTCCGACAATGAGGCTGAGAAATCAAAAGAGAAGGACGTTGAAGAAGACTTGGTCTTGAAACAGCTCAAGAAGATTTAGGCAAACATATCAATCTAGGGGCTGCTGATGGCTTCCTGGGAACATAGGCAGGCGCTGCTAGAGGCTATGAACAGGACGAAACTGCCCATCGACACCACCATTGACCAACTGGTGTCGTTGGTCACCTCTGGGGATGTTATGCCAATGATATCCTTTACAGATAAAGAGTTGCCACCTGAGGGTGCGAACCACAACAAACCCTTATACGTGATGCTGGAGAGCCAGAATAAATGGATCCCGGTGGTACTAGTGGATACTAGCTCGTCAATTAACGTATGTCTGACAAGGACCACTTATGCCATAGGCTTGAAGCCAGTTGACTTCACGTCTACAACTCAAACTATTCGAGCCTATGACAACACTAGTCGAGATGTCATGGGGACTTTTAAGAGCCAAATACTGATTGGCTTGTCCGAGCATGAGGTTGAATTCCATGTTATGGACGTGCAAGCAACTTTTAATTTGCTCTTGGGAAGGCCTTGGTTGCACCAAATGCGGGCAGTCTCATTAACGGTTCACCAGCTGGTGAGATCTCCATTCAAAGGTAGGATTGCTACTATTTACGACAATTCTTCTATCCACCCTTCCAGGAAACTACCACGTCCTTGTTAGAAATCTTCCATGGAGAAAATGATGTATTCCTCTCTAGTTTTTCCTTGGCAGAGGCCCGGCTAATTCAATCTATCATGGCAGAGGATGACGAGAACTATGTGATCACCCAATCCATTTATATGATGAATAAACAAGGATACATTCTCGAATTGGGACTAGACAGGAGTGGCAGGCAAGGAGGTACTATTGCTAGAGAAATAAGTCACAACCTCCATGCTTTTGGGCTAGGGTATAAGCCTACTGCCAAAGACTGGAAGAAACAGGGGGATAAGTTGAGAGGGAGACTTGAAGCAGAAAAGGTCGGGAGGCAACATAAACTAGTCCACAAGCCGATTCGGGGAACCCTGAATGGACGCTTTGTCCGCCAAGGGAAAGATTTCCCATTTTGTGGATTTTCGGAGCCATAGGTTGACCGGGAAACAAAGATAAGGTACCCGGGATTTGAGATCTTCTTCGAGCACCATTTATCAGAAGATGAGGATAAGCAGATTGACCCGAGCATCATTACAGAGTAAGGTAGGACTGCAAGCTTGTACATCGACGAAGAGGAGCTGCTAGGGATGGCACTGGTTGACCTACTAATGGATTCTAATGTTGGGGCTAAGTTCGTTAACTTGGGGGATAGTATTACTATCTCTATGATCAGGGATAAACCGACAGTAGATTACTCTAGTCTCATTGTGGAAGCGTCTGAGGCTCCATGTCTAGTCTAGCAATTTGAGAAATGCACCATTGGCAATTCTAAACCGGATAAAGAGTCCGAATCTGATTCCACCGAGTCTGTTGAGTCGGGATCAGTTTTGAGTTCTTTTGAGGAGTCTGAGTTTGGTACTTCCAAGGGTGTAACCCAAGTGCCAAAATCCTGTCAAGGTCTTCTTTTAGTTTTTCTTTTAAGTTGACTATAACAGAGGATTTGAACTTTGCTAATGAGAATGCAATGGGTTTCACTTACTTCTCTGTGCCTTTAGTTTGTTACACTGATCTTGATTTTCAAAATTTTGACTTAAACGAAGAGGAAGAAATTTCTCAGGCTTTGAAAAATTTGGTTGACCGAGAGGAGGAAAGGCATGTTAAGCCCTGTATAGATGAAATCATTGCAATTAACGTAGGTACTGAGGAGGATCCCCGCTTGGTCCAGATCGAGTTCACATTGTCTTCGAAGGAACGCGAGCATTTAATCGCTTTATTAAAAGATTTCAAAGATATTTTCTCATGTTTCTATGAAGACATGCCTAGAATCGATCTTGAGATTATACAGCACCAGATCCCTCTTGACCCTGAGGCCTGACCAATTAAGTAGAAACTCTGCAGAGCCCGTCCAGACTGGGCGTTGAAGATTAAAGAGAAGATCACCAAATAGATTGATGCATGTTTCTTGATGGTATCAGAGTACCCGACTTGGTTGGCTAATATCATCTCCGGTTGTGAAAAAGGATGGCAGAATCAGGGTTTGCGTCGACTTCCGAGATTTAAACAGAGCTAGTCCGAATGATGACTTTCTATTACCACATATCGATGAACTTGTAGACTTGACCGCAGGCCATGCGTTACTTTTGTTCATGGATGGGTTCTCAGGGTATAACTAGATTTTGATGGCACCAGATGACAGAGAGAAGACTGCTTTCACTACGCCGTGGGGTACTTACTGCTACAGGGTCATGCCTTTTGGGTTAAAAAATGCTAGGGCTACATATCAGAGGGTTTCGACCACAATCTTGCACTACATGATCCATAAAGAAGTTAAGGTGTATGTAGACGACATGATTGTCAAGTCCAAGAAGCGAGAAGGCCACTATGCCACACTGGAAAATTTTTTTGAATGGATCAGAGAGTACAGATTGAGGTTGAACCCACAGAAATGCACTTTTGGTATGACTGCAAGGAAAATGCTGGGGTTCTTGATCACGCAAAGGGAAATTGAAGTAGATCCTTCCAAAATTAAGGTCATCTTAGAAATGCCACCATTGAGGACTGAAAAGGAGGTATGCGGCTTTCTAGGTGAAGCAAAATTCATCAAACGGTTTATCTCAAAATTAACCTTGATTTGTGAATCACTATTTGGTCTCCTAAAGAAAGGGAAGAAGTTCCAATTCGGCTTTGAATAAGTCAAGCAGTACTTATAGAATCCACCTGTATTGTCGCCACTAGAACCTGGGAAGCCGCTAATCTTGTACCTGTCGATAATAGATTCGACTATAGGGTGCATACTAGCTCAAGAATCAGAAGCTAAAGTGGAGAAGGCCATCTACTATCTAAGCAAGAAGATGTTGGATTACGAGACCCGTTACACTTCCCTCGAAAAAGCTTGTTTAGCTTTAGCATAGGCAACGAGGAAGTTGAGGCACTATCTGTTAGCTCACTCCGTAATTCTGGTTTCGAGATTAGATCCCATCAAATATCTCTTTGAGAGACTAGCACTTACTGGTAGTCTAGCTTGTTAGTTGCTCATTCTTTCTGAGTTTGGCCTTCAGTATGTCACGTGCCAATCTCTCAAAGGGAGAGCCGTAGCGGAATTTTTGGCAAACCACCCAATGGAAGGAGATAAAGCAGTAGAGTATCTTTTCCCAGACGAGGACATTCTGCAGATAGAAGAGGAAACATGGACAATGTACTTTGACAGAACATCTAATAAGTACGGTTATGGGATAGGTGTCTTGCTAATAACACCCAATGACTCCTATGTACCCCTATCCTTCAAACTCCGATTTGAAATGTCCAATAATGAAGCAGAATACGAGGCATGTATCGCTGGATTGAAAGCTTCCCTAGAACTAGGCGCAATAAGGTTGGACGTCATTGGAGACTTGAACCTGGTTGTTTCTCAAGCCAACGAGGATTGGAAGGTCAAGGAAGAGAACATAAAGGTTTATCATCAGACCCTGGATGTTCTGATTCTGAGGTTTGAACAACTTACATTCACACATCTGTTAAGAGAGAACAACCGGTTCACTGATGTATTAGCAACTCTATCTTCCGTGGTGGACATCCAGTTGGGAGTGAAGACGCGTCCAATCATCATTGAGCAGAAGTATACACCTGCTTATAAGACCATTGCCACAATAGACGAAGTTAAAGACAAGAAACCCTGGTATTATGACATTTGGAAACTTCTGGAGAAGGATACATACCCACCAGGGGCAAATGCCAAGGATAAACAAGGAATAAGACGTTTGGCCATTCAGTTCATCATCTGTAGAGATAAGTTGTACAAGCGAGGCCATCTGGGAATGCACAAGCTCTGCGTTGAAGAAGAGGAGTCGAAACGTCTCATGGAGTCCATCCACAGAGGAAAATGTGGAGCACACATGAATGGTGTGATGCTAGCTAGGAAGATCCTCAAGCACGGCTATTATTGGTCAGCCATGGAGGAGGATTGTATCAACTTTGTTCGGCGATGCCACAAATGTCAAATTCATGTTAATCACATAAACATCCTACCGTTAAGGGTCTACAACATGACTTCACCATGGTCTTTCTTAGTTTGGGGAATTGACGTCATTGGGGTTGTCTCGCCAAAGGGTTCAAATAGACATGAGTTCATCTTGGTGGCGATCAATTATTTTACTAAATGGGTGAAAGCTTAGTCTTATTCAGTGTTGAAGGCGTCACATGTAGCCAAGTTCATCAGAAACAACATCATTTGTAAGTATGGGGTACCAAATGAGATCATTTTAGATAATGGCTCACACTTCAAGAAGGAGGTGGTAGATTTGCTTGAGAAATACAATGTGGCTTTTCATAAGTCATCAACATACAAACCACACACCAACGAAGCTGTTGAGGCCGCCAACAAGAATGTCAAGAACACCCTGCGAAAGATGGTGGAAACCTACAAGGATTGGCCGAATAAACTGCCATTTGCACTCTAGGGTTACAGAACATTAATTCGAACATCTATAGGGGCAATCCCCTATTCTCTAGTGTATGGGATGGAAGCTATTTTACCGATTGAAATTGAAGTACCGTCGCTGAGAATTATGTCAGAGTGTCAAGTAACAGAGGCGGATTGGCAGCAGAGTAGGTTCGAGGAATTAATGTTGTTTGACGAGAGGAGGTTGAAGGCATTATATCACATCCAAGGGTATCAGCACAGAATTTCCAGGGCCTTCAATAAGAAAGTTACATCCAGAAATCTTAAAGAAAGAGATATGGTGCTCAAGGACAACCGAGCTTCCATCCATGACCCTAGGGGCAAATTCAGACCCAATTGGACTGGTCCTTACATCATCAAATCCATCTGGTCAGGAGGAGCTATTATTCTTATAGATTTATATGGCCTGGAGTTCTCACAGCCGACCAATATGGACAAGTTGAAGAAATACTATCCCTAAGAGGCTTGCTAGGCTGAAAATCCGAAAGGGCGACCTAGGCAAAAGTTAGAGCATGAAAAAATTAGAAATAAAGAAAAACAGAGCTCGCAAGGTCGAAAACCCAAAAGGGCGGCTTTGGCAAAAGTTAGTGCGCAAAAGGAGAGAGTTAACATTCGACGAACCCTAACCGAACTACGTAAGGCCTGATTCCCATCTTCGGGATGCTTAGGCAACTTCATCCTGAAGTTTGGCCATAACTATCTTTAACTCAACTGTCCTATCCATTATGTTTGATCGATCTATCTTTTTCCATCTTCTATGCTTGGTTGTGTTATCTTCATTTGGTAGAAGGGCCAGTTGCAAGATAAAGAGGTGATGGTGAATGTAGTTGTGAGCAGTTATGATCTTCTGATTCGGGGCAGTCCATCTTAAGGACTGATTCCATGTGTGTCAGGTTATAACCGTTTTCGAAAATCATTTTGAAAGGTTTCAATAAAAGTGGATTTTTCTCAGAATTTTACATTGTACAACATTAACCACTCTTTAGACCAAACAAGAAAATTTTCAGTGCTCACAATTTTAATTCCATTGATTTCAACACAAGTACATTCCCCAACTCTCTGGTTAAATCAAAGTTACTTTTACATCATAAAAAACCAAAAGAAAAGGTCAAAGTGATGAACGAGGGGCACAGTCGAGTCAGGTTTTTGTCCTTCACTCGCACTTCGAATTTTCGTCACCTTAATCAAGCAATTGCCGAAAAATGCACAGTAGTTGTCGTCGGTGATACTTTTCCATCGAGCGATCGACCTGTAATGTTTTGTTTTGTGTCCATTTTATTCCAACAAGCATAAAAAGGTGCGTTTGGGATGGTTTTTGCTCATTGTCACTGGCGATGCTTTTCTATTAGGCAGTCGAGCGGTGTTGCTCTGATTTGGGTCCATTTTATTCCAGCAAGCGTAAAGGGGTGCGTTTCGGATAGTTTTTACTTTGTTTTCCTTTCATTAAGTTGTATTTTATATTTTGGTCAGTGATAGGCTCAATATTCAGTTTAGAATTCATTAAAATGCAGTCATTTTCAAGTTCAAAATTCAAAACAAAATGATTTTTATGCTCAGTGTTGTGCCATTCATACCATCCGGATTTGCAGAACAAACTCGTTTTATTAATGCCAGGGATTAACCCCGATCAAATTTGTGCAAGCATAAAAAAACAAAAACAAAAAATTAAAAAAAATTAAAAAAATAAAAAAAAATATGGAGGGATTTGTTTTCTTTTCCGATGAAGGCCACACGCCGACCTCACTTACTCAATTCTCCCGGCGACCTGTTCATCTTGATTTTGTCTTGGGAGATCCTTATAGACCCTGCCTCAGTGCTTACAAAATCGCCAAGAGAGTTGACTCTTCGCTGACCATCAAAGACAGAGTATGACGGTACTTCCAATCGAAACATGGAGGTAGCCTGCCATTTCAGCTCTTTATTCTTCGCCTTCAGTGTGCAAATCTCTGCTCGTGCATCCTTGTACATGCTTTGGAGTAGAGAGAGTTGGGCGTTGACTTGGTGTACCTCACTTGTCCTGTTCTGCAGTCGAAGAGACAATTTAGAGACTGCAATCACCGTCTCCATACAAGACTTTAGCGTGTAGTGGTTGGCTTTAATGTCAAATTGAGCTGCCATTATTTGCTTGACTGATACGTAGGAAAGTTAAGAAGAGTAGGAGCAGGGGCACTCGGTCCAGGGGAGCTTATGGGATCATTAAGGTTTGGAAAGAGAGTGAGGGGATAAGACAAGGCCATGTGTTAAAGGAGAGAGGTGTAAAAGAAAGGAGTCCTAGAATAATAGCAGAGAGCAGACTGAGTTTTGGGCAGCCTTTCTCCTCCGCTCAGTCTCTCTGTTCTGTCTCTCTCAAGCAGTGATTAAGAAGAATACGGAAGAGAGTGATTAAGAAGAAGATGGAAGAGAATAAGACAAAGAGGGAGAGAGTGCCGAGGCAATCGTTACAAATCGGGGAGGGTCTATCTTTGTCGACCGGCTGACGCAAAAGTCGAAGCTGTATGTCAAGCGTGACATTCAAAGGGAGAGAAAGACAAAAACAGGAGAGGCGGGAGAGTTATATGCGTATGTGTATATATATTGTATATCTATGTATTATATATATTTGTTTGAATATTTGTCACAAGAGTGACTTGGTTAAGTGATCTGGTTCTACAGTTAAGGATTGAGAGGCTAAGCCTGAGGTCAGAGGTTCGAACCCCCATAGCAGCGAGTGTTTCTTTTTGTGTTTTGGTTTATGTGTATGTGTATTGTACACCTATGTATTATATATATATATTTCTTTGAAAATTTTGTCACAAGAGTGGCTCAGTTAGGTGGTCTGGTTCAATGGTTAAGAATTGGGAGGCTGAGCTTGAGATTGGGGTTTCGAACCCCTGTATCAACGCATTTGTGTTTTTTTCTTTATTTTTGCTTGTTTTGCGTACGCTGACGTTAGCAAATAGAATATTCCTTATCAGTAACGGAATATTCCTCACTGATGTTAGCAAACGGAATAGTCCTTATCAGTAACAAAATATTCCCCGAATGTGTATATGTATATTGTATGTACATATCTGTATGTATTTTGTCTGTGTATGACTATGTGTATATCGTATATGTCTGTGTATGTGTTTTTTTTGTCTCCGTATATGTGTATAGCTTGCCTGTGTGTGCCTGTATACATATGTTTGGATTTGTTCACTATTTCTCCTCTCGTGTGAGACATGTTTGGATCTCAAGTTCACCTTTCTCCTCTCGCGTGAGACGCGCTTGGATCTCAAGTTCACATTTCTCCTTTTGCGTGAGATGCGTTTGAATCTCAAGTTCACCTTTCTCCTCTCACGTGAGACGTGCTTGGATCTCAAGTTCACATTTCTCCTCTTGCATGAGACACGTTTGGATCTCAAGTTCACTTTTCTCCTCTCGCGTGAGACACTTTTGGATCTCAAGTTCACTTTTCTTCTTTGCGTGAGATGCGTTTGGATCTCAAGTTCACTATTTCTCCTCTCGCGTGAGACGCGTTGGGATTTGTTCACTATTTCTCCTCTCGCGTGAGACGCATTTGGATTTGTTCACCATCTTTCCTCCTATCACATGAGATGCATTAGGTTGTTTATTTACTCAGTTAAAAACATCAGGCTCGCCTGGTGTTCACACCATCTTTCCTCCTTTTGCGTGAGACGCGTTAGGTTGTTTAGTTACTCGATTAAAAACATCAGGTATGCTTGGTGTTCACACTATCTTTTCTCCTTTTGCATGAGACGCGTTAGGTTGTTTAGTTACTCGAAAACATTAGGTGCGCTTCGTGTTCACACCATCTTTCCTCCTTTCGCGTGAGATGCGTTAGGTTATTTAGTCACTAAGTTAAAAACATCAAGTGCAGCTGGTGTTCATACCATCTTTCTTCCTTTCGTATGACACGCGTTAGGTTGTTGTTTCACTCGTTTAAAAACATCAGGTGCACCTATTGTTCACGCTATCTTTCCTTATTTTGCGTGAGACGCGTTAGGTTATTGTTTCACCTTGGTTAAAGACATCAGGTGTGCCTGTTGTTCACACCACCTTTCCTTCTTTCGCGTGAGATGCGTTAGGTTAATGATTTCTCTTGGTTGAGGTCTTCCCTCTCTTTCCGTATGCAACACGAGGAGATGTTTCTGATTGGTTGCACCGTCTTATTATTCGCTTACTTCTTTCCGTGTGAGACATGGCTTGCTTTTTGTTTTGATTTAAGCTTTTCATTCATGTTATCACATTGCTCATTACATGATCATAAGTCTTTTAAAAATAATCGGCTTCGCGTAGCGTATAAGTCCAGTTCCCAAAATCTTCCTGCATATCATTAGCATCTTGCCCCTGAACTACACTGGTTTGATTCCTTGCAATGGGATAGGTAGGCAACCTTCAGGTTAAACCACTTGCATTGCATCTTGTTTGTTTTCCCAAGTCTTACGGCCTTGTCAAAAGGGTCGTCTTCGGGCTTTGACATTCACTCACGTCATGAAATGACTTCGAGCTCTATCAAAGATGGGCAACTGTAGACACCCCATTTTGACCGGCCCTAAGACTTGGGCGCTTTCTTTTGATTACCCGATTATGACAATTAGAATATGTTTCTCACAGAATCCTTAATAAGAGAGATGAAATTTGAACTTTAATCTCAATCTTTACACATATTTTTTTTTGGCCAAACTATTTTAGACTTTAAAACCCTCTTTTCAAAATATTTTTTCTAATGTTTTTATGATGTTCCGAGGCTCCCATTTCGATTAAAATATTGCACTTTTTAGTAAACTAAGTAAGGACAAAGTGGAAATAAATGGAAGGGAGGTGAACTCTTTGAAAAATATTTAAAAACATCTTCTTTATAGGTTTAGAGTTGAAGGAAATAGGAGGGGGTGGAGGAAAACTGGTTTAGGAAAAGGATGAGCATCAAATTGTTAAGAAAGAAATGAATAGCCTTTACTAAATTAGACATATCTCTTTGTACACTTGGAATTTAGATATGGAGCTACCACCATTGAAAAATAGACTTATGGAGCTTCAATTTAGACTCAAGAATCACCTAAAACCGAGCCCGGATAAGGGAGATACGTCCATTTGAAGTTGGGCTTAAGAGCAGATTTCGTTGACCTGGCCCGAGGAAAATGAACAGTCTTCACTAAATTAGGCATATCTCTTTGTACACTTGGAATTTATATGTGAGGCCACCACCATTGGAAATTAGACTTTTGAGGCTTCAATTTAGACCCAAGAATCACCTAAAACCGAGTCTAGATAAAGGAGATATGTCCGTTTGAAGTTGGGCTTAAGAGCAAATTTTGTTGACCGGACCTGAAACAACATCAGACCTCTTTTTTTTTGGTTTTGGTTCGGTTGGGACACCCCATTGAGCCATTTTCTGATCCATTCAAGTGCACCCATTCATCCTCCATTATCTCAACTCACCCTCCATTATCAAAAGAGGTTTTGGACTTGTCATAAAGGATGAATCGAAAGCAACAAAGTCTTGATCATCATTATCATCCTTGTCATGCCCGTCACCCTTTGTCTTCCACCTTGTCCCCCATTTCTTGACTTATTTATTCCTACATGGCGTATACACTCAGATGATATATTGAAGAGGGGGATGACAGAAAAGAAGAGGGGAAAATCATTCGAGAGAGTTAGAGAGAAAAGAGAGCAAAAGAGAAAAGATTGTCTAAAGTGCAACCATGAGCCAAAGCACTTCTAAGCTTCCATAGCTACTGAAATTCCTCATTTCCATACACCAAAACCACTCCAAAAATTCTTATATAGCCAAAGATCAATTTCTTTGATCATAAGGAAGAGTGTTTAGTGATTGAAAGTGAGAAAAACTAGAGAGTTAGTCAGTTTCCATTCCATAAACTCCTTAATTTCAAATTGAGGATTTGAGAACACACTTCCTACACTTGAGGGTGATCAAGAGGGAGTTTATAAACTAAGGAGTTCATCCTTTCCTTGGAAGGTGAATTTCACAAACTTTTCATTTTCTTGCATTCCTTATTTATTTTGCTCTTTTGCTTTGATTTCTTGTTATATTATATATTATTATAATCTAATTGAAAGTGGTGAGTTGAGAGTCCTATATATATTACTTTTAGTTCTGTTTTAAGCATGTGAAAGCGACCTTTCATGCTAACTGGTTTAATCTCTTCGGATGTTCATTACCAAGGTATTACATGTCTCTCTCATGCCAAAAACAAACTTCTTGTTTGACGCTTCTCTTTATTAGTAGACGTAATTATCACTTTTGGACAAAATAATTAAAGAATGGAAAGGTAATAAAAAGGGCTAATAAAATTGGATTAAAAGAGGCACAAGATAATAAAATTGAGTTGGATTCAATCGAACGTCATATTGAACCCATTGCATTTGTTACTTATTTTGCTTTTTTGCTTTGATTTCTTGTTATACTATGTATTGTTGTAATTGAAAGTGGTGAGTTGAGACTCCCATATATATTATTTTTAGTTCTGTATTTATTTATTTATTTATTTTTTATGGAAATCTAAGAAAATAGAGTTTGGCCGAGCCTATCGAGTTGCCCAGCCCATTAGTTGGCCGGGTAGCCACCTAAAAGTACACCATCGTGCCCGCAACCTTCATGATCGTGCCCGCGACCTCTGGGCAAAACCGGGTAGCCTTTCAACACTAAGAAGATCAACCTCCGATGGTCTTTGAGACGGTTGAAGCTGCTATTTTCTTATATTTATTTTATTTTGAGTGTTTGTGAGGTTTTTTATATTGTGTTGTAATATTTATTCATCTCCCTTGGATTTTAATAATTTCCCGCTCCGCTTCTTTCTATCTCATTCTTTTATTTGCTTTCTTTATTTGTGAATATGCATCATATTTTGTTTTTCATTATATCCATGCTTTGCATCCATGTTTCATGCATCTTGATTCAGCTAAGTTTGCATTTATGGATTTAATCAATTCCTATGTGATTATGTGTGCTACCTTATATTTTTTAGATAATTTACATGTCATATCTTAGAAGCCGAATCTTTAGTTGCATCTCATGAGTGAATAGGATTTTGTATATAAGATCGTGCATATTTTACTAACTTTGTTTTGTAGCTGTTCGTGGGACGTCGATAAATATGTAAGTTTTTATGCTTTAGCATTGTGTGTGTTTTTCTTATTATGTTTAAGTATCCTACCATGTGGCTACTTATTTATTTGATATAACTATATGAATGCTAGTGGATGAAGGTTGTGTCGCTTAATTTAGAATAATGTTAATTTTTCATGTTTGTAAACTCAATTTATTTGGGTTGTACATCTCCAAAACTCTCTCAAAATACATGAAATCAAATTGTTCCAAAATGAATGGCATTTTTTATATTTTTATGCTTCACATAGTAAATTTTAGGATTTATTAAATAATCAAACATAAGCATATAAAGAAAATAAAATTCATATCATGGTTTAGTAAAGGCCGATCTTTTGATCGAGTAAACGCAATTAATGACCTTCCCCGTTCATACCTAAGGTTCCGAGCTAAGCATCCTTGGTTACGATGAACATTGGCCTTAGCACGAGTCACAAGTTTCCTAATTTTTCCAAAATAAATATTAAGTGGCGACTCTGAGATTTGATGATGCAGTCCATTTATGGCAAATGGTTTTTGCAATAAAATGGATTTTTTGAAAGTTGCCAACTTTGGACTCTCATCTAAGTTTCACATTGCACTAGTGAGACTAAATCAAAGAAATCGAGGGTCCGAACTGTTTAACGCACATGAATACCCCTGGGCATGTTACACTAACATCAATACATTTTGAAAACTAGTTATTTTTTCTCCAAATCCCCCACATACATATACAACAACCCAACTCTCATGGTTATTTATCAAAACCCCTAAATTCGATTATATACAACCATTGACAATTCCTTTAACATTATGACATTAACAATTTAAACACCAAGCCTTCTGGCCCCTCTTCCTAACCATGCTCCTACAACCCATAACCAACCACAATTATAAAACCATAAGCCCCCAAATTTAAACCCAAACCAACCCACATGAGTTTAATAAAATCAAACATGAATTTTAATGCAATGAAAAGTACTACAAATCTATAGTGAGATATTGAAAAGAAACTCAAGAATCCCTACCTCTTGAAGCGAAGAGGAGACCACCCAAAAATCAACGGCGACAAAATCACGATCTGCTCAGATTAAAACAACGCTCGCCACCCTCTACGTTTTGGTCCATGGAACTAGGGGTAGAAAACGGGTATAAATAGATGAAACCCAAGCTTCTAGGTTGAAAAAACCCAAAAATGGTGGAAATAGAGAGGGCAGAGAGGAAGGAAACTAGAAAAAGTGACTTTTCAAAGCACTACCGACTTATATAATCTCACCATCGCAACTGCAGTCTAACCTTTCGAGGGCACAATCTCACCGACATAATTGGTCATGGGCATGACCAATTCCACTTTTGGTTGCGACCCATCGTGGGCGTGACCTCCACCCCTCAACATCGCGGGTGTAGTCACATAGGTCACGAGTGTGACCAAGCTCACACAACAAACCTAGGCTGTTATTCTATAGCCAACCCAAAGCACACTAAGGTCTAAACCACCCCAACAAGATCAAAGTCAACCGGGACGACATGTGTCACATCCAAAAAAAATCGGGTCAGGTTTTCTGACCCTAGGCCATTACACATATGGATGGAAGAAATAGAGGAAAATGGGTTTGATTTCAACAGATAACACGCATAGATCCAAACAAATTGAAAGATGCGTCCTTATTAACCCAAACAAAAAGGCCCCTGGATCTATGTCCTTAAAAGTCCATAGAATGGACCTATGGCTTGACCACCCTTAAAAAAAGAGTAAAATTTACCATGTTTATATAAAATATATATATTTCTATGCACCACCTCATCAGTGAGCTCCTAAACCAATCACAGGTACCTTGCCCCTCATGTTGGCCTAGTGAATGCAACTTGGGGTCTAGGGGTGTGCTCTCTTTAAGTCTTAGGTTCACTCCCATTAGGAGTAATCCGCTCCTTGAGACCATGCTCGTGGGCTCTTTGGAGGAGGCTTTGCGTGGGTCCCGAAATTAATCGAGGTACGTGTAAGCTAGCCTGGACATCCGATCATTAAAAAAAAAATCTAATATAAATGTAATTGACCAATTGTCAAAGCAATCAACGAAGAGAATGGTATCACATAACATTTACTTTCCAAGTACACAAAATAAAATTACTCGTACAAGGGCATCTCCAACAATGCATTACTTTTTTCATCAAATTTGAGTAAAAACTCTCTTTGATATCGCCTGCTCCAACGGAGGGATTTGGCTTTTTAGCAAACCAGCGGTCGAACGACCAGTCGACCAATCAGTGCAAAAAAGGTCAAAATAGAATACTCATGTGGCAATAACTAGAAGCAGCATACTGGGATTCCCATTGTTAGAAACAATTTAAAACAAACCTGGTTCCATTACAATCTAGAAGAAAATGGTTGCTTCTTTTTTCTTTCTTTTTTTCCTTTTTTTTTCTCCTCTATTTTTGAAATTTTGAAATGTGAGAATATTGGTGAAAATGAAAGCAGGCAAACTTTTGTGTAAGAATAAAAACCAAAGGCACTATAATTTAAGATGCCAACTTAGTTGATGAAGTGTCTTCTTAGTTATATATGGTTGCCAAGCCTCCACCTCCACCTCCACCTCCACCTCCACCTCAATCTTCCTCTCGATCCACCCTAAAAAAAATACCTATTATAGTGATCAAACATGAAGATTTTTTTTTCCCCCAAAATTTTTATTTTTATTTTTATTTTTATTTTTTGTATATTTTTTTTAATACCAGAGATCAAACACTTCTCATCCTTATAGTTTGACCCAAAATAATCTACTGTTTCAATTTGAACAATTTAGTCATTACATTTTAAGTTTAGTTTCAATTTAGTTTTTTTATTCAATTTTTTATTAATGTTTACTACGTATACACCTTAAAAAATTGTAAAGCATTCCAAACTCCTCACATGACATTATACAGAACAAAGAAGAGCAGAGCTAGAAGAAAAGATCCCAATCCAAACCCTTCATCTTCATAACCCAATCTCTCGCTTTGTCAATTTCCAATATAAAAGATGTCAAGTATGGGAAAGAAGAGAGTGAGCAAGTACATTACCATCAACATTAAGCTCATACAAAGCAGCATCATAAAGGTGAAACCACCTTCATATAGTCCATCACTTCTTGATACAAAGATGAGAAAGCTTCAACTATAGATTCCAAGAGAGGTCCAAAGATGAGCAGAGCAAGGACTTCCACCATTAGTAGTGGAACTAATGGTGATGGCCCTCTGTTACTTCCCATTTTGTTCTTGGTCCTTTATACAGCAACAATAATCACTGGAAATTATATCAAAAATGGCCCTTTATACTTAACTTGGAACCTTGGAGCTATGTCACCTATTTTTGTGTGAAGTTTTCAACAAAGCAGATGACCTGGTGGACATATGGCCTGACGCTCAGCCGGTCGTCCGGGGGGTCGTCTGATGCCCGAAAATGATGGTCCTGAACAGTGAAATGTTGAAAGGTCCCAGACGTTCTCAATTTGATGAAAGATTTTTTATATTCTCGATTTGATACGCATTTGGTGAAACCGTTGGAACAAGAAAAGAAGCTACTTTTCATCAAATTTGAATTTGGTGATAGATTTGGTATACAGTTGGAGATGGCCTAAGAGCATCTTCAATTCTCCTTCTTTTATTATATCAAATTTAAATTTGATGAAAAAGTATTAAAAAATCATCTCTAATGCTTTCATTAAATGTTAATCAAATCAAGCGAGAATGATTTTTTTCATCAAATTTAAAACTCATTAATCCTTCGTTGAAAATTTGAATTTGAAAAAAATTTAAAAAGAAAGAGGTTTTATCTTCCCAAAAAAGAAAGTGGTTTTATTTTCAAGAACAAAGACAATTAAAAAGAAATCTGGTGTGGGCACATTTTAATCCATCTCTTACTCTCTTCTTGTCTATATTTGTTTCGATTGGATGTGTGCATTTAAATGGGTGACACCATAAAACAAAACTGTTAAAATTCTAGATCTGAAATAGAAGAAGTGCGAATGTAGTGAATAAAGTTGTAGGAAAGGGTGTGTACTATATACATTCTATGGTATGTATATTATGTATTTTTATGATAAATATTATATAATTTTTAGGTAGAATTATGATATTTGTGGTTCATAGATGAAGTATCTTCATTTCTGAATCGCAAATTATCATAATTCTATCAGAAAATTACATAACACTTGCCATAAAAATATATAACATACATCACAATAATACATATGGTGCATATAACTTCCCTAAGTTTCAGTCATCATCAATCATGTTCAAGAAAGAAAGTTATGCGTGGTTATTTGTTTATTTTATGATCTTCTCATTGTTTGCATTTAACTCTGCAAAAAAATCTCATGGATATATTTTACAATAAAAAGGTTAGCATAATTTGATTGTTCTTGATACATGATAAATTTATTTTAAAGGAGTTTATGCAATAAAAAATATTTATTTGTTCTTGTATCACTATACAAATATGGTGAAGAATTTTTCCAAATTTTCATTTCTCTAAACCATAAAGCTCATTGGGATCACATTTTTGCTACACATGATAAAAGACTCGCTTTGATTGTAAGACTCTATTTGGATTGAGGGGAGGGGAAGGGAGGGGAGGGGAAGTGAAGGAAAAGCTAGTTGTGAGCAGTGGCGGAGCCAGGATTTTGGCTTAGAAGGGGCACCTTTGAATTAAAATTTTAACAAAACTCATAATTTAACTTAATTTTTATTTGATGGTAGAACTAAAAATTAGTGCGATGCAAAAGTTATATTTAAATATAAGATCAAGTTAACTAATCATTATCTTTATTGTTATTAATTTATTTTATATATGATGATCATCACAGTTTAAAAAATAATCACATATACCCTCATGAAATATGAGAACAAAATTATATTAAGATGCACACACACAGATAAAGAGATATAGTGAAGATAGAGAAAGAAATGAGAAAAAGACGAATAAATAATATACAAAGGCTATTATATATTACTTGTTTTTTTCACTGTTTTGAATAATTGAATTACATGGTAATATATTATTAGTTGGCATTAATTGTGTAATAATTATATGTCGTATAAGAGGTGATATAAAACAGTGACAAAATATCAGTGATATATAACATTTCTCTACTATAAAATTTATAACAATTTTTTTTAGCATAATTAAACATTTAAAGTGATAAATTAAACATTTTTTTTTATAAAAAAAAAAAAGTAAAGAAAATAGGGGTATAAAAATTTCAAGATATTACTTGGATTAAATTGAAATATATATTTTTATTAGAGGCAAAAGAATAATTTCCCAAAAGTTGAGGGGGGACACGTGACCCCTCTGGGCCTCACATGCCTCCGCCCCTGGTTGTGAGAGAAAGAAAGGAAGAGAAAGTCTCCTCTATCTTACTTGGTTAGACAATATTTAATTATGAACAAATATTACAATTAGATATTTGAATATATTATTATGAAAAATACTTCACTTCCTTTCCGTTTCCTCCCAATTTTGGAGAAAAAATAAAGTCCTTAAAATACTTGTACTCTGTTCACCTCATAACCCCCTCTATGCAGTTCCATTTCCATCCTTTAAAAGAATTCAAGCATGATTTAAATAACCTTACCCTCCAAATCCTTTACTTTTCCTCATACATCATCAATCCAAACGGACTGTAAATAAAAGGAAAAATTAGCAACGAATCTCTCATTGCACAAAAATAAACAACATAACAAAAAGTTTCTATAACAGGGGAGATTATTGGTAATGGGTTCAAGCCCCATACTAAAAAAACTTCTAAATTTCAAATCCACTCACTTGACCCAATATATATGAGTCGTACATAAATTGTAAGGGTTTAAAAAACAAAAAAACAAAAAAAATAAACAAATTAAAAATAAAAATCGGAAATAGAGAATCCTTAATTGTTAGATGCAGCTACAAGAAACTCCAATTTTAATTTATTTATTTATTTTATTTTGTGTGTTGTTGTTGTGTGTATCTATATTTAATAAGAGTTTTCTTAATTAATTTTTGTGTGCCATTTAGGTTCAAGGACTCCCTCTTTCAGTCCCTATGTTAATAATCCATTCTATTTATAGTGCAAAGAGCTGAGTTGGTGTTGACATTTTTTGTCACAAATTTTTTATTCCAAAATTATCTTTTTGTAACTAACAAGTCAAGCACAAATTATTCAGTAATTCAATCTATAACCATCAATTTCAAGCATACACATAAGTGATGATATATACACCAAGGGCTTACTCTAGTTTTTAAAATTTTTATTTTAAGACAAATTATTGAACGAGCTATTTAATATATATATGTATACACATAAGTTGTTTTTAAAATTTTACAATATAATTTTACATGAAGACTCCGTTTGTTTTGACGTAAAATGTTTTTGTCAAAAATATTTTACTTATTTTCTGCCGTTTGATTGTTTTTAAAATTTTACAATATATTTTTAGATGAAGGCTCCGTTTGTTTTGACAGAAGATGTTTCTGTCAAAAATATTTTACTCATTTTCCATTGTTTGGTTAAACAAAAAATAAGTAAAATATTTTTTTAAATAAAATATTGTAACATAATTTTCTCAAAAATAACTTACCAATAAAAATTTCGTAAGTCAACTTTTACAAAGTTGACCCTCACTTATTATCTTTTCAATACATTTAGCATTTTCAAATAAATATCTTAGCTCACTAAAAAGTCATTAGATGACAATTTATTGAATCAAATTTTCTCTTTTAGGCAAGTGTCAACCAAACACCAAAAAACTATACAAAAATATTTTTTCTATGTAAAATCAATTTACAAGAAAATTATTTTACGTCGAAACAAACGGAACAAAGTGTAAATAATATGAAATAAATAAGTATTTTCAAAATTTTCATTGTTTTAATTTGTGAAAACTAAAAAAACATAAAACTACAAAACAAAAACCATACTAAACAAAGTGAGCACAACAGTGCCTGTTGTGCACTCAATAGGGCTCATTCTGGATCCCACTTTAATAATTCGAACAGTTCATTTTTTAAAGTATATCAAGTAAACTATATTTGCAAAAAATTGATTGGAGATCGATAACCCTTTCATTAATCACATTTATATCTAAAACTGGATACAAAAGACTACCATATCTGATCAACTTAATTTTTTGTAGATATATTCTACTTGACATATTTTAAAAAGCGCATAATTTAGATTATCAAAATAAGATTCAAAATAGATCCCATCAGAAGCAAAATAATAACTGCAATGTTCGAAGCACAACAGCCACCCCTTTTCCACTAAACAGACCCTAAATTTATGGACTTCACATAGATGGGTGTTTCTCAAATGGTTTTGAATTCTGACATCTAATTCCATCTCTTGAGTGGACTTTTGTGGTCTATGAGTTGATAGAATTTTGTCTCAATTCACACCATTTTGTGATTTAGATATCAATTTTTGAACAAAAATCAGTTGTTCAACTACCAACTTACAAACAAATACACTATTCAATAGTCGATATCCAAACAATTATTTTTTGTTTAGAAATAAATATCAAAATAACACAAACAAACAAGATTCTTTAGAGTGATTTTTTGATTAAAATAGTTAAAAAGTCAAACAAAATTATCACTACACTATTTTTTATACGCTTTTTCATAAAAAGCTAAAAACTAAATAAAATAGCCAATTCTCAAATAAGCTAGTGTGTGAAAAGAATTATTTCCAAGAAGTTCAGACCAAAAACCCCAATTTTTAAGTTCCTTCATGACCCTATGAATTGTTTCTCGGGTTCCACAATTATTCTCTACCAAATAGTCATTTTATTAAAAAGGACAATTCAGGCTCTGGATAAAACAGGTTCTAGGGAGGCTATCATGCATAGTCTTGTCCCAGATTTCCGAAGAGGTTTATGTGAACCTGAAAATAGCCACTCCAAAAATAAAATTCTAAAAAAAGACTGTTTCTGTGACTCAAACTTGAAAATAGTTGCTCCAAAAATAAAACAAACCTTTTACTGCTCACTGTCAATCCCCTATGCAACCGTCTCTCATAATACAATTGCAAACCATTATGAATAATGGTACAATCTGGACAAGAAAGGATAAAACCAGATGTTGTCTCTCTTTGACAGTAAAAACTGTTTTCAATTTTAAAATGTTCAACAAGAGAAAAATATGCATACCAAACAGATAAACACATTGACAAGAAAACCAAGCACAACCCACAAATGCTATGTTCATCAATGAATTGCCAACATGGGCAAAAGGTAACTTCATAAATCCACAGAATTGTTTTATGAACTAGGCAACACAAAACAGAAACAAAAGTAAACCACCACACACAAAACCAAAGACACTTTACCAACCACTTAGTCTTCAACTGTTAGGGCCAATACCCTGCCCAAACTTCATTCATCCCTTACTATTTTCCTAATCAACTTCCAAGCCTTATTTATAACAAACTGTTGCAAAAATACAAAAACAAAAAAAGCACACACTGTAAGAAAATTATACGCACAACTTGGACACCAATAATGGTTCAAAGCAAGTTACCCCCAATTTGGTATACATAATCTTTTATAAACTCTGGCGTCATGCAAAGAAATAGAATTCAAACTCCAAACGTTGCAGCTTAGCTTCTGGCAACATTTTATTATCACATCACTTTCTCTATTTTTGTACGCGTTTTCATAAAAAGTCAAAACCTAACTAAAATAGCCAATTTCCAAACAAGCTCTATGTATAGTGTGTGAATAGAATTATTCCCAAGAAGTCAAGACCAAACAAAATTTTTGAGTGAGTTCATGACTCCATGAATTGCTTCTCAGGTTCCACAATTATTCTCTACCGAATAGTCATGTTATTAGAAAGGACAATTCAGGCTTTGTATAAAACAGGTTCTAGGGAGGCTATCATGCAAATAGTCTTGTCCCAGATTTCCGAAGAGGTTTATGTGGACCTGAAAATAGCCACTCCAAAAATAAAGTTCTATAAAAAGACTATTTCTGTGACTCAAAACTTGAAAATAGTTGCTCCAAAAATAAAACAAACCTTTTATTGCTCACTGTCGATCCCCTATGCAACTGTCTCATAATACAATTGCAAACCATTATGCATACCAAACAGATGTTGTCTCTCTTTGACAGTAAAAACTGTTCTCAATTTTAAAATATTCAACTAGAGAAAAATATGCATACCAAACAGATAAACACATTCACAAGAAAACCAAGCAAAACCCACAAACGCTATGTTCATCACTATATTGCATACACAGGGCAAAAGATAACTTCATAAATCTACAGAATTGTTTTATGAACTAGGTAATGTTGGAACAATCTTCTGTGTAAATAAAATAAATTTAAACAAAGTCAAAATAAATAAATAAATAACATACCGAATTTATTTATCGAACCGAATTAAAAATTAAAAGACCAAGTCGAGTATGTGACACTCTATCCTTAAGAAAGATTCGCCCCGCTACAGTGCTTACGGTTGAGTGGCATCTATCTCCCATGATACAATGATCTTCACAAATTTGTAGTAGCACTCCACACAAATTTGTACGGCGAACTAGAACCTTGTGTTCTAATACTCTCTGAATATTTCTCTAAATAACTAATATGAAGAATAATGTAAACAAATAAGATCTGGACAGCAAATACTAGATTTTCAGACTGTTTTTGGATCATACGGACTGCTAGAAATTGACTGTATTTATAGGCAAAAATTTGACCCGAACAGGTGCTGTGAGGAATCCGAACAGGTACCACTTTGTTTCAAACAGATATAGCTTGAAATTCAAACAGATTCACAGCAGTTTACATAACTGAATCTGTCTTACAATCTGGAACTGCTGGACAGTTTGAAATGAATCTGTCCGGTTTTAAACAGTTTAGAAAAAACTATTTGAACTGAAAAATCTGTTGTGGAATATTTAGACAGGAAAAAGTTTGTTTGGACAAAAATTTAAATTCAAATTTGAATTAAATTTCCGCAAGAATTTTTGAAAAAATTCAAATGAATTTTGTCCAAAAAATTAATATTAGAATCGACTCGACCCACACCCGGGCCCGGCTAGGACAGACGGCGGCGCGCGTGGTGGTTTGGGCTAAGGTTTACTTTGTCCATAACTCCTCTCTTCTACAAACTTGGGATGCCTCTTGGGGCCCACCCCAAGTGTTGTAGGCTAAAGCTTATATACTCAACAAAGCTCTCTTAAAATTTCAATGTAGGACAAACCTCACAAGGAAACCCCACATTTAAAACTTAAATGCTCAATTCCACGAATTCAAAAACGACGTCAACTTCCCATTTACTCATAAATGGTTTTGACGAACCGTCTTCACCGTGTGACTTGCCATGCGGCAAAGAACATGTCACCTCTTCGGACCCACCCCAAAAGGCGTTTGGGGCCCACTCAATTTTGGGTTCAAAGTCAGCCCAAAATAAGCCTATATAAACCATTTTTCCAATAGGTAACACACAACAGAAACAAAAGTAAACCAGCACACACAAAACCAAAGACACTTCACAGTTACCAACCACTTAGTCTTCAACTGTTAGGGCCAATACCCTGCCCAAACTTCATTCATCCCTTACTATTTTCCTAATCAACTTCCAAGCCTTATTTATAACAAACTATTGCAAAAATACAAAAACAAAAAAAGCACACACTGTAAGAAAATTATACGCACAACTTGGACACCGATAATGGTTCAAAGCAAGTTAACCCCAAGTCAGTATACATAATCTTTTATAAACTCTGGCGTCATGCAAAGAAATAGAATTCAAACTCCAAATGTGCAGCTTAGCTTCTGCCAACATTTTATGTTGATGAGATTCCTCTCTTGTCCTTGCCTTCTAAATGCTTCCCGCACAAACAGAGCATACAGATTTAAGGATCCAAATAAAAGCAAAAATACCATGTGTATGTGTGTATTTACTAGTATGCTTCGGAACGTAATTACTAGTATGCTTGTTACTACTGCATCATTTTTAAACATCATACATTTTCGTTCTTTTTCTTTTAAGTTTTTATTTTTTGAGGACACATCAGATATTACTAATCATCCTCAATCCTGACTACTATTACTACTTTGTACATTAAGAGTTATGGACTTGGAAACTTCCAATTTTCCAATAGAAATGTTGGCCTACTTACATACCAGATATATTGCATAAACCTTTTAGGTGTTGATGAAACATGTTCCTATTCAGTGGCATAACTAGGATTTTAATTCAGTAGTCATTCAACAAATATCATCAAGTCATTAAGTAAAAATTTGGTTCTACACAACCTATCAAAATCAACTTTCACATAATACATTATAATTTTATATATTTTCAATCAAATAGATAAAAGTAATTCAAACTTGTCAAATTACATATAAAAACAAACATTGAGAAGGGGTCATTTGTCAACTCTTCCGTTTTTGTTTTGTGTTTTAGTATATTGTTTTCATTTTCATAAAGGTAGAATCAATTCTAAAATTTTCAAAACAATCAAAAACGAAAACAAAATACGTTTTTTTTTTTTCTTTCAAAACAATTATTCACCCCCTCCCCTTCCCTCTCCCTATAATACTATTGCTTCAACAAAAATAAAGCAAATATCTACAGTTAACTCATACAATCACTGACAATAACATTTGCTATTGTTTTCCACATTATAAATACACTTCAAAATTTATATTCTAATATGCATTAAGAATCATGTCACGTATAAGTTTAAACAATAAAGACAAATTTTAGATTGTGTTTATAATGAAGTGGAATAGCAAAAATAACTTTTTTTCTCTACCACTAGGTTCAATTTGTAAAACTCCCAACATTTTGGATAAATTTCTACATTTAATTTTTAAAAAAAAAAAAAATCAAAATTGAGTGTAATCAACTAACACCACTCAATATGACAGGCTATCGAGTGGTCGATATGTGAGGTTAGCAGGTGGTTGCATGTATCTTGAGTTTGCACTTCTAAGGTGGGTCCCAAAGACCCCTTACTAGGGTCAGTTCTCGGTTATAAAAAAAAAAATTATAACTGAGACCATTCATTAAGATGTAGCTCCATCTGTTCCTTTTAGGCAACAAATTGTGCTACCTATCTATCCTTTCTTCCTGAAATACAATTTACATAATTCTTCATCCCCTCTTGTTTATGTTTTATCTTTTTCTACAAATAATAATATTAGGAAAAAAAGAAAAAGAAAAAAGGTGTCTACTTACCCATTCTACACAACACCCAGATGGATACCACATATCAGGTACAAGAAAATAAACAATTAATAAAGTCTTCAACTAATAAAATTCATTAGTACAAGCAAAAATGATTTCATAGCCAATAATCAAAAGAAATACTTAATAGTTTTGAATGCATATTTACCATGAAACAAGGCTGTTGGTGTGTTTCCGTATGAAATCAGAGCTGAAAACATCGAAGGATCTTGCCTCTCCTGTTTTCACATTGTAAGCCACAACCAGCTTTTCAAAGTGAATGAAGACCAAGATTTGGCCATCATCCAGCCAACCAACAGGTATGAAACTCTCACATAAAAAATTTGGTCCAGCTATTGCTTCTGTAATCTTGTAAAGTTTAGCCCATTCATTGCAACGCAAGTCCCTTAATATGCATACATGAACCTCTGCTGAATGTCTCACAATGAAAGATAAACTATTCCCCAGCTCAAGAAGACTATAACAACTCCCAACAAATTCATTTGGAACTTGAATGGAGTGAGAAGTTTCATCATAAAGGTCAACAGCAAAAATATGACTGCTCATTTGAGAGTAATAAATAGCGCCTCCAACAGACACTGAAGCTCTATCATCACAATAAAAACTGATTCCTTTTAGTTAAGTCTCCATTCTTCTCCATGACATATTATTATCCACAGACAATACAAACCACCTATATTCTCCACCTGATATTTTACAACGGCAAACCACCTTGTACTCCTCAGTGCAAGAAACGTAACCAATATGACAAGAGAGCAAAAGATGACCTTTCGTAATAAGAAAAGGTAGGTTCTTATACTTTTGTGTCACATGATTCCCAACAAAAAGATCTCTCTCAGGATATGAGCCTGAAAACAGTGATAAGCCACCACAACTAGAGACCATATGTCCATGACAATTTAGGTGTGTTGTTTGAATTCTCCCTCATTAATTAAACTCAAGGAAACATAAATGATATGGCTTACCAAATTTTTGGATGAACGAGGCATCCTTTGATTGAAGGAGGTGTGCCTTGATATAAGAAGGATCATATATAATTTTGGCCCAAGCCTTGCACACAAATTTCCCACAGTAATGCAAAAACTCAGCAGGAAGGCAAACAAGAATGTGAAAAATGATGTCCTCAGGAATAAATGGGATGTCATTTTTCTGTTCCTTTGTTTGAGAGGATGAAGCATTCCCACAACAATGTAGAGAATACTGTAAGAATTTTATAAATGATGATAAAAAATAAGACAAATAACAACATTGTTCACACATCTATGGAATAAAAAGTTATAGGTTCGGACAAGAAAATGTCTTTGGCACAAAATGAAATACTAAAGGAAGAGAAGCACATACAAAACAAAAATCTCACTCAAAACAAAACCAAAATAATAAACTCAGTGTCACCTTTTTATTATACAAAAAAGTAAATTTTTTTTTGAAAATAGAAACCAAACGTGGTGATTATTTTTTGTTTTTTATTTTTTAAGGAGATGTCTTAATATTTTTGGTTTTTATACATTTTCTTGATGCTTTATTTTGATTTAAGAAATTGTGTATCTACCCAAATTAGGTTAAAGAAAATTTCCATCGAACAGTTCTAAGACTTGAGCAAGATGAAAATGACAAGTGAATTGACATGGAAAATCAAGAGTCTCTTGATCACCAGGAAAAAGTGGCGCTAAAAACTTCTTGTCAACCATGAATCAATGTATCAATAGAAATCAACGATCAACCATATATCAATGTATCAATAGAAATCAATGATCAGAAGGGTGTCAAGAATCCTAAAATCCCAAGGATGGGTGGCTGTTTATTAGGCTTTACAACAAGGCAAACTTTTCTTAATTTTTTTTTAAAAAAAATGTAATTTATAAATGTAAGTTCTCATTGTCAAATTTCCAACCATAGTTTCCTGGCTTTGCAGACTCTCTCTCTCTCTCTCTCTCTGACACACACACAAACACAAATTTGTACTGTACTTAAGTTTTAACCAGTATGAAGCATGTCATTAACGAAAAAATATTGACCTTCTCGGAATTTAAGAACAAAATTGAATTTACTTACAGACTTGCATTAAAAGTGCAACACTAACAGAGAGGATACGAAAGGCACTTGACCAGTCTTCAAGAGCCTGTCAAGTGCCTTACATATCCTCTCTGTCAGTTTTGCAATTCCAACGCAAATCTGTGAGCAAATCAATTTTATTCTTGAATCCCAAGAAGAAGTAAAAATAAATAAATAAAAGAAGTAAATTACAAATATAAGATCTCTTTGTCAAATTTTCAACCATAGTTTCCTAGCTTTGCAGACTCTCTCTCTCTCTCTCTCTCACACACACACATGCACACACCCACATAAATTTGTACTACATTTAACCAGTATGAAGCATATTTATGGGGAAAAAAATATCATATTTGTGAAAAAGATATTTAAAAAATTACTAAATACCAAAATTACAAAAAAATAATACGAAAATTCAATACATTTTTTGTATTTTTAGATATTTCTTAATTTTTTAAAATATCTTTTTACAAATATTTTACTTTTTAGATACATCTAATTTTTTTTAATATTTGTAAAAAAAATCTTTAAAAAATCACTAAATACCAAAATTACAAAAAAATATATATAAAAATTCAATACATTTTTTATATTTTTGTATATTTATTAATTTTTTACAAATATTTTACTTTACCAAATTTAATATTTGTAAAAAAAAATCTTTAAAAAATCCATAAATACCAAAATTAGAAAAAAATAATACGAAAATTCAATACATTTTTGTATTTTTGGATATTTATTAATTTTTTAAAATATTTTTTTACAAATGTTATACTTTTTAGATAGATCTAAATTTTTTTAATATTTGTAAAGAAAATCTTTAAAAAATCACTAAATACCAAAATTACAAAAAATATAAAAATTCAGTATATTTTTTATATTTTTAGATATTTATTAATTTTTTAAAATATTTTTTTACAAATATTTTACTTTTTAAATAAATCTAATTATGGTGAACTTAAAAAGTATTCATTTAAAAAATAAAAATCACATTGTGATACTCTTAGCGGTAAGAGTCTACCATAAGCAACCAAAAAAAAACCCGCAAGATGGATGAGGAGTAAACTAATATAACAACATAACATGGAACTAACATAACAACATGACATAAAAAACACGTTTAGTAGGACAGGGACGAGGCTTTGAGAGAGAGCCGATGGTCCGTATGCGGCTCTCCACTGAGGATAACCAAAAAATAAATATATGAATCAAATAAAATTAAAACAACAGAAATATCATTCTCAAATCAAACAAACTTATAACTACTAAAATAATTTTTTTAAAATAAATCAAACTAAAAATCAATCTAACAAACCTTCAAGCCTCAGAGAAGTTGTACCCTCATGGACTAATAATGATGAGGGGCCTGGAGAAAAAAAAAAATCAAACAAATAAGAACCCCAACAAAACAGGAAAAAAATTTAAAGCAATGAAATTTGGAAATGTTCAAGTAGATAAGAAAAACAGCAACCACAAAATGGTAAACTGGTCAGAGTGCTAAAATCTCTATTCATCAATTCCTCCTCCTCCTCCTCCTCAAACTAATACTAAATCTGGCAGGGGCTCTCCTAATTCGAACACTCCTTTTCCCTGATCTACTAACATGAAAAACAAGTTTAGGACTGGACGAGGCTTCAAGAGAGAGGCGATTGTCCGTATGAGGCTCTCAGCTGAGGACAACAAAAAAATATATATGAATCAAACAAAATTAAAACTATTAAAATAGTTTTTTTAAATAAATAAATAAATCAAACTAAAAATCAATCCAACAAACCTTCAAGCCTCAGAGGAGTTGTACCCTTGTCACACGAGGGGCCTGGAGAAAAATAATAAGAACCAACAAAACAGGAAAAAAATTTGAACTACTAAAATTTGCAAATATTCAAGTAGATAAGAAAAAACATAAGTCACAATCTGTCGGAGGTTCTCAGCTTAGGACAATGGACAAAATATATCAATCAAAATCAAACAAAATTAGAACTATGGAAACTATCAATCAAACCAGTGTTTTTAAAAGTTGGTCTACCAAAAAGCAACCAAAAAAAAATCCTGGGAAGTGATACTCTTAGCAGTTAAGAGTCCACCACAAAGCAACCAAAATATCCATAAAAATAGTCAATTGGTCGGGGCTAAAAACTCCATTCATCAATTCCTCCTCCTCCTCCTCCTCCACAAACTAATACTAAATCTGGCAGGGGCTCTCCTATTATAGAAATATCATTTTCAATTCAAACAAAATTAAAACTATTAAAATAGTTTTTTCAAACCTTCAAGCCTCGAAGGAGTTGTACCCTCGTGGACTAATAATGATGAGGGGCCTGGAGAAAAAAAATCAAACAAATAAGAACCAACAAAACACAAAAAAAATTTAAACGTACTGAAATTTGCAAATGTTGAAGTAGATAAGAAAAATAGCAATCACAATACAAACCTGTTGGACTGGGAGTTGTTTGGACATCCTGCACCAAGCTTGAAATCCTTATATAATCTGTACTGCCCAGTCTAGCAGGGACTCTCCTATTTCTTGCACCCCTCCTTTTCCCAGACTGATTAACTAAAAAATTCGGACTCCTCGAGACAGAAGTGGGCAACTGTCTGAGGTTCTCAACTGAGGACAACGGAAAAAAATATATCAATCAAACAAAATTAAAACTATAGAAACTATATCAATCAAACAACAAAGCAGGACAAACAAAAAAAAAAGAGGAAAACTTTAGTGCTGCAAACTACCTGTTGAATTGGGAGTTGTGGACCCAATACCTAAATCATCCAGACCACCTTTCCCAACAAATGCACCTATGGAATATAGAACATCAAAAAAATTCAAAAAATAGTTCACATAAAGTGGGTGTTTGGGAAGTGGCTATTTTAGAGGCTTTTTGGCTTTTTGACTATTTTAGTAGGCTATTTTAGTTTGTGTTTGGGAAGATGGGATGCATTTTTATTTGAGTTGGTGTATTGAAAAATGTGTTGAAATGATGTTTGAAGTTAAAATGACAAATTTGTCCCTAACTTCACATTTTTCAAAATTAATTTAAAGGGGTAAAATTGTAATTAACCAACCTGTCACAGTGACAGTCTTACACTCACTGTGACAGCCCACAGCCGGGCTATTTTTTTTTTTTTTTTTAAATCAATGGTCTAAAGGGGCTAAAAGGCTTTTTTTATTGTTGAGGCTAAAATAGCCTCTACCCAGGCTTCCCAAACACCGCCAAAATCAATTCATCAAAAAAATTCAAAAAACAGTTAACCCAAAAAGTTTTCACTTCCAAAACTGTTCATTGTGGCTTAGGCACAAGGTGAGGTGCACGCTTCATTGAAGCGAGGCAACCTTTCAGTAAAAAATAAATAATTAACATAGACTAATAATTTGGACATACACATAATCAAAATAAATAATTCACAACTCATAACCACTAAAACAAAGTAGGACGAAAAAAAAAAAGAAAAAGAGGATAACTTTATCTTGACAGTGCAACAAACTATTAAACCTGTTGGATTGGGGGTCGGCGGTGATGGTGAGTTGTGCTGAGTGTCCCTAACAGTGGCAGCTATGAAATATAGAACATCAAAATTAAAAACATTATAAATATATGAATCAAACAAAACTAAAACTATAGAAACTATATCAATCAAACAACAAAGTAGGACAAACAAAAATAAAGAGGAAAACTTTATCTTGACAGTGCTGTAAACTACCTGTTGAATTGGGAGTTGTGGACCCAGTAGCTACATCATCTAGACCACCTTCCCCAACAAATGCACCTATGAAATATAGAACATCAAAAATATTCAAAAAATAGTTCACCTAAAAACAGTTCATCAAAAAAATTCAAAAAACAGTTAACCTAAAAAGTTCCCACTTCCCAAACTAAAGTTTAGTGTGGAGTCCCAATACATCGGAAAGACTCTCTTTACCTACAACAAAATTCAAAAAACAGTTCAATGTTATAGAGCTGTAGAGAAAAGAAGAGTATCAACTACAGCTGTAAATAATCATAGACTAGTTATAGAGAAATCGTGGGTGGAATGGCAGGCTTATAACTACCTTCATTATATACAAATGTAGAAGACGGCGGATGTTCTAAAGGGTTGGTTTGCTGGGGGATTTCAGAAGTGGAAGGATTAGGCCCTTCATTATATACAAAATTCAAAATTCAAAAAACAGTTCAATGTTATAGAGCTGTAGAGAAAAGAATAGTATCAACTACAGCTGTAAGTAATCATATTTATAGAGAAATCATAGGTGGAATGGCGGGCTTATAATTACCTTCATTATATACAAATGTAGGAGGCGGTGGATGTTGTGAAAGGCAGGTTTGTTGGGGGATTTTAGAAGTGGAAGGATTGGGCCCATCAACTACATTAGAGAAAATAATAGTAGACAATAAAAATCAATTACAGCTATACGTACTCAACATACCCGCATCTCCCTTCAGCTGGAAGGATACCAAGGTCACCTTCAGTGCTCCGTCCTCAATGCCAAGCATCTCGAACGTCTTACTCATTTGTTCCAACCACTCATCTGCCTTAAGTGGTTCCTTTGGGTCCCCAATAAACTCGTCCGGATTAGACCGGAAGAACTCCCTCTTTAAGAATGAAGGTCCTGCCTCTGCAACCTGATTTTCAGCTCTGAGAATACCCAAAGCTCCTGCTATCTCTCTGGCCAAGGCACCCATAGCCTACTGACCCGCTGGCTCGGCCACATTGGCCTGGCCAACTCCCTCCTGTACTGCCGGAATCTCATCCGGTATAGGCACCTCCTGCCTCCTAGGCCTACCACGCTGACCACCTCTTCCTCGTCCTGACATCCTAATAAAGGAAACAAAAAACATTAGCACATTCACAAATGTGTCGAAACTAAACACTCGCGTCCTAATGCATGGACAACTTTAATTCATTCCACGTAAACACATAAACACATAAGCACTTACGAATTTCCTTTCCAGATAATGATAGTCCCGAGGCGTTATTAGAGTTCCGGTTAGAAACAACATTGATCAAGTGCTTTTCTAACAAGACTCACAGAAACCCAAGGATCCAATCAACATCCTAGAAATTAAATCTCATACCCACATAGTCACATAAACATCTTATCATGTAAGCATATAACAGTACAACTAAGTCTCTATCAAACGAGACGAACCCATTGTGATACTAATCACTTCCCACGTACCAAAAGTATTCAAACCCGGTACGCTCTGATACCAAGTTGTAACGCCCCTAAATATTGCAATAAAGACAACTCATATGCGGAATAAATATAAAAGGAACAACATAAGTTCATATATCAGAGTTCACTATTTAGAAAACAACTAAATGCCATATAGGCTTTCATCTTTCCAAGACATTGCTTGGTTACACAAATAGAGTCTCGCTCATTACATATTAAGCCCTTGGCTTTACAAATAACACTCATGCACACATAAAGCATAATAAGGAAACTCTTGCTTCCCAATGGTCCATCCATACTATTGCCTTGGAGATAACATCTCACATGTACCTGAAAATGATATTCCCGTATAGGGTGAGCTAACAGCCCAGTAGAAATACACTAAATCAGATATGAACAATGACTAAAAGATTAGTATTTGATAGATGGTCACCACTGATACATCCACTTATATCACATTACCGTTTTGTGACATACAAGTCCATATTACTTTTCATTTTCCATTTCTTACTCATTTCTCAACTCATAATCATGGCTCAGAACCTGGCCATACCCTTTAAGAGAGATTACATCTCATATCAACAGTACTTCCATTTCAATTGAGATAAAGACTCAAATTAAACATTTTCCCATTTTACAATAGATAAGCATACTAGCTATATCAACACATCAACAGATAAGCATATGAGCTATATCATACTTCCAAAGATAAGCATATGAGCTATATCACACTTCCAAAGATAAGCATATGAGCTGTATCTACGGAGTCCATCCCCTATCTCCTCCCAAACAACATCCGGTTTAGAGGTTCATCCCCTATCTTCCCCTAAACCGTGGAGTACATCCCCTATCTCCTCCAACACAACACAATGCATATAAACAGTTATTATACACATCATCAATCAATACATAAAGTTAATGTATTCTTTCAATCGTCATACTCAATGACACATTCCAGTGATTTGTTTTAATTTGCCTAATCATCCTGCATTGTCTACAACAATCAAGACTATCCTCCACCGATAGCCCAAAACAGTTATTTCTATACAGAAAATAAATGCACAAAATGGATAATATATCAACATTTCAATTAGGTGAGCGATAAATAATTCAACTACACCCTTTAATCCCATACATTCCCAATCTCAACATTCCCGATTCAATTCCTCATTTCTCGCAATTAATTATACCAATTAATTAACCAATGTAATTACAGCAGTTTCCATAATTAACATTATAACCCTGAGGTTCCATTTTCATCAATGTTTTAACATTAATTCTATTTCTTTATGCTAAACATGCATATAGGTTTTATATATTTAAAACCCCAACTTTTTGTAAAATTTCACAAAGACCCAAACTTTTTGAAAATTACACAGCAACTTCCAACATATCAAAATACCAAAATTTAAAGACAAGGCTCATAAGGAGGAGTAGGATATCCCTACCTTAAATTCGTAGCTCAAATGAAGAAGATGAAAAGAATTAAAACTCGCTCTCCACCACACACTACAAAGCCCTCGAGAAATTACACAACTCTGGCGAAGGAACTATGGCCAAAATCCCAATGGAACTATGGCCAAAATCCAGCTCGGCACAACTAAAATTTATAACTTGAGCTCGGCTCGTAATGGCTCATTAAACCAAGAAAGAACCATAGAAGCTGATAAGCTAACCCTCAGCACTTGCACTTATATAGAAGATTGTCCATCTTAAAATGTATTTTGTAATCGATGTGGGACTTCCAACAAGCATACCAAACGACGTCGTTTGGCACAACACTTTTGTCCACTCTTTGAGTCCTACATCGCTGAGGGAGGAAACATTTTTGTGACCAAATGCTTATAAAGTGGTGAATTGCGGACATAGATCAAGTAACTTCGAATGCATTATGAATTTTTGTTTTGAGGGGCGCTGCCCCTCAACCCCGCCAAGGCGCTGCCCTTGGAACCTGCGAGCTGATCGGGCAGCTCGACCCCCGCCAGGGCGCTGCCCTTCGACCCGCCAAGGGGCGCTGCCCCCTGGACCCCCGCGAAGGGGCGCTGCCCCCTCGACCCCCGACCGTCCCAGTCGATGTGGCTAAACATAAAAGAGGGACTGAAACCGGGATTGCTACAACAGGCAACCTTTCATAAGGCTTCCATATTCAACGGAGACCAACAAAGGCAGTAATGAAGAGATGTGATGATGTAATGGTAGATGGAAGTGTTAGGAAACGGGGCAGGCCTAGATTAACATTGGTTAGCGTTGTAAATAGAGCTATGGATCTACTTAATTTGACTAACGAAATGACTTTTAATAGGGCCGCGTGGAGAAGAAGGATTCATATAGCCAACCCCATTTGATGGGACTTAAGGCTTGGTTTGGTTTGGTTATCTTTCATTCATTTGGATAAATTTTAGAGATATTCATGCCCTAGTAGAGTTTTAAACCCTACACCTCTCCTATTGGCGGCAAAAAACTTAATTTTCATTTTAGATTGGTAATGTGGTACCCCACTTTTCTACCATTTCAAATTTAAAATAATCTTCATCAACCAAACGTGAGATACTTTAATGGGGAAATTGCTTTTTAGTGGAACAATAGAAATATAATTTTATTTTCATGGTGGTGCAAGTCTACTAGGTGTGTGGTGCAAGTCCATTATGTGTTTGGTGCAAGTCTTTACTGTGTCAAAATAGGACCAAAAAATATTCCATCTGTAGTGCAATTATTTTATAACTGTCCCACTGATTTGCAATTTCCCCTAGTTTTACTGGCAAGAAAAGAAAGTTAACAAAATAATTTTGAAACTTGGCGAAGTTTTGCCCAACTCAAGGACATTAGTTTATTTTCCATAGCTATAATTCAACAATTTAATTGCATCAAATTTCAATAAAGGGGAAAGAAAAGAAACAACATAAACTTACTACAGACTAATCAAAAATACCACCTCAAGAAAGCAATAAAGTTCAAGAAAGTCATTCAACAAGAAAAATTAGCAAAAAGGAAAACAAATTAATGATAAGAACAATCGAAATTAGAAGCAATAAGTGCATGCATGTTTGAATGTTGGAGGAATTAGAGAAAATGCATGTTTATTAGAAGGAACAACTCGAATCCCTCTTATCTTCTTCTAGATCTAGGGCTCAGTGATTTCGAACTTGAATCCCTTGGATCTTCACGAGGACCAAAGCTCACGAGTTAGGGAGAGAAGCAAATGAGAAAAGAGAAAGTGAGATCATGCGAAAGGGAGGATGGGTTTTATCCTCTTACCAGCTGAATTATAGAATATGTGAGATCAAGGTTAGGGCTAGAGAGAAGAAGAGAAGACGGAGAGGAAACAAAAAAAATACAGGAATAGGTATTAGGGTTGTGTCTCGTACCCTCTACCTCAGTCCATATTTATAATAGAGTAATAAAATAACAAAATGACAACAGTACCCTCGCTAATAACAATAAAAGACACTCGATATATAAACGACATCTATTCTAACATTACCAACTTTCTTTTGCCCAAAATAGCCTTTTTTCCTATTTCTCATTATTCACCTTAGTCATCATTTAAATTACAAACGAAAAAAATTATTTCCCAAGCCAAACCAAGATGACAAAAAACCCTAAACAACGAAACACAAGATGGCAAAAAAGGTAATAAAATTTAATTTCTTGGTTACAATGGTATGTCCCTAACTAGAGTGGAAAAGATTATTAACTTTGGTTTGCAGTGGTCTTGATATGGAAACAACTAATAAATTAGCTAGCTAGAGCCCAACTGTCAGTGACAAACATAAGCTAAGAAAAATTAAGGCAACAAAACCAACCTTGCTAGTAAACCCCCTAAGTCGATAATTTATGTTCTGATTAATGAAAACAATATAGAAAATCAAGTGGGCATTGAAATATGAATAACATAGATGATTAGAAGCGCACCAACATTCATTGAGTTTTTTAACATGAAGAATAAGGCAAACCACTAACATTAAATTTTGATTTGGGTTAATTACGCTTTTAAGCCCTACACTTTTGAATCAAATTTTACCTTGGTCCCCATAGTTTCAAATTGAACAGCTCGATTCCTACGATTTTAATTCAATTTCAATTTAGTCTTTCCGTCCAAATTTCCGTTAATTTTCCTACATGGGTATTAGGAGACTAACAAGTGATCCAAAATTGTTAACTTTAACCTCAAACTAGAATGGAATGACCAAGCCAAAATTAGATTTAGAGTGTAGGGATCAAATTATCCAATTTGAAACTATAGCGACTAAAGTGAAATTTGAATCAAACTATAAAGGTGAGAAGTGTAATCAACCCTTTTGATTTTCACCAACAGATTATGAGTAAAATTACAAATTGGTTAAAGAGACAAATATACATTCATAAAAAAGCAAAGCATCACACTCATAAGATATTAGGAATAAAAGTGAAATTTTAATATAACAAAAGATAAATGATATTTCATTGCAAATATAAAAAATAAGAAAAAAAATTCAAATCGGGCTCAGCTACTTTAATCTTTGGTCGTACTACTAGTGACTTAAATGATGAAATGTTTCTATAACGTATGATTTGGTATTGAATCGCAATTCAATACATATCACACGACTAATTAATATTTACCTTTGTCTTCACCTTTGACTCTGTTAACAGTTTTTTTTTATTCTTCGTCTTTTTCACGATCAATCATCATGACCAATTGATGTAGATGGAGAGGGAGAAACGGATAGAGGAAAAACAAAAGGGCCGCAACCCAAATCACACAAATCTATTAATCAACTATGTCCAATACAATTACCACAACTTCTTATTTATAGGCAAAAATCCCAATACTAAAAAGAAATTTAGAATTCTTAACAAAATAGGAAACCAAATACTAAAGAATCCTAATTAAACAATAATTTAAAATACTAAAGACATCAAATTATAAAATTGTAAATAAAATTTCCATATCAAATTGGTGTGCCAACAGTCAACCATACAACAATGATACATCCCCCTAATTTATCACCCGTAAATGACCCCTAACAATGTGGCATTGAGATTAGACCCCACATGATGGAATGTTTGACAAATCAAAATTTGACACTTGTTAGACACATCATTAGGGGTAGATTTTAGGGGTGATAAATTAGGTGTCTCAAGCATTTCTTGTGAACAATATTCTTAATCCCATACAAAGAATACCAATATCCAAATAAACTCGCAAGCAAAAATGAATGCCTTATTCCCTTTCCTACAAGAAATTGAATTACTCTTATGCACCTAATTCAGGTGAAAGGACATAGTGTTTACACACAAATTATAGGATTTGAGTTTTGACTAGAGATTTGAGCCAAAAGGCTTATTTCGACCATGACAATAAACCATATAACAAGTATGTTTGCTACTACTCATATCCAAACAAGTATTAAAGAATATCTTTGGTTGCAAATCATGAACTAGAAAAACACTCACATAAAAGGCAAGCAATAACTTCTATCATAGGACTACAACTGATCATCAATCAAATTAACATAAATTAAATTTTATTTAGTTCTAAAGCTAAAACAAGATATAAATTCAAGTAAGAAGTTTGTAACAATAAAGGCGGACCAAAAGGCAATGTTGAATTTGTGACGTATGTTTCCACAATTAAACATATTTAGCAAAAGAGAATAAATATCAATTGCATTCAATCTCATAATCTTCGTGATTATTGAACTTAGAAACAAGTGCCATGTTTTCACACAAACACTGGTTACTGAATATAAGTATCTCGGTAAAACTCTACATGACCAGAAGTGTATTAATAGTTTGAACTATAGCTAAAAGAAAACTAAATCATTTTAATCTAATTGGTTCGGACCATCAAATCAAAAAGCATGCACATATTTATTGAAGATCAAATCTGTATGGTCCTGAGCTGATCCACCAATCTTGCAAAAGTAGTGAGTCTTTAGTGACACCACTGCGGTGTCATCCAAAAGCCCTTCGATTGGTACTCATTTTGATGGAACAGAATAAGAGTAGAGAGAGAGAGAGAGATTGAGAGGAGAGATTTAGGGTTGCTGAATATTGCCTACCTTGTGTTTGTCTTACCTTAAGTCTTTTATAGAGAAACTCTAATATGAGATAGATTAGTGAGATAAATAATTCCCTAATGTCTACTTTTGTTTTGCAATGGATATGGAAATATATAATCTCAATCATATGTTTGTTTTGCATTATTAGTTGTAGGATTAAAAAATTCACCAATTTGTTTTGGATAGAATGTGCATCGAAATCTAATCCGTATAACAAAAATTGCAACCAAACAATGAAATGTGAGTCTCATAGATTAATAATCTCAATCATATGGTATAATCCACTCAATCAAACAAGCCCTTACAGTATAATCACACTTGGTGAAATTTAAAGAAAAACACCAAAGAATATGATATCATGAAATTAGTTTCATTTAGATGGAAAATACAAACTCTTTCGGGTGAAAAATCAAATAATTGAGCATATAGCTCTTCATAGAGTGGAATGAGGAAATACACATTCATGTAATTGACCCCACCAAATTGGAACAAAAGGGTCTATTTGTTTGGTTTAAGTGAAGATTGAAAGTTCCTTTCCTTCTTTTTAAACATTGCACTTCCTCATATTTAGGTGGACCTAACACAGCCGAATCCCATGCTATCAATTCCATTTCAATTTGACACACTTAGCTACAGATTTTCAAGACCCCTTTCCAAAAACAAAAAAAAAAAAAAAGGCTGGTCAAAAAATCCAGGCGTGACAGATTGTAATTTGTAATTACTTTGCAAATAATTTTTGGTAAAGATTTTCAATCCGTAACACGTAAGAACCAAGTTTTAACCACGAAAGGCATAATAAGAAAATACCAACCAACCCAATACCTGAGTTACACAATGAATCAAAAGAATTTGTAATTCTTATTTCACCAAATTACTATGAAAAATATGCAGCATTGTCACAAGAGCAGAGAAGCTATTGATTGAACAATTAAAAAGAAAACTAGTTATGTTTAAATCATGAATTTTGGTAGGAATTTGGCAAAGGAAAGAGAAAAAGTAACGAGAAATGTGAATACAATATAAGTTAAATTTTTCGCCATTTCTCTTTTCATTTCGCTATCCAAATTTCTATCCAAATTATCCAAACACAACGCAAATATAAAGTATAAAAAATAAAAAATTGAATCTAATTGAATAAGTAAAATTCACATAGAATATTGACAAGCAAGTCTTACCTTAATTTATTTTTTTTCCGACTCCACTCATGCCATCAAAATTTCCAAAGTTCCAAGTAAACCTATTTTATTGCCAAGAAAATAAAAAATAAAAAAAGGAAGATGATATAAAAGCATTTACTCTTGTTTCCAAGCATTAGAAACAATTTGAAGGACAAATTACACCGATGGTACCTATATTTTGTCTCGTGTTATTTGGTCTCTACACTTTTAATTGACTCAATTTTGACCCTTAATTTTAGATTTTGAAGTAATTTGATCCAATTGATAATTCTGTTAATGTTTTTACAAAAAATTAACATTGAATTAGTTGATGTTAACTCACTCACTCAGTTGAGTCAGTTGAGTAAATTTATAATTTTGCCATAAAAATACAACCCATGCCAGTTATGTACCTATTTTCCATACAAAAATGTAAAAAGTTATAAACAATTGAACCAAATTGAGACAGATTCATAAATTCATGATAAAAATCAAATCAATTGAAATTATTGAGACCAAAGTAGAGGGACTAACATTGTAATTTTCCCTATTTAGAAATATAACAACAGCAAATCCAAAACAGTGAAACCTAGATCTTAAAAAAATGACCTGAAGACTGAGGAGGCATGGTTCTCTTCTCACTCCGTTTTGAGTCCTAACCCAATAAAACAATGAAACCGATGTGATGAAGAATGGTTTTATAAGAACTCAAAGTTCCAAAAACCTGCCAATCAATCACTTAATCAATCAAAAAATTAAAAAAAAAAAAAAATTGTTTCATCCATCCATAGGTTTTGTTTTTGACGGATATTCATCTCAGGTGTAATTGTTTCCATGAAAAGCATTTTTCTTATATGAAATTAAATTTTACAATTGGAAGGAATTAAAAAACCCATCGGAAAATAACCAGATCGTTTAATCTTCCTTTTGGTGGACTAATTTAAAAATAAAAAAAAAATTAAGAAAAAATGTTTATCCACGAACTCAACACATGAGGTAAAGGATCTCAATCCATAAAATGATAGCAAATAATAAACTACTAACTCGAAAAAAGAAAACAATTTTTCTTGGTCCTGTTGAATCCTGACCCAATTGTCCAAAGCCTGGGTTTTCTTCCCCTGAGAAGACGAAACGGAAGAACAGTAAAGTAGATGGATGACGATTATCAAGTACGAAATGTCGAAGTCAATTTGTCAAGAAAATTTGATTTACTGACATAACAGAGAGAATGGGGTGGTGGGAGAGGTACGAAAGGGTTGAGAGAAAAGAGAGACAGAAATGAGTGAGATATGTGAGAGTGGGGAAATTCTATTTCCAACACCCTGATAAACTCAGTCAACACACTTAATGAAAAATTAGATTAATGACAATTCTATCCTAATTAAAAATTACTATAATAGTCATTGATCAACACTCCTAATATTATATATACAAATTCTCTATACACATCTTTTACAAATTAAAATATCTCAATATACATTTTTTGAAACAAAAAAATTATATATACAGAAATCGAAGAGGAACAAGGTGTAACAGAAATTTGTATATATAAAAATTATGTATAGAGAATTTGTATATATAAAAATTATATACACATCTTTGATTCAATTGATTGATGTCGAGGAAGAAGAACAAGGCGTAACAGAAATCGAAGCATCATCGAATCAAAATAGAGGAGAGGAGGATGTGTGGGATATTCGCGTATTTGGAAGAAAAAAAAAACCCATTCGGCACTTCAGGACCGAAATTACAAAAATATTTCAACAATTAAGTGCCGAAAGTATTGTATTTATTCGGAATTTGATGACCGAAAATATAGAATATATTCAAAAATCAAACTTATGTATTTTTTTCGGTATTTAATGGACGAAATTGTACACAATATTCGGAAACCAAGTTCCGAATGAAGCACACATTTTCGGAAAGCCAGTGCCGAAGCATAGCTTAGCACAGGTACCTGAAACAAATCCATGTGGTCCTTGTTTAATTACAGCTTTTGTCTTCATCCTTCAGTCTAAATGAATAAATAATAATAGAACAAAGTCTTTTGATTAAAACCATTATTTCAGAAAGTTGATAATCCGCCATCTCTCTGGAGTAAAGGTAAAGTGTACAATTATCTGAAGAGTCGATCCAGAGAGATGTGGATTGAGATAATTTTTTGAACAGGTAAAGTGTGTGTACATAGGAGTAAAGGGGGTTTTTTTTTTGTAATTTTAAAGATGTGAATTGAGATAATTATTTAATAATTAAATTAATAGGAATGTGTATTGAGAAAAGATTTGCCCTGAGTTTATCAGGGTGTTGAAAATAGAATTTCCCGTGAGAGTGGGATGAAAGACAAAAGATGGAAAAGTTTTTGTATTGGGAAGGTAAAGTTTAAAGAGAGAGATAGACACGAAAGGTTTGGCTTAAATTATTGGAAAGGGAAGCTTTGGAAAGATGAAAGGTCAGTTGACGTGACTGTATCAATTACACTATGTATATACATAGAAAAGTCAACTATGCCTTGAAAAAATGAATTTATTTTATCTAAACAGATAATCAACGGATTATATATATATATAATTAAGTCGGTCGGTTCGATTCGATTTATTTAAATATTTTTTTTTATTTAATTTGATGTCTGATCGAAAAATTGAAAATTTTGCAGAAGAACCGCAGCAATCCGAATGTATGGTCGAAACCGCCTACAGTATAATTGGGTCGGACGGTTTAGTTCGGATTTTTCGAGTGAATCGGATTGATGAACACCCCTACACTACTTATTACTAAGTTCACACTAAATACAAATTGATTTTTTTTTTTGCCCCTCAAATCTTACTAATAATTTTTTTAAATATTATTAGGTATACCTTGTGGGTGTTTGGGAAGTGAGTTTTTATATAGGTTTTTTTTAGTTGTAGGATATTATTGGAGAAAATTTTTTTAGTGTTTGAGAAGATAGTTCGGTTTTTTTATGGTTGGATGTGATGTTTGTAAGAGAAAAAGTAAAATGATTATAAAGTTGAATGTGATATTTTGTTTAGATGTGTTTTTTTTAATTTTGTAAAAATTTTATCTTTTAGTGGAAAAAATCAAAAAAAATCCAACAAAAAATCTTCCCAAACACCCCCCATATCTTCATCAATTTTAAAGCTCAACCCTAATTTTAATTTTAACCCTCAAACACCATCCACCACTGTTGTTAGGGTTGCGTAAAATACCGCACAATCTGCTAAAATTATACTGATCTATATCGATCCGCACCACTCTATCTGCTAATCGCAGTTTAAACTTTAAAATTTATAAATCGCCTTCGAAACCGCTTCACTCTATTATAGTTAATACATATATATTTTTTAACCTATAATGAAATATCAAAGTAAAAATAAATGTGAGAAATATTTAATATGTAAAATTTGTTACAAATTAGTAATTATATATATGAAAACTATTATGTAAATTAGTGTCATATATTATGCAAGTGCTTGACAATTGGTTAAAATATTTTTCAATCCGTTATCCATTCAAAACTGCTCAAACCACAATTTGCTAATCCGCCATTCGATCTATAGTTTTACTGTCAAATCACTCAAACCGCACCACACGCCCCTAACTGTCGTCATCACTATTGCCAGACTTCTCACCTCTGCATCATATTGCCCTTCAATTGTTATTGTCTTACCATTTTTAATGAATCTCTCTCTCTCTCTCTCTCTCTCTCTCTCTCTCTCACACACACACACACACACAAAGCGGGGCTGTAGGAAGTAGGGTTTGTACATTGTAAAGTGAGGGTCTTGGGGGGTGCATTGAAGGGTTAGGGGCTATGAGAGCTGTGCATTATAGAGGTCGAAACACTAATAGGTCGTTGGTGGTAGAGTTGCGCTAATGGTAATTATGGAGCAGTTGGGCTAAGGCTGATGATGATCTAGAAATCAGTATCAGAGGATGGAGGAGGTTTCGAAGATGACTGGTGGTGTGCATTGAAAAATTAGTTTTGTTTAGAATGGTAATTTGCTTAATGGATACCATATGAATTTAAAATAAAACATAAAAAAAAAAAAAAACCTAAACAGTAATGTAAACTATCCGATTATGCAGTAGTGGTTAAATAGAATTATCCGATTACGTGTCGTTCAACTCAATATATCCGCAATGCAAGTAATAAAAGATTTTCTTTTTAAAATAATATCTTATAAATTTTAATTAAATTATTTATTTGTATATCTATATATAATCATTTTGTAAAATATGTTGCGACTTTGGTAATAAGTCTAAGAACCTGAATTTTTAGGCAACTAATTAGTTTATTAATAATAATATTAAGTCAATCAATAGTGATTATTAAACTATTAAATTATAATATTAAAAGCACCATAATTAATGCCAATGTTAAATTCTTTTAAATAAAATTATTTATCTTGATGTGATTAAAATTCTGTATCAAAATACCGTGGTGAAAGCTAAATGGATTAAATTGATAGTACTAAGCTAGTTAGAATTTAGTAGGAAGAAAACCATCCAGTTGAAAATGATAATATTAAATAAGTAAACAAATAAATAAATAAATGAATTAAATATATATATTGACACCAATTTCATTTCAATTCAAAAAAAGAAAAAGAAAAGGGGTGAACAAGTTGCAAGGAAAGTGGCTGACTGCCACTTCCTTATTACCTAGGCTGCTTGCATGCTTGTTTCTCCAAGCTCACACTCAATCCTCCCTAAGGAAGTAAGCATGCTTAGATGGCCTTTTCAGCCTTGTTCGAGGCAGCCACGGCATGCAATTCTGCTGGCTGTCATCTAAGCCTTAGATGAGAATTCCTAAGCTAGAAGAAGAAGTGTTTGGCTGCCTTCTTCCCAATAAAGCTGTTGTCAAGGCATGCTATGGCATGCAAGCATACTCTAAACCCTAGCCTATACTTCAAGCCAAGAGGAGGAAATAAAATAAGATAAAATAAATTCTCCAAAGCCCCTACATATAGAAGGCAATCCAGCCACTTTTCTTTGCTTCTCCACGGCTGAGCAAAGAAAAGTAAAGGGAGAAAGAGTAGAAAAGAAGGAAATGAGAGGAGAGGGTATTTGGTGGTCTCCAATTCAAAACAAATTTTTGAGAAGTGTTTGCAAAGGCTCTTAAGGTAAGAATACATCACCTCTATCCTCCCTTAGATACCTCTAATTGAATTTATATATACAAGACTAAGTATGGTTAAGTCATATATAGCAAAATAGTACCATGCATGCTTAAATTTTTGAATAGGATGATGGTTTCATAATTTCATATCTCTTCTTGATATAAATATATGGCTTAGCTACTGTTATTTTTATGTATTTAATAGTCTCCATTGTTGAAATAATCTTGCAAAAGAGTAAAATGAGATGAGAATGGCTCCCTTTACTTGAAGCATGGATTCTTCTCACTGTTTTACCCTTTATCGGGTGAAAAGAGAGCTCTAATAAATTGAAACTAATTGATGTTAAAAATCTGTGTATACTGGAAGTATATGTAGGTGTTATACACTGTAAAATTTTTATAAAATAATTGGACATCATTTTCCTACCGAAACGAATATTTTCCCTAAGTGTCACTTACGACACAGCAGAAGCAGTAGCTTCAAACAGGTCCCATTTTCTCTACAAATGATATTTTTCTGCACGACCACTTGGAAAAGTAAGATTTTTAAGTTACTTTTCAAACGCCGCTGGTTTCATAATTTTTTTTGAAGTATTGAGGGAGAAATGCAAATTTTTCCACAATGTGACAGAATCTGTCCAGTTTTCTTAGAAAAATTAATTGACCATCTTCTGTCGATTTTCAGCCTTCAAATCCTTCTGGAAACATGTTCTAAACTCAAGGATCTAACATGCCGTTCTAACCATACCTTCTTTTGACACCGTTTGGGGCCGCTCTTATTTTTCCAACACAGATTACCTGTGCTGGAAGTACTATAGCTCACTGTCCCAGAAAAACCAGTCTTCTTCCAAAATTTATTTCTCCCTTTAAAAATCATTTTTGGCTCTGGTATTCTTCTCGGAATATTTTCCTAACTCAATGAATTAGCACCAGTTAAAATATCATAATGATTGAACATAGTTTGGTATGGGTTTTATATTATTTTTTTTATTTTTATACAATGCTGACAGGAGTAGTGTGTGAATTTCTAAGAAATTTTGTGATAAATCCTAAGACATTCTATCATATTTATTTTGGTTGTCATATACAATTGTGTTGTTCTAAATAAACATTATATCACTGTGATTCTCGAACTAAAACTCACACATGCATAAAAATGTGAATTCAACGAAGTAAAGAAACACAAAATTGAACCGATGATACATTAAAAATTTAAAAGTGATAGGGCGAGCCCGGTTTAGAATCTTGCGCGATGAGTTGTGAACCCTAACATGGCACGGGAAGGTATTTCGGCTCTTATCGGTGTAGGCGATATAAGGTTGGTGGTGCGGGTGTCACAACATAGACCGTTCCCTTGGGGCAGACCGTGATGTCACGACTCGGGTACGTAACCCTGGTGCGTGGGCATCATTGGTAGTTACAGTAAGTAACGTTTGAATATTTGACCAAGGGGGAGTCAGAATTGCCCGTGGCCATTGTTAAGCGGTTGAGTGGAAATAGTGCTCCGCGGGGAGTTACTTAAACTTATCTGATGAATTGTATCTATGTGACTTTAAAAAGAAAAGTGTGCATATTCCTTATGATAAATCACTATTTCCGTTGCCATTTTATTCATTATTTATTTATCTATTGTTATTATTTTAATTGTTAGCATTTTTATTATGCTTATTAAACGCAACTTATCATTCTGTTATTACATAACAATTATTTATGAGTATTATTATCGGGGTGGGTATTTTCGGGTTGTAGTATTACTGAGCTCGTCGCTCATTGGCATTCTCGTTGCCCTGGCGTTTTATGCCAGGTATCGAAGAAAACGAAGGAAACATCGAGGCTGTGCAATGTGACATTCAGCCTTGGTTAGCTTGAAGAGTCCCCAAATTCTACGAACCATTTCATACATTTCCTAGCTTTCTCTAGCTTTCTTTCGCAGTTGTTGTAATTTATTTTGTGTACCGAGACTAAGTTTTAAGTTTTATTGGAATTGTAATTTGAAAACTTTAAATTTTGGGTTGTTAATGTCTGGATAATAGTGATGGTAAATTTGATGGCAACATTGATGAGGATTCTTAATTACGAAAATTGATTTTAAGTTTTAAACCTTATTATGATGTCCTTAAATTTTGGGGCGTCACAATAAGTGTCAATAATCTTAGTATTTTGTGCTTTAAAATATATAACTTAAATAAATATATTTAATAATTTTTAACTAAATTATTTATGTATATATGAAATTTTTTAAGGGACTGGCTTCCCTTCAATCTCAAATCAAACTGAAGAGGTGTTGTCTAGTCCATTAGGCCTAGTTTGAGCCCCGTTTTGATAATCCAAACTGTTCACATTTTTTGATTTATTGAGTACATCATCCTCGCAAAAAATCAATTTGATTGGACAAAGGCAACCACATGTTCAAATCCATTTTTTTGAAGAAAAAAAAATGAACGGTCAGAAAATAAAAATTTTATACAAAATTGATCCGAAATGTGGCTTATGCTATCCCATCGACTTGATTTTTTTGTAGGGATGATATACCCGATGAATCCTAAAATATAATCAGTTTGAATCATCAAAACAGGACTTAAAAGTGGCCCCTAGTGAGTCGAATTGGACTGTTCAGTTCGATTTGAGTTGGAGACAATCCAGATCCTTATTTTAAAGAGTCGTATGACATCTCTACAAAAGTACCCCTTCATAGACTCTGACCGGTAAAAGTCTATTCACATACTCCGTAGTGCTAAACTCTTACAGGTCAAAGTCTATGAAAGGGTCCTTTTATGAGAGATTTTTGTGGGGATTGATCATTTTCCTATTTGAAACATAGCAAATACTTAAATTCTTCATCCAATGTAAATTACATTTCCATGGATAGATACATTGTGTCATTAAAATCTCTCATACCTTTTTTAAATTCTTTATCTTAAATTTCTCAAGTATTCAATTCTTTGTTCAACTTCCTTTTATATCTCAAATTTATTATCTCTGTAAATTAAAATCTAGCACTTAGCGTATGAATTAAATGTCCTAGTACTCTATTTGGTTCATTAAAATGAGATGAAATAGAATGGAATATTAATTGAGTAATAATACGGATCCCAAATGTTTTACTAATATTTTTATCAAATGTCTCACACCCATGTGAGACATTTGGTAGAAATGTTGATAAAACATTTGGGGTCTCTAATATTTTTTATATTAATTTCTTAGACTTTTTTATGGAATGATCATTTTCTTAGCAAAAGATTATTTCATTTATAAATTTAAATACAACTTTAGGGGTTAGGCTTATCTCCAATCCACAAAGTGGACTAAACGGTATTGTTGGGCTTGTGGGGCTTACCACGAGCCCTATTTCAATAATCTAAACCGTTCAATGTGTAGAGTTCGTCGAGTACTTTATTTCTATAAAAAAAATCACGTTGATCGGATATTGATAACTACTTGATCGAATCAGATTTTTGTCAACAATTTATTTTGAAAATTATATTTACCATTGATAGAAATCTAAACCGATCAACTAGCTATCGATATTCGATATATACGATTTTTGACAAGGATAAAGTACTTGACGAGCTCTATACATTCAACGATTTAGATCATTGAAACAAGACTGGTGGTAGGCCTTCATAGGCCTAATAACACACTCCAGTCCAATATTAGATTGTAAAGAAGCTTGAACCCAACTTCAAATCTACCAATTTATGATAGGATCTTAGAAAGATTTTTGAATAGGGTGTTTCGGCCATACTCCCTTCATGAACAAAATTTCATAAACAAGGGATAACATTTTGATGTTTCACACACTACGAACAGAAGTGTACAACTTATAACTTATTGACAAAAAGTAGTTTTTTGATTTTTAAAATTTTAAAATTTTAATAGTTTTGATATATATATATTGGTTTTTAATAAAATTAGTATTTTTCAAGTTCTTATATTGAAATCTATTAAACAATATTTATATTGACTGTGAAATTCTATTTAAAAAACATAAATATTGTGATAAATCCAATCTAAAGAGGATATAAAGGCATTAAATCTAAGGAAAAAATTTATTTACTGAAATCTAAGGACATTTGTTGGTCAAATGTTCATTAACACCTATCTGTTGAAAATTTTATATATACCCTATCTGTTCAAAAAATATATCTGTTAAAATTCTATATGTTGAAATTGTAGCTATTGAAATTCTTTTAATGTATATGCCACAATTTTTTTTATCTGTCCAAATTAGTTTAATATTTTTTATCTATCTGTTAAAATTTACTAAGCTTATTTTTTTTTCCTATCTGTTGAACTTTACCAAGCTTATTTTCCTTATTTGTTGAATTTTTACTCCTTTCTAGATCCATTTTCTCTTTCCTCTTCTTCTTCTTCATCTCTGCCCTCTCCCTATCTCCTACTCATCTCTTCCATCTCTCTACAATGTTTTGTTTCTCTCTCTAGTTTCAAAGTTAGAGTTAAGTATCTATCTCTAGAAATTGATATGGCATCCCCAGGTTTCCAGCGTCCCCTAGGTTTTCGTTAGGAACACCGACATTCGAAGCTCATTGAAGGATCGCGATAGCGATGGATTTGAGCGATAAGAGTGCCTACGCCGTGAAATGGGCAGTCTAGAACTACCCCGTAGTGAAACCGTGATCCTCCTCCACGTTTGCCACACCTCCGTTACAAAAAGTCTCAACAAAGGCTCGAGGATGATTTCAATGCATTCACAGCTACGAAAGCCAAGAATTTTGAGAGAGTAGGTCCGTCGTTGTCATGAACTGCTGAAAAGATTAAGTAGTGAAGGTCTGAGTGAAGGCTTTTGCTGGTGGTGTTGAGCACAAGAGACTTTTGCTGCGAAATGAGAAAAAGAAATAAGGAATAAGAGAGAGATAGAGAGAGAGAGAGTAAGTTTGTGGAGAGAGAGAAATAGAAAGTGAGGTTGAATATATCTAGGGTTTTGGTAGGTGGGTTTGAGAGAGAGAGATGGGAGTATTGTCGCACACATTGTAATGCCTCAACTTTTATTATCCAAATCCATTACCGAATCCTTTATAGGCTTCATTTGGGAAGAAGGGTTGGATTAGGTTGGGTTTGGAGCTATTTTAGCCACAAAAAGACAAAATAGGTTTTTTAGCCCAATAAGACAAAACATCATATCCAACCCATAATCATTACATTCTTTCTCTCACAAAAAGTCAAAAAAGCGAAAAAGCCCTTCCTAAATGAGACTTTTTAGCCCCAGGCTAAAATAACCAAAAAGCCAAAAAGCTAACCCACTTCCCAAATGAACTCATATTATTACCAATTTCAATAATATCAAACATGTGCTAACATAACAATAAATAAATAATAACATGCCCTCTCAAAAGTGATGATGTTATATAAATGAAATCTGATACAATGTCCTTAGGCTTACATTGAACAATAATAAATAAAAGGGATTTCCCCTTATAGAATACGTGGTATTCAGCCAACAAATAAAAAGTCTCGTGGCCAAACATAACAAAAGACTTCAAGTCCTGAACAATCTTCCAGCCATGTATCTAAAAAATTTGACAACACGTAGGAGGAACATAAAGTCTAGTAGAGATCTCAAAAGTCCTAACCAATCACAACATATAGTTAAATACGATCATGCATGCACTACAACATACCGTATAAGTCATGCGACAGTTGATATCGAAAAGTATACTCATATAAATACATTTTTCTTCCTCAAAACATTCTCTTAACACAACACAGAATAAAATCATTTCTTTTCTTTCTAACTTTCGTTTCACTTCAAAAATGCTTCAAAACCCGTCTTCTTTTCTCTTAAACCTTCCGCGGTGACATAAAAGAATTTCATTTAAACATTGATTTGAAGACATGTGAACACATACCAGTCATAATTCGACCCCACATGCCAACACACTATACACATTTACACACCAAAACATCTACTACATTCTCTAGCCATAGACCCAAGGGCAAGGGACACCCACAACATGAAACCATGAACATATATTGAGAAACACACATATCGGAATGTAACAAATCCTTCCATTCTCATTTCCACCGACATACAACACGGATGGCAAATGATACAACCAAAATAACATAAAACGCTTTACCGGTCTCACCTAGAGGGGAACAACCCCAAGGTCAAACTTTACCGGGCACAAACACGAAGGAAAAAGTACCTATCACAAGGTGCCATGCTTTACCGACCCCACCCAGAGAGGAACAGATCTCCATTCACACTTTACCAAGCGCAAACCAAAAGGGAGAGGAACCTCTGCCAAGGTACCATGCTTTACCGGCTTCACCCGACAGGAAACAGACCCCTAATCCATATCACAACAAGCAAGATACATGACTAGTATACGAGTGTAATACATACACTTAATCCAATCAACACAACAACAACCACTAATGGTTAAATACATTAACCCATTCTTGCAAAATGTGCTCCACGCACCACTGTTCAACAACAGGTTTTCATTCATTTCCAAAACACTTCAAGGTTTACAATCTACCACCAATACCATTACTCCCTAATGGTTACCACTTACTCAACAACAAAATAATGAAACAAATTATATTACCACAATCCCAACTCTTCACTCATTCACCAATTCTTATTTCAATAATGCAACACTTAGTAACGAATAGATAATGTTAACCATCAACACTTAACAATACATAATAGATAAATAAGATCAACTATCAATAACTACTAACATATCACTTTACAATAATATTCATAGCACCTATCTAGCAACAATCAATACCATTCTCTACCGATAGCCAAAGACAGAACTCTAAGACTCCAATTACATAATAAAAAACATAAAGATAATAACGTGCACCTCTGACGTACCAATCCCTTCCAATTCTCATTTTCTTTAAAAAAAAAAGTAATCAATTACACTTTGTTTTGAAAATCAGTTCACAATTTCTTTTATAAAAAGATTACCAACTGTAGACAACCCATTTTGATCGGCCCTAAGACTTGGGCGCTTTCTTTTGATTACCCGATGATGACAATTAGAATATGTTTCTCATAGAATCCTCAATAAGAGAGATGTAATTTGAACGTTAATCTCAACCTTTATACATTTTTTTTTGGCCAAACTATTTTAGATCTTAAAACCCTCTTTTCAAAATATTTTTTCAAATACTTTTATGATGTTCCGAGGCTTCCATTTCGATTAAAATATTGCACTTTTCAGTAAACTGAGTAAGGACAAAGTGGAAATAAATGGAAGGGATGTAAACTTTTTGAAAAATATTTAAAAACATCTTCTTTATAGGTTTAGAGTTGAAGGAAATATGAGGGAATGGAAGAAAACTGGTTTAGGAAAAGGATGAGCATCAAATTGTTAAGAAAGAAATGAACAGCCTTTACTAAATTAGACATACCTCTTTGTATACTTGGAATTTAGATATGAGGCCACCAACATTGGAAAGTATACTTTTGGAGATTCAATTTAGACTGAAGAATCACCTAAAACTAAGTTTGGATAAGGGAGATAAGTCTATTTGAAGTTGGGTTTAAGAGTAGATTTCGTTGACCTGACTCGAGGAAAATGAACAGCCTTCACTAAATTAGGCATATCTCTTTGTACACTTGAAATTTATATGTGAGGCCACCACCATTGGAAATTAGACTTTTGGGGCTTCAATTTAGACTCAAGAATCACCTAAAACTGGGTTTGGATAAGGGAGATATGCCCGTTTGAAGTTGGGCTTAAGAGCAGATTTTGTTGACCGGACCTGAAACAACGTCAGACCTCTTTTTTTTTTGGTTTTCGTTCGGTTGGGACACCCCATTGAGCCATTTTTTGATCCATTCAAGTGCACCCACTCATCCTCCATTATCTCCACTCACCTTCCATTATCAAAAGAGGTTTTGGCCTTGTCATAAAGGATAAATCAAAAACAACAAACTCTTGATCATCGTTATCATCCTCGTCATGCCCATCACCTTTGTCTTCCACCTTGTCCCCCATTCCTTGACTTATTTATTGCTATATGGCTTATACACTCAGATGATATATTGAAGATGGGGATGACAGAAAAGAAGAGGGGGAAATCATTCAAGAGAGTTAGAGAGAAAAGAGAGCAAAAGAGGAAAGAATGTCTAAAGTGCAACCTTGAGCCAAAACACTTCCAAGCTTCCATAGCTACTAAAATTCCTTATTTCCATACACCAAAACCACTCCAAAAATTCTTATATAGCCAAAGATCAATTTCCTTGATCATAAGGAAGAGTGTTTAGTGATTGAAAGTGAGAGAAACTAGAGAGTTAGTCAATTTCCATTCCAGAAACTCCATAATTTAGAATTGAGAATTCGAGAACACACTTCCTACACTTGAGGGTGATCAAGAGGGAGTTTGTGAATTAAAGAGTTCATCCTTTCCTTGGAAGGTGAATTTCACAAACTTTCATTTTCTTGCATTTCTTATTTATTTTGCTCTTTTGCTTTGATTTCTTGTTATATTATATATTGTTGTAATCTAATTGAAAGTGGTGAGTTGAGAGTCCCATATATATTATTTTTAGTTCTATTTTAAGCATGAGAAAGAGACCTTTCATGCTAAATGGTTTAATCTCTTCGGAGGTTCATTACGAAGGCATTACATCTCTCTCTCATGCCAAAAACAAACTTCTTGTTTGACGCTTCTCTTCATTAGTAGACATAATTATTACTTTTGGACAAAATAATTAAAGAATGGAAAGGTAATAAAAAGGGCTAATAAAATTGGACTAAAAGAGGCACAAGATAATAAAATTGAGTTGGGTTTAATCGGACGTCATATTGAACCCATTGCATTTCTTACTTATTTTGCTCTTTTTCTTTGATTTCTTGTTATATTATGTATTGTTGTAATTGAAAGTGGTGAGTTGAGACTCCCATATATATTATTTTTAGTTCTGTTTTTTTTTTTTTTTGTGGAAATCTAGGAAAACAGAGTTTGGCCGAGCCTATCGAGCTATCCAGTCCATTAGTTGGCCAGGTAGCCACCTAAAAGTACACCATCGCACCCGCAACCTTCATGATCGTGCCCGCGACCTCTAGGCAAAACCGGGTAGCCTTTCAACACTAAGAAGATCAACCTCCGATGGTCTTTGAGACGGTTGAAGCTGCTATTTTCTTATATTTATTTTATTTTGAGTGTTTGTGAGGTTTTTTATATTGTGTTGTAATATTTATTCATCTCCTTTGGATTTGTAATATTTAAAATGTTGTAATAACTTCCCGCCCCGCTTCTTTCTATCCCATTCTTTTACTTGCTTTCTTTATTTGTAAATATGCATCATTTTTTTTTCATTATATCCATGCTTTGCATCCATGTTCCATGCATTTTGATTCAGCTAAGTTTGCATTTATGGATTTAATCAATTCCTATGTGATTATGTGCGCTATCTCATATTTTTGAGATGATTCACATGTCATATCTTAGAAGCCGAATCTTTAGTTACATCTCATAAGTAAATTGCATTAGGATTTTGGATATAAGATGTGATAACCCTCGCCACTGTTTACTGATAACACCACTGATTAGTGCTAATCTATGATTAAACATGTTAACTGACTGATTGACTGAAATTCTGAACTGATTGATTGAGTGAATTAGTTTAGATGCATTTCTATCTGTTTGACTGCTAATTGATCTGTTCATGTTTTATGTTTTAAACTGCAAATTGAAGGCCTTATCGGCGACCTAACCTGAAATCGATTGGAGTTTTATGCTAATTGGCATTTATGTGAATTTATGGTATATTTAATTGAAATTTGATTTGGTATGATTAAATTAGATTAAATAATGGTAAATTGCAAGGGTTGACTCTATTTACCTAATTGCCACTAAGTGGACTTTGCTAGACAATTGTTTAGTCTTGTTTTATCTAGGCTATACATCATTCTTGTTCATCCTTGAGAGTCCAACCGACTAGAGAGAGAGAGGGAGAGGAGATACCTTGTTTCATTGTGAATTGGCTTAGAGAGTTTGAAAAATTGAAGAAAGGATTGCATAGTTAGCCCCTCCACCTTAACATACAAGACTTGAGGTAGGAGACTCACCCTTTTTGTCACGCCCCCTTCTTGCCCCTAAAAGCTCGGGCATGACCTATACATAACTAGACATGTAATCTGGAGTACAAACCTGCGGGGCCTTGTCGGAAGCATAAAACACGAACATAGTATAGATACAACATATACCATTGAGCTCTTCCTAAGATGCCAGGATCTCATGCGTCATCTACTTTAATAAAAAGATAGACAAGATTTAAAACTAACCTTCCGGATGTTGGTTACAACACATACATTACATTTACAAACCCAGTCCCATAATTGGGCGCATACAAAAATAACGTGAAAGTTATGTATAACAACCGTCGATGGCACTTAACAAAAGGGTGCACTAACATCTTCTGCATGGTTACATCAAAAATGGGTGACTTGGTATAGTGCCTGGACATGTAAAGGTTGACAAAAGGGAGCGGCATCCTGAGCTAGGATTGACCACCTGGTGGGTGACCTACAGAAACAGACAAAACTGAGAGTGAGCCAGGCTCAGTGAATAGCAATACATAAATGAAACATTGGGTAACTTGAACGGGTGACATAACAATACATTAGTCTGATTCTGCAATGCATACATAATGGCCTTAGGCCTAATCTTGTAATGAACTTGGTGGCTATAAGCCCTTGGAAATGGTGGCACTATGGCCCTTGGAACTTGTTGGCACTATGGCCCTTGGAAGGTGGCACGAAGCCCTTGTAAGCATATTGGCACAATGGCCCTTGAAAATGGCGCTATGGCCCTTGTAAACATGTTGGCACTACGGCCCTTGAAAATGCCCTTTTCCTTACATACTTAACATTGATACTAGCATTAACTTTATCCAACATTACATATTAGCTTAAGTACATCACATGTTTGGGACATGAACATGATTACTTTATATGCCTTGCTATATCGACATAATTGCATAACATTTAAAGAGGTGTTACTACTCACAGTATGGAGATGGCGTGTTACTTCCTCCCGAAGTGTGTCCTGCACACAGTTAAACTTGCACATTAGTTCCCTTTTCTTTCTTACCTTAGTTCCTGAATCCTTACATTTTGCATGAAATTACCATCCCCATAAATCATCAGAAAAATATTCTACAAATACTAGAAGAATAAGCATGCAAAACTGAACAACACATAATTTTTCTCCGGAAACAGTCCTCCGCTCGAGCGCAACCTGGTCCGCTCGAGCTGACAGTGCAAAGTTGTCAAAAATACTGAGGGGTCGATTGTTACGCTCGAGCGTACATTTATCCGCTCGAGCGGACAGGGTAGTTTTCAGAAAACTGCTGAAATGTGCATTTTCCAGCTCGAGCGGCCCTGACCTCCGCTCGAGCGTGTGACAGCCCAAATTCAGGGCAGTCCGATTTCAAGCCAAAATTCAACAACCAAACTCATTTTTCAAGTAACCAATGGTTAAATTCATGCAATACCTCAATGTTGCAACACCCTAACATAGATTTAACTTGATTATAACAATTATGGTAACTTAGAAGCTTCAACAACTCATCATCTCATCAATTCCATTCTAACTTCAAGTTACACACAACTATATCACATAATATTCACATATATGCATGGAATAGCCAAGATTGGAGTATATTTTTCATATATCATGGTGAAGTGCCAAAGTACACAAATAGGGAAAAACCCTCATGATTTAAACATATGTTCTTCATGAATCATATACAACACACATATAGGTTGTAATTCTTGCATAGCTATAACAAAACTTGTGTTACCTTAAAATAATTCACACAAATCCAACAATTGATGAGCTTCCTTGATGACCCACGTTTTTCCCCCAATTCTCCTCTTCAACTCTCACGTTTCTCTCTTCCTTTCTCTCCCAAAATGGTACTCTCTTTTTTGTTGATCTTAAGTCAAAAGCCTTAGGACATATATATGACTTAGAGATATATGAAAACATGAGGGCACAAAAGACAAAATTCCATCGCTTTACCAATCCGAAAGTGAAATTTCGCGAACATGCTTAATATTACCTAAAAATTATGCTGATCATAAATATATAATCAATTTCTGATAATTAAATCATTAAGGCTTTCAATTTCCGACTCTACTGTATGAATGGTGACAGATAGACTTTGGGTGAACAGATAAGCCTCCATAACCATGAAGTTCACTTTCCTACTCACATTTTTTTCATAGAATTTCACCACAAGCATTTGATAGGACTGATTGAGGACTGAAAATATAACAGAAATCATGGGCGAGAGTCGGGTTATTACACTTTTAATTGTGTATTCAAGTGAGTTCTTGCATGTTTCATGGTAGATAGGAGCCTAAGGTCATAATTTGGTTCAAGATTGTTAAATTGAAGCTTATTTCATGCATGCATGTTTACATTGTTGAGTTTTGAGATTGTTTCATAAGAATTCCTCCATGCATGTCCATATTTTAGCTCTAGTCCATGAATTCATCATGATTTTGAAGGAATTGGCTCTTTGGAGCAAGTAATTGAAGCTTTAAAGTTGTTTAAATTTATGCATGTTGCATGTACATCATGTTCTTGAATTTTGAGTTGAAATTGCGTTTAATTGAGCTACCCTTGGACCTTGATTTTACAAATTGGCCTTTGAAACATGTTATACTATGAGTTTACAAGAGTTTTCCAGAAAATTAGCCCAAGAGGATCAAATTTGATGCATTAAAAGTTGATTTTGAGCTTGAGGTTCAAATATGGAATTTCCAGAATTTGGACTCACGCTCGAGCGAGGAACTCCACGCTCGAGCGTACACTCTGGACCATGAAGTCCGTTCGAGCGAGGAAAGTGACGCTCGAGCGTGAAATTCGTGTATCCAATACTTTGCATGAGTTTACAGTCCGCTCGAGCGAGATAGTTCACGCTCGAGCGAGGACTTGTGTCTCACGCTCGAGCGGGGGTCGAGCGCCCATCGAGCGTGAAATTTGAGCATCCAGTATTTTTACTGTAGCTTGCAGTCCGCTCGAGCGACGGAAGTCACGCTCGAGAGGAGCTCCTTTGTCTGCATATCCGCTCGAGCGTAGAAAGCCACGCTCGAGCGAGACCCCTGTTTTCTGAAAATTTTGAAAAGTGTTCATAAGTACATCTTTGCATCCTCTTTTCATCTTAGGCATTCCTAAGGCATGTTTAAAGCATCTTAAGGAGGATATTGATGTAGAACCACACCGAGTCAAATTAGGGATTAAGTTATGATTTTCCCAACTGTGTAGCTTAGTGTGTGTTCGTTTTGTAACTGTGTAGGGTTGGCATCCGAGGACGCTTTAGCTTATCTGTAGCCCAGAACTCTGTGAGTGATGTTGTAAAGATATGTTCTATAATGATTATTTTCTAAACAATTGAACTGTACTGTTTTCTGAAATGATACCGTTACTGAATGAATGATGTCCTATTTGTGAACTGTATTCGTGGCATCCATAGTAACTTACTGTTACTGTACTGTACTGTTACTGTCACAGAGATCTCTGCGGTTCCCATGTTTGGAACCACTACTGTTTACTGATATGATGGCCATCAACTGACTGTTCGGTCTATTAAGACCTACTGTACTGTTTTGCTATTGGAAGTACCACATATGTCTATTGTAGTTTCTGAATGACTGTTATGGCATGAATATGAGCCACAAATTGAAAGATTGATATACGGATAATTGACTATTTTCAATACTGAACGGACATTCATTCTAAACCTTTTTACGCATATGTTATTCACTGGGCTTTAGCTCACTGCTCATATATATATGTAGGTGTACAGGCACCCGACCGTTGCTAAGAGCGTTGGGTTAAACTCCCGTTTTGTCAAGCCAACCTTTGTGCCTCACTTCGAGGTTCCAGACCTGTTCAAGCTGAGGCTGCTTGGGGTGTTTTAGATTTGCCCCCTTTTCTGTATCTACTTTGTATAGACTGTTGAGACCGGTACTGTACTGTTCTAATAGGGATTTGGTCCATGTCTTGGATGATTGTATATGTATGTAAATACTGTTTTGTTTTGAATGTGATTATGTCATGAAAAGTCTTTTTGTATACAGACTGTCACAGCTCATTGGACATCTCTTAATTACTGTTTTGGCTTCCGCCAGCCCCTGTACTCTGTATTACTGTTTTACTCTTAAGTAGGCCTTCGGTAATCTCGGATTACTAGCCGGTTATGGTGCTAAACCCATAGGGGCGGGTTTGGATCGTGACATAAGAACATGCATGTTTTACTAACTTTGTTTTATAATTGTTCAGGGGACGTCGGTAAATATGTAAGTTTTTATGCTTTAACATTATGTGTGTTTTTTTTATTATGTTTAAGCATTCTACCATGTGGCTACTTGCTTACTTGATATAACTGTATGAATGCTAGTGGATGGAGGTTGTATCACTTAATTTGGAATGATGTTGATTTCTCATGCTTGTAAACTCAATTTATTTGGGTTGTACATCTCAAAAACTCTCTCAAAATACATGAAATCAAATTGTTCCGAAATGAATGGCATAGTCTATACTTGTATGCTTCATATAGTAAATTTTAGCATTTATTAAATAATCAAACATGAGCATATAAAGAAAATAAAATTCATATCATGGTTTAGTAAAGGCCAATCTGTTGATCGAGTGAGTAGGGGTGCTCAATTAATGACCTTCCCTCTTCATACCTAAGGTTCCGAGCCAAGCATCTTTGGTTACGACGAACAATTGCCTTGGTACGAGTCACAGGTTTCCTAATTTTCCCAAAATAAATATTAGGTGGCGAATTTGAGATTTGATGACGCAGTCCATTTTTGGCAAATGGTTTTTGCAATAAAAAGGATTTTCTAAAAGTTGCCAACTCTGAACTCTCATCTATATTTCACATTGCACTTATGAGACTAGATCAAAGAAATCGAGGGTTCGAACTATTTAACGCGCATGGGTACCCCCTCGAGCATGTTACACTTTCTGGCGACTCTGTTGGGGATTTTATGAAACCTTGACTCGAATTCCATGATATGACTTTTATTTTCAAGTATATGTTTATTGCATTGCATGCATTAGTGCACTTAAAGTCCCTGTGTTGCCCAGATACTGGTGGGAGCACAGGCACACTTTTTGTGACACTACATCTATCTCTACGTTACTTTGGAGGCTTTGTGTTATAACCTTTTGAGATCTTAAGGTTCTCAGACTTTGAAGAGAGGCTATATTGACTCTTTTGATTTCCTGGGATCTTCATTGGTTATGACCCAAAGGACTCTTTGGTAATGTCACCTTAACTTTAACCCGGGTAGAGCCAACCTTATGCATATAATGAGCTATAGTGCCTTCCAAAAGTAGAACAAGATGCTCTCTTATTTCTAGAATGTATGATACCACTTGTTTGAATAGTGAAACCCTAGATCATTTCAAAAAGCTAGGACAGAGTAACCCTCCTCCCCCATAGGGATGTTTGTTCTCTTTCTTGCTATGTGTAATGTATGGGATCGATACAGGAAATCTCAAATTCAGATGTGTGGTTCAGGCATTTCAAGGTTGAGTTTAGCGTATCAGTATGAGTTAGTAGTAATCAATAATCAGTTGAGTTGAAATGCTACTAAAATTCTGATTGGGGGTCCCATTGTTTTTGCAAGGTAGTTTGCAAACATAGCTTCAGACAGACCTAATATCCCCCAAGTTTTGTGGACTCGCTCCGGCAGACTTTGCAAAATCCAAGATCTTGTTGATGGTCAGCTAGCATTGGTCTCTTTCCCACCAATTACTCGAAGAAGAAGGAATAGACAGTCAGCAGCACCAGTACAAAGCACTCAGCAAACATCCATCCATTCTCACCAAAACAGTTCACCAGTATCTAACTCACCCAGACCAGCAATGGCACAGAACACAGAAGAATTTGCTGCCATAATGACAACTTTTCAAAGAACAATGGATACCGTAAGGATAGCCGCACAAGATGAAATCATCGTTGATCTGCGATGCCCATTTGGGGCATTCGCATCTACCGTGCACCAAATCCCGGCTGCTCAACCAAATCCTGATCCACCTCCACCAGCAGAAAATCCCTAGGTCCCAGATCCTTAGGAGATGTTTCCACCGGCTCCGGCTTACAGACCTTTGGCACAGCTTCCTGCGAGACTCCTTCCCTTTGACATCAATGATATAGATCTGTCATTGATCAAGTTTGTCAGGCTAGAGAAAGCGCTAAAAAAGTCCTAAGGCTTCAATTCCATTTTGGATATTGAAAACGGGTACACTGAGGCTTTGGTCAGATTATCAGAGAAGTTTAAGATGCTCCACATCGATAGATTCGATGGAAATAGGGATCCGATTGTACATGTCCGTCTGTTTTCAGATGTTTTGAGGCCAATGGGTCTTTCTCAAGCTCAAAAATTGTCGTTGTTTGGGAGAACTCTATCCGATGTGGTGGCCATTTGGTACGTAAAACTAAAGGATTCTACGAAGCGGAACTGAGAGGTGCTGTCTGAGGGGTTTGTTAACCAATATTCATATAACACTCAGATAGAGGTAACCTTCAGTGAGCTGGAAGCAACTACCTAGAACCCCAAAGAACCTTTTATTGACTTTTTCGCCAGATGGAGAGCAAAGGCCTGGATGACAAACAAACTCTCTGAAAGGAAGCAAGTCAGGATGGTGGTCTAGAATCTCAAGCCGGATATGCTGCAAAGAATAATAGTGGCGCCGTTGTCTACATTTGCTTCACTACACGAGTTGGGGGTCCAAATTGAAAGTGCATTCAAGAAAGGCATCATCCACAGGAGTAGTGAAACTGTAAGGAGGCCATTCACTAGGAGTACCAATGCTAGTAATAACACTATTCCACGGCCTGCAGATGTCAGCACTATTGTTGCAGCGGCCAAAATGGCCGATCCCTTTGCCGTAACAACCTCACAACCCTCACAACCTATCGGCCCAAATCGAAACCGAAGAACCTTTACCCCCTATACATAAGCCCAGCCTATGCCCTTAAACTCCTGATGGAGAAAGGGCATATTAAGCCTCTTGATCCTCGACCCCTCCCTAACCCACTACCACCTAGACATGACTCTACCCAGTATTGCATTTTCCACCAACAGCACGGTCACCCCACAGACCTGTGCTACTGCTTTCATTATGAGATCCAGGATCTCATTGACAATAAAATCATCGCTCCACCAGCCAAACCAAATGTAACCACCAATCCACTTCCTGTTCATAACCAAGTCCCCCCACTCAGAAACATTAACCAAATCCATACACTACCACCCACCTTTAACTCCAGCATATATATTACCTCATTTCATCTACCTAAGCCAGAAATGGTTATTCCGGAAAACATGAACATGTGTATGATGGACATAACACCACAAACCCAACCAAGGCCCGTGGTGGCAGAGGCAAAAAAGAGGGAGAATGCACTACAAAATGGGTTGCTTGACACCCAAGTCATAGAGAAAGGGGCCTCACTTGCAGAGGAGTATGACCCCAGCTTGTACATTGTAGCCATTGATCAACCAAAGCTAGTAGTTATATTGTCGGACTTCCTCAGCGTCAACGCCAGTGGAGAAGTTGAACTAGGGAAAAATCAGAATGATTGGCCTGAACAAGGCCTAAATGACTTGGCGGAATTAGAAGAGGACCTAGCTAACCTTGAGAAAGATCTGGAGAACCTTTACTTCTTTAAAGAAGAAAGTGTGGGTAGTGTACAACTTGGGTGGTGAGATCCAAGCCAACCTGAAACCAGCAATGGGTGGTTGAGTGAAGAGGAATCAGATGTGGAGGAGCAAGTGAGAGAGACTGTAAAAGAAGAGGAAGTTGGTGATAACAGCAAAGCTGATGTCGTACCTTTCACTGAGAAGAAACAAGTGTTAGAGCAATTCCAACCCGAAAGGATAGAAGAAATCCAGAGAAAGATAGCCTTAGAGTAGGGAAAAGGGAAAGGAAAGCAGAGACCGAGCCAATAACGGTAGATGTCCAAAGCATGGGAAAGCCCGAGTGGGAGCCCAGTGACAGGAAAAGAATGCCAAGAAAGCTCAGGAAGTACTGGAACGCAGAAACGAAAACTGTTGTGGAAGAGGAGTGGTATGATGATGAGGGGTGTGGTGTGAACATGCTCCAGGTAGAACCTGATAATAGCCCCGCTATGACTGCAGAGGAGTGGTGGGAAGATAGTGATCTAAGTCATGCGTACACAAACGAATGGTGGAAAGCTGATACCCCTAATGATACATGGTGTATAGACAAGATCAATCATATGACCCGTAGTGGCCGGTATTTCAAACCCCTAACTTTAGAACAACCAGAATCCCCCGACAATGAGGCTAAGAAATCAAAAGAGAAGGACGTTGAAGAAGACTTGGTCTTGAAACAACTCAAGAAGATTCCGGTAGACATATCAATCTAGGGGCTGCTGGTGGCTTCCTAGGAACATAGGCAGGCGCTGCTAGAGGCCATGAACAGGACAAAACTGCCATCGACACCACCATTGACCAACTAGTGTCGTTGGTCACCTCTGGGGATGTTATGCCAGTGATATCCTTTACAGATAAAGAGTTGCCACCTGAGGGTGCGAACCACAACAGACTCTTATACGTGATGTCGGAGAGCCAGAATAAATGGATCCCGGTGGTACTAGTGGATACTAGCTCGGCAATTAAAGTATATCTGACAAGGACCGCTTATGCCATATGCTTGAAGCCAGTTGACTTCATGTCTACAACTCAAACTATCTGAGTCTATGACAACACTAGTCGAGATGTCATGGGGACTTTCAAGAGCCAAATATTGATTGGCCCGTCCGAGCATGAGGTTGAATTCCATGTTATGGACGTGCAAGCAACTTTTAATTTGCTCTTGGGAAGGCCTTGGTTGCACCAGATGCGAGCAGTCTCATTAACGGTTCACTAGCTAGTGAAATATCCATTCAAAGGTGGGATTGCTACTATTTACGACAATTCTTCTATCCACCCTTCCCAGGAAACTACCACGTCCTTGTTAGAAATCTTCTACGGAGAAAATGATGTATTCCTCTCCAGTTTTTCCTTAGCAGAGGCTCGGCTAATTCAATCTATCATGGCAGAGGATGACGGGAACTATGTGAGCGCCCAGTCCATTTATATGATGAATCAACAAGGACACATTCTCGAATTGGGACTGGATAGGAGTGATAGGCAAGGAGGTACTATTGCTAGAAAAATAAGTCACAACCCCTATGCTTTTGGGCTAGGGTATAAGCCTACTGCCGAAGACTGGAAGAAACAGGAGGATAAGTTGAGAGGGAGACTTAAAGCAAAAAAGGCCGGGAGGCAACATGAACTAGTCCACAAACCGATTCGAGGAACCCTGAATGGATACTTTGTTCACCAAGGGAAAGATTTCCCATTCTGTGGATTTCTAGAGCCATGGGTCAACCGGAAAACAAAGATAAGGTACCCAGGATTTGAGATCTTCTTCGAGCACCATTTATCAGAAGATGAGGATGAGCAGATTGACCTGAGCAACATTACAGTGTAAGGTAGGACTGCAAGCTTGGACATCGACGAAGAGGAGTTGCTAGGGATGGCACTAGTTGACCTACTAATGGATTCTAATGCTGGGGCTAAGCTTGTTAACTTGGGGGATAGTATTACTATCTCTATGATCAGGGATAAACCAGTAGTAGATTACTCTAGTCTCATTGTGGAAGCGTCTCAGGCTCCATACCTAGTCTAGCAATTTGAGAAAGGCACCATTGGCAATTCTGAACCGGATAAAGAGTCCGAATCTGATTCCACTGAGTTTGTTGAGTCGGGATCAGATTTGAGTTCTTCTGAGGAGTCCGAGTCTAGTACTTCCAAGGGTGTAACCCAGGTGCCAAAATCCTGCCAAGATTTTCTTTTAGTTTTTCTTTTAAGTCGACTGTAACAGAGGATTCAGACTTTGCTAATGAGAATACAATGGATTTCACTTACTTCTCCGTGCCTTTAGTTTGTTACACTGATCTTGATTTTCAAAATTTTGACTTAAACGAAGAGGAAGAAATTTCTCAGGCTTTGAAAATTTTAGTTGACCAAGAGGAGGAAAGGCATGTTAAGCCCTGCACAGATAAAATCATTGCAATTAACGTAGGTACTGAGGAGGATCCCCGTTTAGTCCAGATCGGGTCCACATTGTCTTCGGAGGAGCGCAAGGGTTTAATCGCTTTATTAAAAGATTTCAAAGATGTTTTCTTATGGTCCTACGAAGACATGCCTGGAATCAATCTTGAGATTGTACAACACCGGATCCCTCTTAACCCTAAGGCCTGACCAGTTAAGCAAAAGCTCTGCAGAGTCCGTCCAGACTGGACGTTAAAGATTAAAGAGAAGGTCACCAAACAGATTGATGCGGGTTTCTTGATGGTATCAGAGTACCCGACTTGGCTGGCTAATATCGTCCCTGGTTTTGAAACAGGATGACAGAATTAGGGTTTGCGTCGATTTCCAGGATCTAAATAGAGCTAGTCCGAAGGATGACTTTCTATTGCCACATATCAATGAACTTGTGGACTTGACCTCAGGCCATGCGTTACTTTTGTTCATGGATGGGTTCTCAGGGTATAACTAGATTTTGATGGCACCAGAGAACAAAGAGAAGACTGCTTTCACTACGCCGTGGGGTACTTACCACTACAGGGTCATGTATTTTGGGTTGAAAAATGCTAGGGCTACATGTCAAAGGGTTTTGACCACAATCTTGCACTACATGATTCATAAAGAAGTTGAGGTGTATGTGGATGACATGATTGTCAAGTCCAATGAGCGAGAAGGCCATTATGCTGCACTGGAAAAATTCTTTGAACGGATCAGAAAGTACAGATTGAGGTTGAACCCACAGAAATGCACTTTTGGTATGACTGCAGGGAAAATGCTTGGGTTCTTGATCATGCAGAGGGAAATTGAAGTAGATCCTTCCAAAATTAAGGCCATCTTAGAAATGTCACCATTGAGGACTGAAAAAGAGGTGTGCAGCTTTCTAGGTCAAGTAAAATTCATAAGACGGTTGATCTCAAAATTAACCTTGACTTGTGAACCACTGTTTGGTCTCCTAAAGAAAGGGAAGAAGTTCTAATGGAATGATCATTGTCAGTTTGCCTTTGAATAGGTCAAGCAGTACTTACAGAATCCACCTGTATTGTTGCCACCAGAACCTGGGAAGCCGCTGATCTTGTACCTATCGATAACATATTCGACTATGGGGTGCATTCTAGCTCAAGAATCAGAAGCTAAAGTGCAGAAGGCCATCTACTATCTAAGCAAGAAGATGCTGGATTACGAGACCCGTTACACTTCTCTCGAGAAAGCTTGTTTAGCTTTAGTATGGACAACGAGGAAGTTGAGGCACTATCTGTTAGCTCACTTCGTAATTCTGGTTTCGAGATTAGATCCCATCAAATATCTCTTTGAGAAACCAACATTTACGGGTAGGCTAGCTTGCTAGTTGCTCTTTCTTTCTGAGTTTGGCCTTAAGTATGCCACGTGTAAATTTGTCAAAGGGAGAGCCGTAGCGGAATTTTTGGCAAACCACCCAGTGGAAGGAGATGAAGCAGTAGAGTATCTTTTCCGAGACGAGGACATTCTGCAGATAGAAGAGGAAACATGGACAATGTACTTTGACGGAACATCTAATAAGTATGGTTATGGGATAGGTGTCTTGCTAATAACACCTAATGACTCCTATATACCCCTAGCCTTCAAACTCTGATTCAAAGTGTCCAATGATGAAGAAAAATACGAGGCATGTATCGCTGGATTTGAAGCTACCCTAGAACTAGGGGCAATAAGGTTGGACGTCATTGGAGACTTGAACCTAGTTGTTTCTCAAGCCAACGAGGATTGGAAGGTCAAGGAAGAGAACATGAAGTTTTATCATCAGACCCTGGATGTTTTGATTCTGAGGTTTGAACAACTTACATTCACACATCTGCTAAGAGAGAACAACCGGTTCACTGATGCATTAGCAACTCTATCTTCCGTGGTAGACATCCAGCTGGGAGTGAAGATGCGTCCAATCATCATTAAGCAGAAGTATACACCTGCTTGTAAGACCATTGCCACGATAAACGAAGTTCAAGACAAGAAACCCTGGTATTATGACATTTGGAAACTTCTGGAGAATGATGCATACCCACCAGGGGCAAATGCCAAGGATAAACAAGGAATACGACGTTTGGCCGTTCAGTTCATCATCTGTAGAGATAAGTTGTACAAGAGAGGCCATCTGGGCATGCACAAGCTCTGCGTCAAAGAAGAGGAGTCGAAATGTCTCATGGAGTCCATCCACGGAGGAGAATGTGGAGCACACATGAATGGTGTGATGCTAGCTAGGAAGATCCTCAAGCACGGCTATTATTGGTCAGCCATGGAGGAGGATTCTATCAACTTTGTTCAGCGATGCCACAAATGTCAAATTCATGTTAATCACATAAACGTCCTGCTGTTAAGGCTCTACAACATGACTTCACCATGGCCTTTCTCAGTTTGGGGAATTGACGTCATCGGGGCTGTCTCGCCAAAAGGGTTCAAATAGACATGAGGTCATCTTGGTGGCGATCGATTATTTTACTAAATGGGTGGAAGCTCAGTTTTGTTCAGTGTTGAAGGCGTCACATGTGGCTAAGTTCATCAGAAACAACGTCATTTGCAGGTATGGGGTACCAAATGAGATCATTTTAGATAATGGCTCACACTTCAAGAAAGAGGTGGTAGATTTGCATGAGAAATACAATGTGGCTTTTCACAAGTCATCAACATACAAACCACAGACCAGCGGAGCTATTGAGTCCGCCAACAAGAATGTCAAGAACACCTTGCGAAATATGGTGGAAACTTACAAGGATTAGCCAAATAAACTGCCATTTGCACTCTAGGGTTACAGAATGTTAATTCGACCATCTACAGGGGCAACCCCCTATTCTCTAGTGTATGGGATGGAAGCTATTCTACCGATTGAGATTGAAGTACCGTCACTGAGAATTATGGCAGAGTGTCAAGTAACAGAGGCAGATTGGCAACAGAGCAGGTTCGAAGAATTGATGTTGTTTGACGAGAGGAGGTTGAAGGCGTTATATCGCATCCAAGGGTATCAGCACAGAATTTCCAGGGCCTTCAATAAGAAAGTTACATCCATAAATCTAAAAGAAGGAGATATTATTCTTATGTGCTCAAGGACAATTGAGCTCCCGTCCATGACCCTAGGGGCAAGTTCAGACCCAATTGGACTGGTCCTTACATCATCAAATCCATCTGGTCAAGAGGAGCGATTATTCTTATGGATTTATATGGCCTGGAGTTCTCACAACTGATCAATATGGACAAGTTGAAGAAATACTATCCCTAAGAGGCTCGCTAGGCTGAAAATCCAAAAGGGCGACCTAAACAAAGTTAGAGCATGAAAAAATTAGAAATAAAGAAAAACAGAGCTCGTAAGGTCGAAAACTCGAAAGGGCGGCTTTGGCAAAAGTTAGTGCACAAAATGAGAGAGTTAACATTCGAGCGAACCCTAACCGAACTACGTAAGGCCTGATTCCCATCTTTGGGATACGTAGACAACTTCATCATGAAGTTTCGCCATAACTATCTTTAACTCAACTGTCCTATCCCTTCTGTTTGATCGGTCCATCATTTTCTATCTTCTGTGCTTGGTTGTGTTATCTTCATTTGGTAGAAGGGCCAGTTACAAAATAAAGCGGTGATGGTGAATGCAGTTGTGAACAGTTATGATCTTTTGATTCGAGGCTGTTCATCTTGAGGACTAATTCCATGTGTGTCAGGTTATAACCGTTTTCGAAAATTATTTTGAAAGGTTTTAATAAAAGTGGATTTTTCTCAAAATTTTACATTGTACAACATTAACCACTCTTTAGACCAAACAGGAAAATTTTTAATGCTCACAATTTTAATTCCATTGATTTCAACACAAGTGCATTCCCCAACACTCTGGTTAAATCAAAGTTGCTTTTATATCATAAAAAACCAAAAGAAAAGGTGAAAGCGATGAACTAAGGGCACAGTCGAGTCAGGTTTTTGTCCTTTACCCGCACTTCGAATTCTTGTCACCTTAATCAAGCAATCGCCAAAAAATGCACAGTAGTTGTCGCCGGTGATACTTTTCCGTCAGGCGATCGACTTGTAATGTTTTTTTTTTTTTTGTCCATTTTATTCCAGCAAGCATAAAAAGGTGCGTTTGGGATGGTTTTTGCTCGTTGTCACTGGCGATGCTTTTCTGTCAGGCAGTCGAGCGGTGTTGCTCTGATTTGTGTCCATTTTATTCCGACAAGCGTAAAGGGATGCGTTTCGGATAGTTTTTGCTTTGTTTTCCTTTCATTGAGTTGTATTTTATGTTTTGGTCAGTGATAGGCTCAATATTCAGTTCAAAATTCATTATAATGCAGTCATTTTCAAGTTCAAAATTCAAAACAGAATGATTTTTATGCTCAGTGTTGTGCCATTCATGCCATCTGGATTTACAGAACAAACTCGTTTTATTAATGCCAGGGATTAACCTCGATCAAATTTGTTCAAGCATATATACAGAAACAAAAACAAAAATAAAAAATTTAAAAAATTTAAAAAAACAAAAAACAAAAAAACAAAAATAATAAAAAATTGAGGAATTTGTTTTCTTTTCCGATGAAGGCCACACGCTGACCTTACTTACTTGATTCGCCTGCCAATCTCTTCATCTTGATTTCGTCTTGGGAGATCCTTATAGACCCTACCTCAGTGCTTACAAAATTGCCGAGAGAGTTGACTCATTCCTGACCATCAAAGGCAGATTATGACGGTACTCCGAATCGGAACATGGAGGTAGTCTACCGTTTCAGCTCTTTATTCTCCGCCTTTAGTGCGCATATCTCTACTCATGCATCCTTGTACACGCTTTAGAGCAGAGAGAGTTGGGCGCTGACTTGGTGTACCTCGCTTGTCCTGTTCTGCAGTCAAAGAGCCAATTTAGAGACTGCAGTCACCGTCTCCATACAAGACTTCAGCATGTAGTGGTTGGCTTTAATGTCATATTGAGCTGCCATTATTTGCTTGACTGATACATAGGAAAGTTAAGAGGAGAAGGAGCAGGGGCACTCGGTCCAGGGGAGCTTATGGGATCATTAAGGTTTGGAAAGAGAGTGAGGGGATGAGACAAGGCCATATATTAAAGGAGAGAGGTGTAAAAGAAAGGAGTCCCAGAATAATAGTAGAGAGCAGACTGAGTTTTGGGCAGCCTTTCTCCTCCGCTCAGTCTCTCTGTTCTGTCTCTCTCAAGCAGTGATTAAGAAGAATACGGAAGACAGTGATTAAGAAGAAGAGGAAAGAGAAGAAGAAGACGAAAGAGAATAAGACAAAGAGGGAGAGAGTGCCGAGGCAATCGTTACAAATCGGGGATGGTCTAGCTTTGTCGGCTGGCTAATGCAAAAGTCGAAGCTGTATGTCATGAGTGACATTCAAAGGGAGAGAAAGACAAAAACAAGAGAGCGCGAGAGAGTTATATGCATATGTGTATATATATTGTATATCTATGTATTATATATATTTGTTTGAATATTTTGTCACAAGAGTGACTTGGTTAAGTGATCTGGTTCTACAGTTAAGGATTGAGAGGCCAAGCCTGAGGTCAGAGGTTCGAACCCCCATAGCAACGAGTGTTTCTTTTTGTGTTTTGGTTTATGTGCATGTGTATTGTATACCTATGTATTATATATATATATATATATTTCTTTGAAAATTTTGTCACAAGAGTGGCTCGGTTAGGTGGTCTGGTTCAATGGTTAAGGACTGGGAGGCTGAGGTTGAGATTGGGAGTTCGAACCCCCGTATCAACGCATTTGTGTTTTTTTCCTTATTTTTGCATGCTTTGCCTATGCTAACGTTAGCAAATGGAATATTCCTTATCAGTAACGAAATATTCCTAACTGATGTTAGCAAACGGAATAGTCTTTGTCAGTACCAGAATATTCCTCGAATATGTATACGTATATCGTATGTACATATATGTATGTATTTCGTCTGTATATGACTATGTGTATATCGTATATGTCTGTGTATGTGTTTTTTTTTGTCTCTGTATATGTGTATAGCTTGCCTGTGTGTGCCTGTATACATATTTTTGGATTTGTTCACTATTTCTCCTCTCGCGTGAGACGCGTTTGGATCTCAAGTTCACCTTTCTCCTCTCGCGTGAGACGCGCTTGGATCTCAAGTTCACATTTCTCCTCTCGCGTGAGACGCGTTTGAATCTCAAGTTCACCTTTCTTCTCTCATGTGAGACGTGCTTGGATCTCAAGTTCACATTTCTCCTCTTGTGTGAGACGCGTTTGGATCTCAAGTTCACTTTTCTCCTCTCGCGTGAGCCACTTTTGGATCTCAATTTCACTTTTCTTCTTTGTGTGAGATGTGTTTGGATCTCAAGTTCACTATTTCTCCCCTCATGTGAGACGCGTTGGGATTTGTTCACTATTTCTCCTCTCGCGTGAGACGTATTCAGATTTGTTCACCATCTTTCCTCCTTGCACGTGAGATGCGTTAGGTTGTTTATTTACTCGGTTAAAAACATCAGGTGCGCCTGGTGTTCACACAATCTTTCCTTCTTTTGCGTGAGACGCGTTAGGTTGTTTAGTTACTCGGTTAAAAACATCAGGTGTGCCTGGTGTTCACACTATCTTTCCTCCTTTCGCGTGAGACGCGTTAGGTTGTTTAGTTACTCGGTTAAAAACATCAGGTGCGCCTCGTGTTCACACCATCTTTCCTCATTTCACGTGAGATGTGTTAAGTTATTTAGTCACTCGGTTAAAAACATAAAGTGCACCTAGTATTCACACCATCTTTCCTCCTTTCGCATGAGACGCGTTAGGTTGTTGTTTCACTCGGTTAAAAACATCAGGTGCGCCTGTTGTTCACACTATCTTTCCTTATTTTGTGTGAGAAACGTTAGGTTATTGTTTCACCTCAATTAAAGACATCAGGTGCGCCTGTTGTTCACACCATCTTTCCTCGTTTCGCGTGAGATGTGTTAGGTTGTTGATTTCTCTTGGTTGAGGTCTTCCCTCTCTTTCCGTATGCAGCGTGAGGAGATATTTTTGATTGGTTACACCGTCTTATTTTTCGCTTACTTTTTTCCGTGTGAGACATGGCTTTTTTTTTTTTTTTTTTGATTTAAGCTTTTCATTCATGTTATCACATTGCTCATTGCATGATCATAAGTTTTTCAAAAATAATCGACTTCGCGTAGCGTATAAGTCCAGTTCCCAAAATCTTCCTGCATATCATTAGCATCTTGCCCCTGAACTACGCTGGTTTGATTCCTTGCAATGGGATACGTAGGCAATCTTCAGGTTCAACCACTTGCATTGCATCTTGTTTGTTTGCCCAAGTCTTATGGCCTTGTAAAAAGGGTCGTTTTCGGGCTTTGACATTCACTCACGTCATGAAATGATTTCGAGCTCTGTCAAAGAGGGGCAACTGTATACACCCCATTTTGACCGGCCCTAAGACTTGGGCGCTTTCTTTTGATTACCTGATGATGACTGTACGGGAAAGAAATACACCTTCTCGTATAACCCTGTTGATCAAATCTGCGTTCCTCCGTACGTCGTCGTTCTACAACCTGAAAATACAATCGTGAGCTAGCCGGCGGATGTGTGTCGGAAACCTCTCTGATGCCTAAGTCAGCCAACAAGACAAATAGGCAAAAGATCTATGTATTCAGGAATCAAAGTTGCGTTACCTCTCCATAGGTGATGTTGGTGAGCTTTTATAGGTTCCGTGTGGCATAATCCAAGTAAGACTCTTACTCCTCCATGTAGAGTCCTCCTAGGATTCATGCTCCTGAAGGATAATGCTGATCCTCCAACACCCCCCTCACTGTTTAAGCCAAGTGAGATGGCTTTACTATGGCCGAACTACCTTACGACCGAAATAATACTGCCATACTAGACAGGCAGGTATGTCCGATCTAATTTCTAGTTCGGCTCTTCCTTTAGTCGCTTCTATCTCGGTTTCGAATGTTAAGACCGGGCTGTCCATAGAAGTGTTGAGCCGAACTAACTCAGAACAGTCTAGAAGAAGGTTTAACATACTCCGGTTAAGAGGACATGACCGGGCTAAACCGTAATATGCTGCGACCGAGCTAACTCTGAGTGTGCCGTTTGTCAACCGAACTAACTATAGTACTCTTCTAGACCGAGATAACCGACATTCTCTACGGACCGGTCTTAACTCTATGGCACTTTGAGACCGGAGTGGCTTCATGGCCTTTTTACTTAGCCCTTCGCACTGAGGCCCACAATGGCCCAATTTGCATATAAATTACCCTCTCAATTGCCCCTTAATTCCATCTGCGCAGCATGATAGGGATTATCTGTCCATCAGCCGAGCTACAAGTTTTTAAGCTTTCCCAGCCGAGCTAAGAAACAATTTTCCTTTCCAGCCGAGCTAAAACTCTTAAGCCTCTCCAGCCGAGCTAATCCCATACCGGGTTCTGCTTGTCCGGTCAAAACGTCTCTTCAATCACAGAAACTGAATCGCTTCTCCTTCCTATGACACGTGGCATGCTTTGATTGGCTGGGGGCAGCTGCCACGCCGCCCTCGTACTCCGAAAAATTTGAACAGTTCCCGCCCTTCCTCTCTCTTTCCAGAAAACAAATCTTCTGTCCTTGAATCACTCGCCTACACTATTCACCTTCTTCTCTCTCTGTGCCTCTGCTTTTCCAACCTCTGAGCTCCCTGAGTTCGTGTTCTTCGTTGGTGCTGTTGCTCCCATCACCAGTTTCGTCTTCTTCCTCTGGTAAGTTTCAAAAATCTGTTTGTACTCTTCATGTTTTCATACTTGTTTTTTTTGTTTTTGCAAAACACTCTTTTGTTTCCATTTTCTGCGGGTTCTGTACATTTTCTGGAAAAAACTTCATAAGAACCACTTGAATCTATGAAACCTTTAGAACACTGATTTCGATCCAAAATTACCACATAACCGAACTAGGAGGTTGTTTTCCTTTGTAAGGCCTAGGCACACCTCGCAACCGAACTGAAACTTGCACCATACTTGTACCATACTTCCTGATTTACCTTAGCCGAGGTAACCAACCGAACTAAGTCTGGACTTACTATACTGGGAAGCCTGAATTCCGACCGATCTATGTCTTCGAGGCTAAACCAGCTTTCTTAGTTTTTTAGACCGAACTAAGAAAGCTGCCCCTAGACGCTCAACCGGTCTAACAGAACCTTCTCCTCAACCGAGATATCGAGACGCTCGCCAAGGCCGAGCTAGAAAAACCCTACTCAATCTGAGCTACCAAGCACCTTGAAGAAACCGAAATAGAACCTGCAATAACCCACATAGCCGAAGTAGGACTTCTATTTTCTTGCTTTTAATTTGTAGCACAGTCCACGATTTGTGCTTAACCCCTTTGTTTTCCCCTTTGCAGACTTAGGTTGCCCAGGCACTCATCTGCGCGCTCAACCGAGCTACTGAGCACATTCTTCCGACCGAACTAATTTATTTATAACTCATAAAATAAATGGGGAAGTATAGGTTTCTAGTAAAAACACCGGGTGGTTTAGCCGAATTCCGTAAGGACTATAATATTCCTGACGATGTCCACCTTACCCTAGCCAAAAAAGATGTCACACCATGGAGGAATGAAGGTTTTATGCCCTTTACCCTCCTTTCAATAATAGAGACCGGACTAAGATTTCCAGTCCAACCCTTGATTTGTGAATTCCTTAGACAAACCAGAATATGCCCAACCCAACTATCCACCAATTCATACCGTATAATAATGGGAATAGCCGAACTAAACCGCCAAGCTGGTCTCAACCTCGGCCTAGCCGAAATATTCCACTAATATTCCTTAGGATCAAAAGAAGATGGGTGGGTCTACTACTTAAGAATCCGCCGTCGCCGAGAGAAGATAATAAAAGATATACCGGATAAGGACTTAAACGACGACGATTTTTTCTGGATGTCTGGGAACTTTGAAGATCATCAAGCCCAGATTCCTGGCCGAAGTATAAACTGGAATAAAGGAATCCCCGGTATAGCTTACTTCGGCTATATGCACGCTCCTGTTTTACTTCGGTTTCTGGTTTCATAACCGATCTAACAGTTGTATTCTTTTTGCAGATTCAGCCCATCTTCAATCATTGTACAGCTACCCCAACCTTGAAACTCTCCGCGTCGCACTTCGATACAAGGAACGGAGTTGGGCTAAGCTGTTAAATTTTGAGCCGACCTACAGATACAGCGGTCACCGAAAAGCCAGGGTGACCGATTTCCTTCTTGAAGACGCACCAGAGCCGGACCCAACCTTGCCCCAAATCAACCTCGTCCCTCTGACTACTGAACAAGAAATGGCAAAAAGGAGCAGAGTAAGGGCACTTCTGACCGAAACCAACAGACCCGAAGTACCACCACAAAGTCAAACCCAAGAAACCGTGGTGGCTCTTCCCTCTCAACAGCCCTCGACATCTCGGGCGCACAAGCGTGCCCGAACTAGTCAACCCGAGCAACGCCTTGTTGACGAAGAGCCTATTCTTCCACCGAGCCCTCAACCCAGCCTTCAACCGGAGCAATCTGACCGAGATGACTCCTCCAAATGGGCTCCAATTCTCATCTTTCAAAACCGAGATATCTAGGAAACTGACTCGGTTGTTGCTGAGAAGGATCACTTGATGGCTTTCAATCTAGCCAAGAGTGTTTGCCTTCCAAAAGACATGGAGCACCACAACAAGCAACTAAACACCGAGCTGAAGGCCATCCGGTCATCAACAAAATCAATGATCTTGGTAAGTGGCTCTCTGTTTTCTTTGTCTAACTTTTCCCAACTGTCAGTCCGGCTAAAGAAAGTTACTACTCTTTTGCAGGCCATTCAGAAGAACAACATTGCACATAGGAAAGTCCTAGAGCTCCGGAAAACAACAAGGCAGGCAATGGCGGAAGCCGAAGCCAAGACTGCCGAACTAACACGATCTCAACAAAGGATGGCCGAGCTGGAGGCCGAGGTAACTCGTCTATCCGGACTAGTTGCCTCGGCTGATAGTGATAAACAAAGAGCTCTAACCGTAATGAAAGATAAGCATTTGCGGGAGCTGGCAACGCTTGAGGGCACCAAGGATGCCGAAATAGCAGTCCTGAAGAAGAAGGCAGACGACGCCGAGCTAAAAGGCTTTAAAGAAGGCGAAGCTGCTTATATTCCGCAGTGCGAAGCAGCCAAGGATCTGTTCTTCAAGTGTGGCTGGAGAAGTGATGTGGAGCAGCTCGGCTGTGGACCCGAAACTGAGGTCTACAACGCTCCTCAGTACTCAATTCCGGCCTCGCTGAAGGAGTATGCTGCTGATGTCCAGAATCAATTTCTTGAAGTGACTGACGATGAAGAGGAGGATGAGCAAACTGAGACTCCGGTTGTTAATGCGCCTGCCAATGATCAGTCAGCTCGGTTGGAGCCAGTGGTCGAAAACTTGACGACCGAAAATGTGCTTCCAACAGAGACCGGGCTTCCAACCGAGACTGCTCTAACCTCTGAAACCGGTGTTCATGTTGATGTTGACGCCGATCTGGACGATCTTTTCAACTGATTCTGTAATTTTTCTTCTTTCTTTGAACTTGTAACCGGGCTGCGGCCCCTCCGTTGTATTTGTTTTGCACTTTAATGAAAAAATCTTCTTTTGTGCTCAACTCTTATTTCGGTTTGTATACCTGTTTGATCATGCTTTCTTGCAATACTTTTGACCGGGATAGCATATTCCGGTTTCAACTGGTTAATCTGACTTACTAGCCAACCACTCTTTAGCCGATATAATTATCTCGGCTGAAGAGTACAAATTTTGTTTAACCCAGCCAACCACTCTTCAGCCATAAACTTACTTCGGCTGAAGAGTACAAGGAGTTGGTTCAATCCAGCCAACCACTCTTCAGCCATAAACTTACTTCGGCTGAAGAGTACAACGAGTTGGTTTAATCCAGCCAACCACTCTTCAGCCATAAACTTACTTCAGCTGAAGAGTACAAAGAGTTGGTTTAATCCAGCCAACCACTCTTCAGCCATAAACTTACTTCGGCTGAAGAGTAACAAGAGTTAGTTTAATCCAGCCAACCTCTAAGTTGGTTTTTCCAGCCAACTTAGAATAAAGTGTTTGGTTATTCCAACCAAACGTCCTGCAGCCTGGATCCTTATCCTGGGCTTAGGAGGGGTGTTGGTTTAATCCAGCCAACCTCTAAGTTGGTTTTTCCAGCCAACTTAGAATGGTGCTGTTTGGTGTAGCTGTTAAAACAGATTATAGCTTATAGCTTAACAGATTATAGATTATGACTTTAATCAGAAGCTGTTAATCTGTTTGGTATAGCTGTTAGATTATAGATTTAAGTTGCTGAGTAGTGTTTGTTAAATAAGCTGTGAAGTAGCTTTTTCAATTAATTTTTATTTTTTATTATTCACTATTTGTCTACATTTTTCATAAAAAATAATAATAATATTTTATAGTCCATTTGGGTCTTTTTCTATTTTTAAAAAAATAAAAAATAAAAAAATTTAAGAGTATAATCATGAATTAACATGTCCACAGCAGAAGCTGATAATCAGAAGCAGGGGGTGAGCAGCTTCTCAGAATCAGCTTTTTTGACTTAAAATAAGCTGTTAGAATCAGAAGCTGTTTGAAATAAGTTTAACCAAACAGTCCAAAATAACTTTTTAAAAGCCAGAAGCCATAAGCAGGCTCAAAAAAGCTGTACCAAACACCCCCAATAACATGCTTGGTTATTCCGACCAAACGTCCTGCAGTCTGGATCCTTTATCATGGGCTTAGGAACGTTCATAGTTGGTTTTTCCGGCCAACCTCTAAGTTGGTTTTTCCAGCCAACTTAGAATAAAGTGTTTGGTTATTCCGACCAAACGTCCTGCAGCCTGGATCCTTATCCTGGGCTTAGGAGGGGTGTTGGTTTAATCCAGCCAACCTCTAAGTTGGTTTTTCCAGCCAACTTAGAATAACATGCTTGGTTATTCCGACCAAACGTCCTGTAGCCTGGATCCTTTATCCTAGGCTTAGGAAGGTTCATAGTTGGTTTTTCCGGCCAACTATGTTTATAATGCTCCTAACTCACTAAAGTTACCTTCTACTGAAAACAATTATGCTGAAAAGAATCGACTTGTTTTATTGAGAAAGTAAAAAATTACACATACTTAAAAGAAAAAAGCTAAAAATAAAATAACTTGAGATTGGCAGTGTTCCATGGCCTGGGAATTGCTTTGTCGTCCTCATCTTCTAAGTGGTATGCCCCTTTGCCTGCTAATCCGACCACTTTGTAAGGTCCTTCCCAGTTAGGCCCTAGCTTGCCATCTTCTGGTACCAAGGTATTTCCCATTACTTTGCACAGTACCCAATCTCCGATCTTGAATTGCCTTGGATGCACTGTTTTGTTATACTTTCTGGGCAATTCTTGTTGGTAGGAGGCGATGTGAACCAATGCTCTGTCTCTTCGTTCTTCCGCAAGGTCAAGCTCCAATGCTATGGCTTCGCCATTTAAGTCTGGGTCAAAGTTTTCGCTTCGAATTGTGGGGAGGCCAACTTCTAATGGGATAACTGCCTCCATGCCATAAGCTAAGGAGAATGGTGTTTCTCTTGTCGATCGCCGGGGTGTGGTGCGGTGCGGTAAGCCCATAAAACTTGAGGGAGTTCTTCTGCCCACTTGCCTTTTGCTTTCTCTAACCTTTTCTTCAATCCATCCAAGACTACCTTGTTTGATGCCTCCGCCTGCCCATTTGCTTGGGGATATGCCGGTGTAGAATTGTAGAACTCTATCTTGTACTCTTCACAAAAGCCTCTGAAAATCCTGCCGTCGAACTGAGTGCCGTTATCTGAGATCAGTGCTTTTGGTATGCCAAACCGAGTGATGATGTTCTGCCAAACAAACTTCTTCACATCTTTTTCCTTGATTGATGCCAAGGCTTCTGCTTCCACCCATTTTGTGAAGTAGTCGGTTGCTGCAAGAAAGAACTTCCTGTTGCCTGGTGCCGTTGGAAGTGGCCCTACTATGTCTAAGCCCCACATTGCGAAAGGCCATGGGCTACTGAGAGGTAGAAGTTCTCTGGCAGGTTGGTGTATTTGGTGTGCAAACTTTTGACACTTTTTGCATTTTTTGACATACTTTTCTGAGTCTGCTTGCATATATGGCCACCAGTATTCTTGTGAGATTGCTCTGTATGCTAGTGATCTTCCTCCTTGATGGCTTCCGCATACGCCCTCGTGTATTTCGAACAGGAATGCCTCTACTTTGCTAGGGTGGACGCACTTTAGGTAGGGTCCTGAGAATGATTTTTTGTATAATGCCAGAGATGGGGAGAGCCAAAATCGCTGCGAATTTGCTCTTACTCTATTGGCCTCTTTCTTTTCTTCCGGTAAGATGCCTTCTTTCAAGAATAATATGATGGGATCCATCCAAGAAGGGCCTAGATCGGCGCAACATACCTCTTCTGCTTCTGGGTCTTCAATGCTTGGTCTAGGCAGGTAGTCGATCAGTAGTGGATGAGGGATGGAGGTATCTGCCATTGAGGCGAAGCCTGCTAGTTCGTCTGCTCTGCTGTTTTCCTCCCTGCCGATCTGTTCAATCCTCACCACTTCAAACTTCTTGATCTCTATTCTGACCAGCTCTTGGTACTTAGCTATTCTGTCATCCTTTGCTTCGTAGTCGCCAGATATTTGGTTTACCACTAGTTGTGAGTCGCTGTAAACCATTAGTTCGGTGGCCTTCATGTAAAATGCTGATTTCAAACCTGCAAGAAGCGCTTCATACTCCGCTTCGTTGTTTGATGCTGGGAAGCCAAGGTTGACTGCCTGCTCCACTACTAGGCCGTCTGGAGAGATGAGGACTATGCCGAGTCCTGCTCCATGCCGGTTGGATGCTCCATCCACGAAGAGCTTCCACATCTCCCCGACGAACAACTTCCAGCAAGTGGAGGGATCAGATGATGCCTTGGGGTCTTCTATGCTGCTGGAGTCTTTTTCTTCATGGTTCATGCCTACTGTCTGCCCCTCACCATCTGGTTGTACCAAGTCTTGTTTTGTTTGTGAGTCTTAACTTGGTGTAGCATGGTTCGCTTCTTCCTTTCTTGCTTTACTCTGGTCTGCCTTGGGACTTGACTGAGTAAGCAGTACCAGGGGTTGCGTTATTCCGACGTCAACTTCCATCCCTAGTTCGGTTGTTTCAGTCAGGTCGACTGGGCAGATATGATGACTTCCTGGGGTAAATTCTGCGACAAAGTCTGCCAAGGCTTGTGCTTTTATTGCGGTTCTGGGTTGGAACTTGATGTCGTATTGCCCCAGTTCAACTACCCACTTCAAGATTCGCCCAGAGAAGTTAGCCCTCTCAAACAGAGCTTTTAATGGGAAGGCTGTGAGGACAACTATAGTGTGGGCGTGAAAGTAGTGCAACAACTTTCTTGAGGCCATCATCAAGGCCAATGCCAGTTTTTCCAGTGGTAAGTACCTCGTTTCGGCGCCCAGTAATGTCTTGCTGACATAAAAGATGGGCAGATGTTGGACTCCTTCTGCACGGACTAATACTGCGCTAATTGCGTGCTGTGAGACTGCCAGGTACAAGAAGAGTTCTTCTCCAGGAATTGGGGTTACAAGTAGTGGTAGAGAAGACATGTATTCCTTCAAGCTTTCCAATGCTCGGTCGCATTCGTCGTCCCACTCAAACTTGGCCTTTAGAGCATGGAAGAATGGTCGTAGTCTGTCTGACGACCGGCTTATGAACCGATTGAGCGCAGCGGCCATGCCGGTGAGATGCTGCACTTCTTTTACTGAGTTTGGTCTCTCCAGATCTTGAATTGCCTTGATCTGGGAGGGGTCTGCCTCTATACCCCGGTTGGTCACCAGGAAGCCCAGGAATTTGCCAGATCCTACTCTGAATGCACACTTCGACGCGTTGAGGCGTAACTTATGCTCCTTTAGGATCTCAAACATCTCACCTAGCTCCTTGAGATGGTCATTCTCATCCTTGCTCTCGACCACCATATCATCAATGTAAGCCTCCATTGTTCTGCCTAACAATGGCTCAAACATCTTGGTGACCATCCGTTGGAATGTCGCCCCTGCGTTCTTTAGGCCAAAGGGCATGACCTTGTAGCAGTATAGCCCCCTTGGTGTGGTGAAAGATGTAACTTCCTGATCTGGTTCGTGCATGGCAATTTGATGGTAGCCCCTGTATGCATCCAGAAAGCTAAGTCGGTTGTGCCCTGCCGTTAGGTCTACCAGTTGATCTATCTGTGGCAGAGGAAAGCTGTCTTTTGGGCATGCCTTGTTGATTGTTTTGTAGTCGACGCAGACACGCCACTTGCCGTTCTTTTTTGGTACCACCACTGTATTAGAGATCCATCTTGGGTAGTGCACCTCTCTAATTGCTCCTGCCTCCAGCAAGTTTCCTACTTCTTCCGCCACTATCTCGGCGTGGTGGAGTGCCGATCTGCGGATGTGCTGAATGATTGGTCTGGCGGATGGGTGGACATTGAGTTGGTGACAGATGAAGTTGGGATCAATGCCTGGCATGTCGTATGGTGTCCAGGCGAACACTTCGATGTTAGAGGTCAAAAATTCCAAGACCTCTAATCTCTCGGTGCTGGACAACGACGAACCGAGCAAAAAGAACTTATCCAGGTTCTTTTCATCTATTCTTACCTCTACCAAGTCTTCCACCGCTTTCTGGCTAGCCGCTTTGCCAACATCTGCGAACAGTTCATTACTCTCAGGTTCTTCCACTGAATGAACGTATCCTTTGGCAGCGCGGCTGCCATTCACCGTGACAAAGCACTGCTTCGACATGATCTGATCTCCATAGACTTCTTCTATTACTCTGGTGTCATTGGGGAACCGCATTACTTGGTGGTAGGATGACGCCACCGATCGCATGGCATGCAGCCATGTTCTGCCCAAGATGATGTTGTAAGTGGAGGGGACTTTCAACACCCAGAACTCCACTTGTTTCGTCATACTCCCTGCTCTGACTGGGAGGATTATTTTGCCGACAGGCCATTCTGGCATGGAGTTGAACCCAATCAGGGGAGATACGGCAGGTGCCAAGTCTTTATCTTGCAACTTCAATTGTTTAAATGTTTCGTAGTACATGATTTCACACGAACTACCCTGGTCAATCAGAATCCGCTTGACGTCAAAATCCTTGACTCGGAGAGTGACGACCAGGGCATCATTGTGAGGGCAATATATCCTTGCCAAGTCTTTATCCGAAAAAGACATGACGTTTGTGGCCTCTGTCTTCCCCTTCTTGGTGGCAGGTTGGGCACTTAGTACCTCTCTTAAGTGCTCAGCCTTCTTGATTGACCCTTTGAGCTCGCATACTCGCTCAGGTTCAAAGACTCCATGTATCACATTGATCACGCCTTGAGGTGGGGCGTCGATTAGCATCCCATTGGGGTTATTGTGATCCTGGGGGGCTGCTTGCGTCCCTCCTTCAATGTATTTATCCAGGTGACCTGCTGCCACCAACTCCTCCAGGTGCTGTCTCAATGGCGTGCAATTTTCAGTGCGGTGCCCCTTTTCTTTGTGGAAGGTGCACCGTGATCTTTCGTCATAGTCCTTCTGAGCTTCCCCTAGCTTGGCTGGCCATCTGACGAAAGGCTCATCTCGAATTTCACTTAGAATTCGGTAGATCGGTTTTTTGAATATCGTGGTTATGGCGGTGCGGACTCTCAACCATCTTTTATCCTGGTCTTCTCCGTTGTCCCTTCTACCACGTCCGTTTTTGCTCGGACGATCTACCGCATTGACCTTTGCTGAGGCCTCCTTTTCTGGTACTGTGGTCGTGCCAGATTTTGTTTTGGCACGCGCGCCATCCTCTTCCACCCTGATGTGCTGATGCACTCTTTCCATCAAGGCTTCCATGGTGAGGGGCGGAGTCATGGTGATTGAGTCCCTTAGTCTGTTCCCGACTGGAAGGCCTCTTTTATATTGTGCAATGGCGAGGTTGGTGGGGCAGTCCAACAATCTGGTTAAAGGTCTCCCAGTAGCGACTGTTGTAGGACCTCAGGGTCTCCTTGTCACCCATGTCGATGGAGAGAAGCTGGTCGATCTCCACCGGGGTTTTGGTGTTCGTTCGGAACCTTGTGACGAATGCTTCCGCCAATTGCGCCCAGGAAGCTATGTTGCCTTCTGGAAGTTTTTCGAACCAAGTCAAGCCTAGGTCGCCAAGGCTTGATGGGAAGAGGATGCACATCAAAGCCTCGTTTCGCCGGTATACAGCCGTGACCTGGTGAAAGTGGCTCAAGTGTGAGTAGGGGTCCGTCTTCCCTTCATATGTAGTGAATTTGGGCTGTAGGAAGCCTGATGGTAGAGGCGCGTTCTCAATTGCTGGAACAAACGGCGAAGTCTGCAGCCTTGCTAATGCTTTGTCCGTCGGTTCGTAGGCAGGGCGCGGTATTGGCATTCCAACCTCGACGCTTCCATGCGTCCGAGGAGCCAACCGCTGTAAGGCAGAAACTCTGTGCGGATCGCGTGCCCTGGCGTCTTCCCTCCATCGTGCCTTCTCTTCGAGCACAGTGCGTAAGTCGGATGATCTGGGCAATTCCGTCTGTCTGGATCTTGTTTGGTGCGTATGTGAAGGCCAATAAGTGCTCCCTTCCGTGTAGGACCTCTCAGATCTCGTCCTCTCAGACCTGGAGTGACGAGTTCTGGAAGACCTGGATTGAGTATCGCCTGTCCTGAGGCTTTTACTCTATGCTTGCGAGGGTGTGGTGTTCCTACCACGACCTTCCGAGTGACGAGGGGGCGTCTTGTCTCTGCGCCCCTCTCCTGTCACCACTTCTTTTTCCTTCATCTGACGCTTTAGAGATTCCATATCCGCCGCCATCCGTCGTATCAATTCGTCTTGCTCCTTGACGCGATCCTCTAAGACTTGGGGGTCAATCCTTCGCCTTTGTCTCTCTGGGCTCTGTGAACGAGAGTAATGGGGGCTGTTCGTCCGTCTTCTCCCCCTTGTATCCCTCCTGGGATTCTGTCGTGGCTCCAAGTCCGCCATGGGAGGGATCAAAGGTAAACCTTCGCGCCTCGCACCTCCCTCTGGTGTTAGTCCGTCGATGGCGGACTGTGGCAACTCTTCGTTGTGCGCCATTGATTCTTAAGAGGAAAAGTTTGATCAAGAGGTTTTGTTCTTGTCTGAATTCCCACAGACGGCGCCAATTGTACGGGAAAGAAATACACCTTCTCGTATAACCCTGTTGATCAAATCTGCGTTCCTCCGTACGTCGTCGTTCTACAACCTGAAAATACAAACGTGAGCTAGACGGCGGGTGTGTGCCGGAAACCTCTCCGATGCCTAAGTCAGCCAACAAGACAAATAGGCAAAAGCTCTATGTATTCAGGAATCAAAGTTGCGTTACCTCTCCATAGGTGATGTTGGTGAGCTTTTATAGGTTCCGTGTGGCATAATCCAAGTAAGACTCTTACTCCTCCATGTAGAGTCCTCCTAGGATTCATGCTCCTGAAGGATAATGTTGATCCTCCAACACCCCCCTCACTGCTTAAGCCAAGTGAGATGGCTTTACTATGGCCGAACTACCTTACGACCGAAATAATACTGCCATACTAGATAGGCAGGTATGTCCGATCTAATTTCTAGTTCGGCTCTTCCTTTAGTCGCTTCTATCTCGGTTTCGAATGTTAAGACCGAGCTGTCCATAGAAGTGTTGAGCTGAACTAACTCAGAACAGTCTAGAAGAAGGTTTAACATACTCCGGTTAAGAGGACATGACCGGGCTAAACCGTAATATGCTGCGACCGAGCTAACTCTGAGTGTGCCGTTTGTCAACCGAACTAACCGTAGTACTCTTCTAGACCGAGATAACCGACATTCTCTACGGACCGGTCTTAACTCTATGGCACTTTGAGACCGGAGTGGCTTCATGGCCTTTTTACTTAGCCCTTTGCACTGAGGCCCACAATGGCCCAGCTCGGCCCAATTTTCATATAAATTACCTTCTCAATGACAATTAGAATATGTTTCTCACAGAATCCTTAATAAGAGAGATGAAATTTGAACTTTAAACTCAACCTTTACATTTTTTTTTTTTGCCAAACTATTTTAAACCTTAAAACCCTCTTTTCAAAATATTTTTTCTAATGTTTTTATGATGTTCCGAGGCTCCCATTTCGATTAAAATATTGCACTTTTTAGTAAACTGAGTAAGGACAAAGTGGAAATAAATGGAAGGCAGGTGAACTATTTGAAAAATATTTTAAAATATCTTCTTTATAGGTTTAGAGTTGAAGAAAAATTGGAAGGGATGGAAGAAAACTGGTTTAGGAAAATGATGAGCATCAAATTGTTAAGAAAGAAATGAACAACCTTTACTAAATTAGACATATCTCTTTGTACACTTGGAATTTAGATATGAAGCTACCACCATTGGAAAATAGACTTCTGGAGCTTCAATTTTGACTCAAGAATCACCTAAAACGATGTCCAGATAAGGGAGATACGTCCACTTGAAGTTGGGCTTAAGAGCAGATTTCGTTGACCTAGCCCGAAGGAAATGAACAGTCTTCACTAAATTAGGCATATCTCTTTGTACACTTGTAATTTATATGTGAGGCCACCACCATTGGAAATTAGACTTCTGGGGCTTCAATTTAAGCCCAAAAATCACCTAAAACCGAGTTTGGATAAAGGAGATATGCCCGTTTGAAGTTGGGCTTAAGAGCAGATTTTGTTGATCGGACCTGAAACAGCATCAGACCTTTTTTTTTTTGGTTTTGGTTCGGTTGGGACACCCAATTGAGCCATTTTATGATCCATTCAAGTGTACCCACTCATCCTCCATTATCTCCACTCACTCTTCATTATCAAAAGAGGTTTTGGCCTTGTCATAAAGGATGAATCAAAAGCAACAAAGTCTTGATCATCGTTATCATCCTTGTCATGCCCATCACCTTTGTCTTTCACCTTGTCCCCCATTCCTTGAATTATTTATTCCTACATGGCTTATACACTCAAATTATATATTGAAGAGGGGGATGACAGAAAAGAAGAGGGGAAAATCATTCGAGAGAGTTAGAGAGAAAATAGAGCAAAAGAGGAAAGACTGTCTAAAGTGCAACCTTGAGCCAAAACACTTCCAAGCTTCCATAGCTACTGAAATTCCTCATTTCCATACACCAAAACCACTCCAAAAATTCTTATATGGCCAAAGATCAATTTCCTTGATCATAAGGAAGAGTGTTTAGTGATTGAAAGTGAGAAAAACTAGAGAGTTAGTCACTTTCCATTCCATAAACTCCATAATTTCGAATTGAGGATTCGAGAACACCTTCTTACACTTGAGGGTGATCAAGAGAGAGTTTGTGAACTAAGAAGTTCATTCTTTCCTTGGAAGGTGAATTTCACAAATTTTTCATTTTCTTGCATTTCTTATTTATTTTGCTCTTTTACTTTGATCTCTTATTATATTATATATTGTTGTAATCTAATTGAAAGTGGTGAGTTGAGAGTCCCATATATATTATTTTTAGTTTTGTTTTAAGCATGCAAAAGAGACCTTTCATGCTAAATGGTTTAATCTCTTCGAAGGTTCATTACCAAGGCATTACATCTCTCTCTCATGCCAAAAACAAACTTCTTGTTTGACGCTTCTCTTCATTAGTAGACGTAATTATTATTTTTGGACAAAAAAATTAAAGAATGGAAAGGTAATAAAAAGGGCTAATAAAATTGGACTAAAAGAGGCACAAGATAATAAAATTGAGTTGGGTTTAATTGGACGTCATATTGAACCCATTGTATTTCTTACTTATTTTGCTCTTTTGCTTTGATTTCTTGTTATATTATGTATTGTTGTAATTGAAAGTGGTGAGTTGAGACTCCCATATATATTAACTTTAGTTCTGTTTTTTTTTTTTTTTTTTTGTGGAAATCTAGGAAAACAGAGTTTGGCCGAGCCTATCGAGCTACCCAGTCCATTAGTTGGCCAGGTAGCCACCTAAAAGTACACCATCGCACCCGCAACCTTCATGATCGTGCCCGCGACCTCTAGGCAAAACCGGGTAGCCTTTCGACACTAAGAAGATCAACCTCCGATGGTCTTTGAGATGGTTGAAGCTGCTATTTTCTTATATTTATTTTATTTTGAGTGTTTGTGAGGTTTTTTATATTGTGTTGTAATATTTATTCATCTCCCTTGGATTTGTAATATTTAAAATGTTGTAATAATTTCCCGCCCCACTTCTTTCTATCTCGTTCTTTTACTTGCTTTCTTTATTTGTGAATATGCATCATATTTTGTTTTTCATTATATCCATGCTTTGTATCCATGTTTCATGCATCTTGATTCAGCTAAGTTTGTATTTATGGATTTAATCAATTCCTATGTGAATATGTGTGCTACCTCATATTTTTTAGATAATTCACATGTCATATCTTAGAAGCCGAATCTTTAGTTGCATCTCATGAGTGAATTGCATTTGGATTTTGTACATAAGATCGTGCATGTTTTACTAACTTTGTTTTGTAGCTATTCGTGGGACGTCGGTAAATATGTAAGTTTTTATGTTTTAGCATTGTGTGTGTTTTTTTTTATTATGTTTAAGCATCCTACCATGTGGCTACTTGCTTACTTGATATAACTGTATGAATGCTAGTGGATGGAGGTTGTGTCGCTTAATTTGGAATGATGTTGATTTTTCATATTTGTAAACTCAATTTATTTGGGTTGTACATCTCCAAAACTCTCTCAAAATACATGAAATTAAATTGTTCCGAAATGAATGGCATTGTCTATATTTTTATGCTTCACATAGTAAATTTTAGGATTTATTAAATAATCAAACATGAGCATATAAAGAAATAATAAAATTCATATCATGGTTTAGTAAAGGCCGATCTTTTGATCGGGTGAGCGAGGGCGTTCAATTAATGACATTCCCCCTTCATACCTAAGGTTCCAAGCCAAGCATCCTTGGTTACGACGAACAGTGGCCTTAGCACGAGTCACGAGTTTCCTAATTTTTCCAAAATAAATGTTAAGTGGCGACTCTGAGACTTGATGTCGCAGTCCATTTATGGCAAATGGTTTTTGCAATAAAATGGATTTTCTAAGAGTTGCCAACTCTGGACTCTCATCTAAGTTTCACATTGCACTAATGAGACTAGATCAAAGAAATTGAGGGTCTGAACTGTTTAACGCATACGGATACCCCCTAGGCATGTTACACCAACATCAATACATTTTCAAAACTAGTTCTTTTTTCTCCAAATCCCCAACATACATATACAACAACCCAACTCTCATGGTTATTTATCAAAACCCCCAAATTCGATTATATACAACCATCGACAATTCCTTTAACATTATGACATTAACAATTTAAACACCAAGCCTTCCGGCCCCTCTTTCTAACCATGCTCCTACAATCCATAACCAACCACAATTATAAACCATAAGCCCCCAAATTTAAACCCAAACCAACCCACATGAGTTTAATAAAATCAAACATGAAAACTATGCTTTTAATGCAATAAAAAGTACTACAAATCTATCTATAGTGAGATATTGAAAAGAAACTCAAGAATCCCTACCTCTTGAAGCGAAGAGGAGACCACCCAAAAATCAACGGCGACGAAATCACAATCTGCTCAGATTAAAACAACGCTTGCCACCCTTTAAGTTTTGGTCCATGGAACTAGAGGTAGAAAACGGGTATAAATAGATGAAACCCAAGCTTCTAGGTTGAAAAAACCCAAAAATGGTGGAAACAGAGAGGGCGGAGAGGGAGGAAACCAGAAAAAAGTGACTTTTCAATGCACTGCGGACTTATATAATCTCACCATCGCGGCCGCAGTCTAACCCTTTGAGGGCGCGATCTCACCGACATAATAGGTCGTGGGCACGACCAATTCCACTTTTGGTCGTGACCCATCGTGGGCGTGACCTCCACCCCTTAACATCGCGGACGCAGTCACATAGGTCACGAGTTTGACTAAGCTCACACAACAAACCTGGGCTGCTGTTCTGTAGCCAAGCCGAAGCACACCAGGGTCTAAACCACCCCGACAAGGTCAAAGTCAACTGGGACGACATGTGTCCCATCGAAAAAAAAACCGGGTCAGGTTTTTTGAACCTAGGCCATTACACACATGGATGGAAGAGATAGAGGAAAATGGGTTTGATTTCAATAGATAACATGCGTAGATCCAAACAAATTGAAAGATGCGTCCTTATTGACCCAAACAAAAAGGCCCCTGGATCTACGTCCTTAAAAGTCTATAAAATGGCCCTATGGCTTGACCACCCTTAAAAGAAGAGTAAAATTTACCGTGTTTATATAAAATATATATATTTCTATGCACCACCTCATTAGTGAGCTCCTAAACCAATCACAGGTACCTTGCCCCTTATGTTGGCCTAGTGAATGCAACTTGGGGTCTAGGGGTGTGCTCTTTTTAAGTCTTAGGTTCACTCCCATTAGGAGTAATCCGCTCCTTGAGACCACACCCGTGGGCTCTTTGGAGGAGGCTTTGCGTGGGTCCCGGAATTAATTGAGGTACGTGTAAGCTAGCCTGGACATCCAATCATTAAAAAAAAAATCTAATATAAATGTAATTGACCAATTGTCAAAGCAATCAAATAAGAGAATGGTATCACATAACATTTACTTTCCAAGTACACAAAACAAAATTACTCGTACAAGGGCATCTCCAACGGTGCATTACTTTTTTCATCAAATTTGAGTAAAAACTCTCTTTGATATCGCCTGCTCCAACGGAGGGATTTGGCTTTTTAGCAAACCAGCGGTCGATCGGCCAGTCGACCAGTCAGTGCAAAAAAGGTCAAAATAGAATACTCATGTGGCAATAACTGCAAGCAACATACTGGGATTCCCATTGTTAGAAACAATTTAAAACAAACCTGGTTCCATTACAATCTAGAAGAAAATGGTTGCTTCTTTTTTTTCTTTTTCTTTTTTTCCTTTTTTTTTCTCCTCTATTTTTGAAATTTTGAAATGTGAGAATATTGGTGAAAATGAAAGCATGCAAACTTTTGCGTAAGAATAAAAACCAAAGGCACTGTAACTTAAGATGCCAACTTAGTTGATGAAGTGTCTTCTTAGTAATATATGGTTGCCAGGCCTCCACCTCCACCTCAAACTTCCTCTCGATCCACCCTAAAAAAAATACCTATTATAGTGATCAAACATGAAGATTTTTTTTCCTCCAACATTTTTATTTTTTTTTTTTAATACCAGAGATCAAACACTTCTCACCCTTATAGTTTGACCCAAAATAATCTACTGTTTCAATTTGAACAATTTAGTCATTACATTTTAAATTTAGTTGCAATTTAGTTTTTTTATTCAATTTTTTGTTAATGTTTACTACGTATACACCTTAAAAAATTGTAAAGCGTTCCAAACTCCTCACATGACATTATATAGAACAAAGAAGAGCAGAGCTAGAAGAAAAGATTCCAATCCAAACCCTTCATCTTCATAACCCAATCTCTCACTTTGTCGATTTCCAATATAAAAGATGTCAAGTGTGGGAAAGAAGAGAGTGAGCAAGTACATTACCATCAACATTAAGCTCATACAAAGCAGCATCATAAAGGTGAAACCACCTTCATATAGTCAATCACTTCTTGATACAGAGATAAGAAAGCTTCAACTATAGATTCCAAGAGAGGTCCAAAGATGAGCAGGGCAAGGACTTCCACCATTAGTAGTGGAACTAATGGTGATGGCCCTCTGTTACTTCCCATTTTGTTCTTGGTCCTTTATGCAGCAACAATAATCACTGGAAATTATATCAAAAATGGCCCTTTATACTTAACTTGGAACCTTGGAGCTATGTCACCTATTTTTATGGGAAGTTTTCAACAAAGCAGATGACTTGGTGGACATATGGCCCGACGCTCGGCCGGTCGTCCGGAGGGTCATCCGATGCCTGAAAACGACGGTCCTGAACAGTGAAATGTTGAAAGGTCCCAGACATTCTCAATTTAGTGAAAGATTTTTGATATTCTCTATTTGATACGTATTTGGTGAAACCGTTGGAACAAGAAAAGAAGCTACTTTTCATCAAATTTGAATTTGGTGATAGATTTGGTATACGGTTGGAGATGGCCTAAGAGCATCTTCAATTCTCCTTCTTTTATTATATCAAATTTAAATTTGATGAAAAAGTATTAAAAAATCATCTCTAATGCTTTCATTAAATGTTAATCAAATCAAGCGAGAATGATTTTTTTCATCAAATTTAAAACTCATTAATCCTTTATTGAAAATTTGAATTTGAAAAAAATTTAAAAAGATGAAGTAATGAAAATGATTTTTTTTTTTTTTTTTATCAAATTTGATGAAAAGGGAAATTTAGAATAAGACGAGAATTTTTAAAAAGATTTTGATGAGAATTTTATGAAATGATTGGAGTAGTTCAAATCAATTCATATCAAATCAAACCTTCTACTCAAACTTGGAATCAAATTTGTGAAGGGTTGAAGATGATATAAAATAGCAAGCATATATATGTATATAACTAACAATAATGAGATTAGGTGCCCATGAACTGGGAAAAAAAGAAAGCGAAATTATCATTCAATGTAGTTTTTAAAAATTATTGCACATTAATGAAAAAAAATTATAATTTTAATATTTATAATATTTATTATTTTTTATAATTGTTGTTTTTCTAGCAATCACTATTATGTTATTTGCCCAAAAAAGAAAGAGGTTTTATTTTCAAGAACAAAGACAATTAAAAAGAAATCTGGTGTGGGCACATTTTAATCCATCTCTTACTCTCTTCTTGTCTATATTTGTTTCGATTGGATGTGTGCATTTAAATGGGTGACACCATAAAACAAAACTGTTAAAATTCTAGATCTGAAATAGAAGAAGTGCGAATGTAGTGAATAAAGTTGTAGCAAAGGGTGTGTACTATATACATTCTATTGTATGTATATTATGTATTTTTATGATAAATATTATATAATTTTTAGGTAGAATTATGATATTTGTGGTTCATAGATGAAGTATCTTCATTTCTGAATCGCAAATTATCATAATTCTATTAGAAAATTACATTACACTTGCCATAAAAATATATAACATACATCACAATAATACATATGGTGCATATAATTTCCCTAAGTTTCAGTCATCATCAATCATGTTCAAGAAAGAAAGTTATGCGTGTTTATTTGTTTATTTTATGATCTTCTCATTGTTTGCATTTAACTCTGCAAAAAAATCTCATGGACATATTTTACAATAAAAAGGGTAAGCATAATTTGATTGTTCTTGATACATGATAAATTTATTTTAAAGGAGTTTATGCAATAAAAAATATTTATTTGTTCTTGTATCACTATACAAATATGGTGAAGAATTTTTGACCAAATTTTCATTTCTCTAAACCATAAAGCTCATTGGGATCACATTTTTGCTACACATGATAAAAGACTCGCTTTGATTGTAAGACTCTATTTGGATTGAGGGGAGGGAAGGGGAGGGGAAGTGAAGGAAAAGCTAGTTGTGAGCAGTGGCGGAGCCAGGATTTTGGCTCAGAAGGGGCACCTTCGAATTAAAATCTTAACAAAACTCATAATTTAACTTAATTTTTATTTGATGGTAGGACTAAAAATTAGTGCGATGCAAAAGTTATATTTAAATATAAGATCAAGTTAACTAATCATTATCTTTATTGTTATTAATTTATTTAATATATGATGATCATCACAGTTTAAAAAATAATCACATATACCCTCATAAAATATGAGAACAAAATTATATTAAGATGCACACACACAGATAAAGAGATATAGTGAAGATAGAGAAAGAAATGAGAAAAGGATGAATAAATAATATACAGAGGCTATTATATATTACTTGTTTTTTTCACTGTTTTGAATAATTGAATTACATGGCAAAATATTATTAGTTGTCATTAATTGTGTAATAATTATGTGTCGTATAAGAAGTGATATAAAACAGTGACAAAATATCAGTGATATATAACATTTCTCTACTATAAAATTTATAACAATTTTTTTTAGCATAATTAAACATTTAAAGTGATAAATTAAACATTTTTTTATAATAAAAAAAAAAGTAAAGAAAATAGGGGTATAAAAATTTCAAAATATTACTTGGATTAAATTGAAATATATATTTTTATTAGAGGCAAAAGAATAATTTCCCAAAAGTTGAGGGGGGACACGTGACCCCTCCGCCCCTGGTTGTGAGAGAAAGAAGTCTCCTCTATCTTATTTGGTTAGACAATATTTAATTATGAACAAATATTACAATTAGATATTTGAATATATTATTATGAAAAATACTTCACTTCCTTTCTGTTTCCTCGCAATTTTGGAGAAAAAATAAAGTCCTTAAAATGCTTGTACTCTCTTCCCCTCATAACCCCCTCTATGCTGTTCCATTTCCATCCTTTAAAAGAAATCAAGCATGATTTAAATAACCTTACCCTCCAAATCCTTTACTTTTCCTCATACATCATCAATCCAAACGGACTGTAAATAAATAGGGAAAATTAGCAACAAATCTCTCATTGCACAAAAATAAACAACATAACAAAAAGTTTTTATAACAGGGGAGATTATTGGTAATGGGTTCAAGCTCAATACTAAAAAAACTTCTAAATTTCAAATCCACTCACTTGACCCAATATATATGAGTCGTACATAAACTGTAAGGGTTTAAAAAACAAAAAAACAAAATAAAAAAAATAAAAATAAAAATTGGAAATAGAGAATCCTTAACTGTTAGATGTAGCTACAAGAAACTCCAATTTTTATTTATTTATTTATTTTATTTTGTGTGTGTTGTTGTGTGTATCTATATTTAATAAGAGTTTTCTTAATTAATTTTTGTGCGCCATTTAGGTTCAAGGACTCCGCTCTTTCAGTCCCTATGTCAATAATCCATTCTATTTATAGTGCAAAGAGCTGAGTTGGTGTTGACATTTTTTGTCACAAAATTTTTATTTCAAAATTATCTTTTTGTAACTAACAAGTCAAGCACAAATTATTCTATAATTCAATCTATAACTATCAATTTCAAGCATACACATAAGTGATGATATATATACCAAGGGCTTATTTTAGTTTTTAAAATTTTTATTGTAAGACAAAAATTATTGAACGAGCTATTTAATATATATATATATATATATATGTATACACATAAGTTGTTTTTAAAATTTTACAATATAATTTTACATGAAGACTCCGTTTGTTTTGACGTAAAATGTTTTTGTCAAAAATATTTTACTTATTTTTTGCCATTTGATTGTTTTTAAAATTTTACAATATATTTTTATATGAAGGCTCCATTTGTTTTGACAAAAGATGTTTTCGTCAAAAATATTTTACTCATTTTCCATTGTTTGGTTGAACAAAAAATAAGTAAAATATTTTTTTAAATAAAATATTGTTGCATAATTTTCTCAAAAATAACTTACCAATAAAAATTTCGTAAGTCAATTTTTACAAAGTTGACTCTCACTCATTATCTTTTCAATACATTTAGCATTTTCAAATAAATATCTTAACTCACTAAAAAGTCATTAGATGACAATTTATTAAATCAAATTTTCTCTTTTAGGCAATAAAATATTTTTGTTTCAAGTGTCAACCAAACGCCAAAAAACTATACAAAAATATTTTTTCTATGCAAAATCAATTTACAAGAAAAATATTTTACGTCGAAACAAACGGAACAAAGTGTAAATAATATGAAATAAATAAGTATTTTCAAAATTTTCATTGTTTTAATTTGTGAAAACTAAAAAAACCTAAAACTACAAAATAAAAACCATACTAAACAAAGTGAGCACAACAGTCACAGTTGTGCACTCAATACAGCTCATTCTGGGTCTCACTTTAATAATTCGAACAGTTCATTTTTTTAAAGTATATCAAGTAAAATATATTTGCAAAAAATTAATTGGAGATCGATAGCCCTTTCATTAATCACATTTATATCTAAAACTGGATACAAAAGACTACCAATATCTGATCAATTTAATTTTTTGTAAATATATTCTACTTGACATATTTTAAAAAATGTATAATTTAAATTATCGAAATAAAATTCAGAATAGATCCCATCAGAAGCACAACAATAACTGCAATGTTGAAAACACAACAGCCACCCCTTTTCCAGTAAACAGACCCTAAATTTATGGACTTCATATAGATGGGTGTTTCTCAAATGGTTTCGAATTCTGACATCTAATTCCATCTCTTGAGTGGACTTTTGTGGTCTATGAATTGATAGAATTTTGTCTCAATTCACACCATTTTATGATTTAGATATCAATTTTTGAACAAAAATCAGTTGTTCAACTACCAACTTACAAATAAATACACTATTCAATAGTTGATATCCAAACAGTTATTTTTTATTTAGAAATAAATATCAAAATAACACAAACAAACAAGATTGTTTAGAGAGTGACTTTTTTATTAAAATAGTTAAAAAGTCAAACAAAATTATCACATCACTTTCTCTATTTTTTATACGCTTTTTCATAAAAAGCTAAAAACTAAATAAAATAACCAATTCTCAAACAAGCTCTAAGTATAGTGTGTGAATAGAATTATTCACAAGGAGTCAAGACCAAAAACCCCAATTTTTAAGTTCCTTCATGACCCATGAATTGTTTCTCGGATTCCACAATTATTCTCTACCAAATAGTCATTTTATTAAAAAGGACAATTCAGGCTCTGCATAAAACAGGTTCTAGGGAGGCTATCATGCATAGTCTTGTCCCAGATTTCCGAAGAGGTTTATGTGAACCTGAAAATAGCCACTCCAAAAATAAAATTCTATAAAAAGACTCTCTGTGACTCAAACTTGAAAGAAAAATGTTTGGGAGCACTAAAATGGGATCACTAGAAGGAACACTAATGATATGACAGTGAACCCCGTCCACTTTCTATGACTTGTTTTTATTTTTTATTTTTTTTTTGCCATTCCCAATGTATTAGTGCTATTAGTGGTGTATTTTTTAGTGGTCTAAATCATTGTTGAACTTGAAAATAGTTGCTCCAAAAATAAAACAAACCTTTTACTGCTCACTGTCAATCCCCTATGCAACCGTCTCTCATAATACAACTGCAAACCATTATGAATAATGGTGCAATTTGGACAAGAAAGGATACAACCAGATGTTGTCTCTTTGACAGTAAAAACTGTTTTCAATTTTAAAATGTCCAACTAGAGAAAAATATGCATACCAAACAGATAAACACATTGACAAGAAAACCAAGCACAACCCACAAATGCTATGTTCATCAATGTATTGCCTACAAGGCCAAAAGGTAACTTCATAAATCTACAAAATTGTTTTATGAACTAGGCAACACACAACAGAAACAAAAGTAAACCACCACACACAAAACCAAAGACACTTCAAAGTTACCAACCACTTAGTCTTCAACTGTTAGGGCCAATACCCTGCCCAAACTTCATTCATCCCTTACTATTTTCCTAATCAACTTCCAAGCCTTATTTATAACAAACTGTCGCAAAAATACAAAAACAAAAAAAGCACACACTGTAAGAAAATTATACGCACAACTTGGACACCAATAATGGTTCAAAGCAAGTTACCCTCAAGTTGGTATACATAATCTTTTATAAACTCTCGCGTCATGCAAAGAAATAGAATTCAAACTCCAAACGTTGCAGCTTAGCTTCTGCCAACATTTTATGTTGATGAGACTCCTCTCTTGTCCTTGCCTTCTAAATGCTTCCTGCACAAACAGAGCATACAGATTTAAGGATCTAAATAAAAGCAAAAATACCATGTGTATGTGTGTATTTACTAGTATGCTTGTCACTACTGCATCATTTTTACACATCATACATTTTCGTTCTTTTTCTTTTAAGTTTTTATTTTTTGAGGACACATCAGATATTACTAATCATACTCAATCCAGACTACTATTACTACTTTGTACATTAAGAATTATGCACTTGGAAACTTCCAATTTTCCAATAGAAATGTTGGCCTACTTACATACCAGATATATTGCATAAACCTTTTAGGTGTTGATGAAACATGTTCCTATTCAGTGGCATAACTAGGATTTTAATTCAGTAGTCATTCAACAAATATCATCAAGTCATTAAGTAAAAATTTGGTTCTACACAACCGATCAAAATCAACTTTCACATAATACATTATAATTTTATATATTTTCAATCAAATAGACAAAAGTGATTCAAACTTGTCAAATTACATACAAAAACAAACATTGAGAAGGGGTCATTTGTCAACTCTTCCGTTTTTGTTTTGTGTTTTAGTATATTGTTTTCATTTTCATGAAGGTAGAATCAATTCTAAAATTTTCAAAACATTTGAAAACGAAAACAAAATACGTTTTTTTTTTTTTCTTTCAAAACAATTATTCACCCCCTCTCCTTCCCTCTCCCTATAATACTATAGCTTCAACAAAAATAAAGCAAATATCTACAGTTAACTCATACAATCAATGACAATAACATTTGCTATTGTTTTCCACATTATAAATACACTTCAAAATTTATATTCTAATGTGCATTAAGAATCATGTCATGTATAAGTTTAAATAGTAAAGACAAATTTTAGATTGTGTTTATAATGAAGTGGAATAGCAAAAATAACTCTTTTTTTCTCTACCACTAGGTTCAATTTGTAAAACTCCAAATATTTTGGATAAATTTCTACATTTAATTTTTTTTTAAAAAATCAAAATTGAGTGTAATCAACTGACACCACTCAATATGACAGGCTATCAAGTGGTCGATATGTGAGGTTAGCAGGTGGTTGCATGTATCTTGAGTTTGCACTTCTAAGGTGGGTCCCAAAGACCCCTTACTAGGGTCGGTTCTCGGTTATAAAAAAAAAAATTATAACTGAGACCATTAATTAAGATGTAGCTCCATCTGTTCCTTTTAGGCAACAAATTGTGCTACCTATCTATCCTTTCTTCCTAAATTTACATAATTCTTCATCCCCTCTTGTTTATGTTTTATCTTTTTCTACAAATAATAATATTAGGAAAAAAAGAAAAAGAAAAAAGGTGTCTACTTACCCATTCTACACAACACCCAGATGGATACCACATATCAGATACAAGAAAATAAACAATTAATAAAGTCTTCAACTAATAAAATTCATGAGTACAAGCAAAAATGATTTCATAGCCAATAATCAAAAGAAATACTTAATAGTTTTGAATGCATATTTACCATGAAACAAGGCCGTTGGTGTGTTTCCGTATGAAATCAGAGCTGAAAACATCGAAGGATCTTGCCTCTCCTGTTTTCACATTGTAAGCCACAACCAACTTTTCAAAGCGAATGAAGACCAAGATTTGGCCATCATCCAGCCAACCAACGGGTATGAAACTCTCACATAAAATATTCGGTCCATCTATTGCTTCTGTAATCTTGTAAAGTTTAGCCCATTCATTGCAACGTAAGTCCTTTAATATGCATACATGAACCTCTGCCGAATGTCTCACAATGAAAGATAACCTATTCCCCAGCTCAAGAAGACTATAACAACTCCCAACAAATTCATTTGGAACTTGAATGGAGTGAGAAGTTTCATCATAAAGGTCAACAGCAAAAATATGACTGTTCATTTGAGAGCAATAAATAGCGCCTCCAACAAACACTGAAGCTCTATCATCACAATAAAAACTGATTCCTTTTAGTGAAGTCTCCATTCTTCTCCATGACATGTTATTATTATCCATAGACAATACAAACCACCTATATTCTCCACCTGATATTTCACAATGGCAAACCACCTTGTACTCCTTAGTGCAAGAAATGTAACCAATATGACGAGAGCAAAAGATGACCTTTCACAATAGGAAAAGGTAGGTTCTTATACTTTTGTCACATGATTCCCAACAAAAAGAAATCTCTTAGGATATGAGCCTGAAAACAGTGATAAGCCACCACAACTAGAGACCATATGTCCATGACAATTTAGGTGTGTTGTTTGAATTCTCCCTCATTAAACTCAAGGAAACATAAATGATATGGCTCACCAAATTTTTGGATGAACAAGGCATCCTTTGATTGAAGGAGGTGTGCCTTGATATAAGAAGGATCATATATAATTTTGGCCCAAGCCTTGCACACAAATTTCCCACAGTAATGCAAGAACTCAGCAAGAAGGCAAACAAGAATGTGAAAAATGATGTCCTCGGGAATAAATGGGATGTCATTTTTCTGTTCCTTTGTTTGAGAGGATGAAGCATTCCTACAACAATGTAGAGAATACTATAAGAATTTGATAAATGATGATAAAAAAATAAGACAAATAACAACATTGTTCACACATCTATGGAATAAAAAGTTATAGGTTCGGACATGAAAATGTCTTTGGCACAAAATGAAATACAAAAGGAAGAGAAGCACATACAAAACAAAAATCTCACTCAAACCAACTAACCAAAATAATAAACTCAGTGTCACCTTTTTATTATACGAAAAAGTAAATTTTTTTTTGAAAATAGAAACCAAACGTGGTGATTATTTTTGTTTTTTATTTTTTAAGGAGATGTCTTAATATTTTTGGTTTTTATACATTTTCTTGATGCTTTATTTTGATTTAAGAAATTGTGTATCTACCCAAATTAGGTTAAAGAAAATTTCTATCGAACAGTTCTAAGACTTGAGCAAGATAAAGACAAGTGAATTGACATGGAAAATCAAGAGTCTCTTGATCACCAGGAAAAAGTGGCGCTAAAAACTTCTTGTCAACCATGAATCAATGTATCAATAGAAATCAACGATCAACCATATATCAATGTATCAATAGAAATCAACGATCAAAAGGGTGTCAAGAATCCTAAAATCCCAAGGATGGGTGTCTGTTTATTAGGCTTTACAACAAGGCAAACTTTTCTTAATTTTTTTTTTTTTTAAAAAAAAATGTAATTTATAAATGTAAGATCTCATTGTCAAATTTCCAACCATAGTTCCCCAGCTTTGCAGACTCTCTCTCTCTCTCTCTCTCTCTAACACACACACACACACAAATTTGTACTGTACATGTACTTAAGTTTTAACCAGTATGAAGCACTGTCGTTAACGAAAAAATATTGACCTTCTCGGAATTTAAGAACAAAATTGAATTTTTTACAAACTTGCAATGTGGTGTTATCATTTATAAGAAGCCTACAATTTAAGTGATTCAATTTAGTTAATAGGCTTAAGGGTATATGTGTTATGGACCTAATGTGTAGATACTAGTTGTATAATTTCTATTTCTATGAGGGGCAGAAATAGAAATTAAAACATATTGGTTAAAGTTGGTTTTCATTCCTTTTGAACTTCCACAACCTTTAAGTGGAAAAAAAAAAAGAACACTGCCATTTTTCTAAATCCTCTCAAGGAGAAACATAAGGCACCAAAGGGGAAAGGATTAGAAGGCAATAACATAATCAATTAAAAGTGCAACACTAACAGAGAAGATACGAAAGGCACTTGACCAGTCTTCAAGAGCCTGTCAAGTGCCTTACAAATCCTCTCTGTCAGTTTTGCAATTCCAACACAAATCTGTGAGCAAATCAATTTTGTTCTTGAATCCCAAGAAGATAGAAAGTAAAAATAAATAAATAGAAAAAGTAAATTACAAATATAAGATCTCTTTGTCAAATTTTCAACCATAGTTTCCTAGCTTTGCAAACTCTCTCTCTCTCTCTCTCTCTCTCTCTCACACACACACACACACACCCACATAAATTTGTACTACATTTAACTAGTATGAAGCATATTTATGGGAAAAAAAATATCATATTTGCGAAAAAAATATTTTAAAAATTACTAAATACCAAAATTACAAAAAAATATATATAAAAATTCAATATATTTTTTATATTTTTGTATATTTATTAATTTTTTACAAATATTTTACCTTACCAAATTTTAATATTTGTAAAAAAAAATCTTTAAAAAATCCATAAATACCAAAATTACAAAAAAAAAATTTAAAAATCCATAAATACCAAAATTACAAAAAAAAATACGAAAATTCAATACACTTTTGTATTTTTGGATATTTATTAATTTTTTAAAATATTTTTTTACAAATGTTATACTTTTCAAATAGATATAAATTTTTTTAATATTTGTAAAAAAAATCTTTAAAAAATCACTAAATACTAAAATAACAAAAAATATATATAAAAATTCAATATATTTTTTATATTTTTGTATATTTATTAATTTTTTACAAATATTTTACTTTACCAAATTTTAATATTTGTAAAAAAAAAATCTTTAAAAAATCCATAAATACCAAAATTACAAAAAAATAATACGAAAATTCAATACATTTTTGTATTGTTGGATATTTATTAATTTTTTAAAATATTTTTTTACAAATGTTATACTTTTTAGATAGATCTAAATTTTTTTAATATTTGTTAAAAAAATCTTTAAAAAATCACTAAATACCAAAATTACAAAAATATATATATAAAAATTCAATAAATTTTTTATATTTTTGTATATTTATTAATTTTTTACAAATATTTTACCTTACCAAATTTTAATATTTGTAAAAAAAAGAATCTTTAAAAAATCCATAAATACCAAAATTACAAAAAAATAGTACGAAAATTCAATACACTTTCGTATTTTTGGATATTTATTAATTTTTTAAAATATTTTTTTACAAATGTTACACTTTTTAGATAGATCTAAAATTTTTTAATATTTGTAAAGAAAATCTTTAAAAAATCACTAAATACCAAAATTACAAAAAAAAATATAAAAATTCTGTACATTTTTTGTATTTTTAAATATTTATTAATTTTTTAAAATATTTTTCTACAAATATTTTACTTTTTAGATACATCTAATTTTTTTTAATATTTGTAAAAAAAAAATCTTTAAAAAATCACTAAATACCAAAATTACAAAAAAAAATATAAAAATTCAATACATTTTTTATATTTTTGTATATTTATTAATTTTTTACAAATATTTTATTTTACAAAATATCATATTTGTGAAAAAAAAATCCATAAATACCAAAATTACAAAAAATAATACGAAAATTCAATAAATTTTTTGTATTTTTTGGATATTTATTAATTTTTTAAAATATTGTTTTACAAATGTTATACTTTTTAGATAGAACTAAATTTTTTTAATATTTGTAAAGAAAATCTTTAAAAAATCACTAAATACCAAAATTACAAAAAAATATAAAAATTCAGTATATTTTTTTGTATTTTTAGATATTTATTAATATTTTAAAATATTTTTTTACAAATATTTTACTTTTTAAATAAATCTAATTATGGTGAACTTAAAAAGTATTCATTTAAAAAATAAAAAACACATTGTGATACTCTTAGCGGTAAGCGTCTACCAATAAGCAACCAAAAACAAAACCCGTAAGATGGATGAGGAGGAACTAACATAACAACATAACATAAAAAACACACGTTTAGGAGGAACTAACATAACAACATAACATGGGACGAGACTGAGAGAGAGAGAGAGCCGATGGTCCATATGCGGCTCCCCACTGAGGATAACCAAAAAATAAATATATGAATCAAATAAAACTAAAACAATAGAAATATCATTCTCAAATCAAACAAACTTATAACTACTAAAATAGTTTTTTAAAAATAAATAAATAAATCATACTAAAAATCAATCTAACAAACCTTCAAGCCTCAGAGAAGTTGTACCCTCATGGACTAATAATGATGAGGGGCCTGGAGAAAAAAAAAATCAAACATATAAGAGCCCCAACAAAACAGGAAAAAAATTTAAAGCAATGAAATTTGGAAATGTTCAAGTAGATAAGAAAAACAGCAACCACAAAATGGTCAATTGGTCAGAGTGCTAAAATCTCTATTCATCAATTCCTCCTCCTCAAACTAATACTAAATCTGGCAGGGGCTCTCCTAATTCGAACACTCCTTTTCCCTGATCTACTAACATAGAAAACAAGTTTAGGACTGGGACGAGGCTTCAAGAGAGAGGCGATTGTCCGTATGCGGCTCTCTGCTGAGGACAACAAAAAAATATATATGAATCAAACAAAATTAAAACTATTAAAATAGTTTTTTTAAATAAATAAATAAATCAAACTAAAAATCAATCCAACAAACCTTCAAGCCTCAGAGGAGTTGTACGTCACACGAGGGGCCTGGAGAAAAATAATAAGAACCAACAAAACAGGAAAAAAATTTAAATTACTAAAATTTGCAAATATTCAAGTAGATAAGAAAAAACATAAGTGACAGTCTGTCGGAGGTTCTCAGCTGACGACAATGGAAACAAAATATATCAATCAAAATCAAACAAAATTAGAACTATGGAAACTATCAATCAAACCAGTGTTTTTAAAAGTCGGTCTACCAAAAAGCAACCAAAAAAAAATCCTGGGTAGTGAAGCAAGGTGAGGTGCACGCTTCATTAAAGCGAGGCACACCTTTCAATAAAAAATAAATAATTAACATAGACTAATAATTTGGACATACACATAATCAAAATAAATAATTCACAACTCATAACCACTAAAACAAAGTAGGACAAAAAAAAAAGAGGATAACTCTATCTTGACAGTGCAACAAACTATTAAACCTGTTGGATTGAGGGTCGGCGGTGGTGGTGAGTTGTGCTGAGTGTCCCCAACAGTGGCAGCTATGAAATATAGAACATCAAAATTAAAAACATTATAAATATATGAATCAAACAAAACTAAAACTATAGAAACTATATCAATCAAACGACAAAGTAGGACCTTAGTTGCACGAAGCGGGAGCGGGAGCGGGGGAACGTGGCCACTTAGAGGAGTCGTAGATTAGGAGCGTTTATATATAATTTTTATTAATTATATTTTTAAATAATATATATAAATATATTGTGAGATATTATTCTTTTCTCCCATTAATATTTGAAATATATTATAATTATTATAAATTGTTATAAATTGTATTTTATTTTGTGTTGTTAGATTTTACTTCAAATTAAAATCTATTTATTTTGTAGATATAAAAATTAAGATTAATTTAATATATATATATATAACCCATTACATTTATATTTATAAAAAAAATAAATAAATAGAAAAATTAACCCATTAATTTTTATTTATAAAGGTATAATAAATATATTTATAGCCATCTTCTTTATTTAATATTATATCTTCTTTTTTATTTATAAAGTTAAAATAAATACATTTTTATTTATTTATAAAGGTAAAGTAAAATATATTAATAATCCATCTTCTTTAACAGATCGAAGACAGAGAGAGAGAGAAGAAGAGATGCATCGACTGAGAGAGAGGAGAGACGAAGAGACGAATAGATTGAGAACAACGAAGAGACGAAGAGAGAGAGAGAGAGAAGCAGAGACGAAGAGACGGAGAGAGAGAAGCAGAGACGAAGACGATTGAGAGAGTGAAGATCGAAGCCCTAATCCGAGCACGAAGACAGACGATCGTAGCCTCAGAGACAGACGATCGTGATCGATAGTCAGAGAAGAGCACGAAGACACTCAAAGCCCTAATCCGAGCCCTAATCCGAGCCCTAATCGAATCCAACTACAAAGCTGCTACCATTGTTCACTGTAAGTTTCTCTCAAAATCTTCCTCCTCTCATGTAGATATGGAAGGCTAGGGTCTCTCTCTCTCTCTCTCTCTCCCCTTTGCGATCCCGTCTTGGACTGAATCGCGTTTCTCTTTGCACAGAAACGCGATTCCTACACGTTTCTTTCTAAGAAACGCGGAATCGCGATTCTTACTCAGAATCGCTACCTAGTTGGACGATTCCTGCAACTAAGAGTAGGACAAACAAAAATGAAGAGGAAAACTTTTTATCGTGACAGTGCTGCAAACTACCTGTTGAATTGAGAGTTGTGGACCCAGTAGCTACATCATCCAGACCACCTTCCCCAGCAAATGCACCTATGAAATATTGAACATCAAAAATATTCAAAAAATAGTTCACCTAAAAACAGTTCATCAAAAAAAAAAAAAAAAAATTCAAAAAACAGTTAACCTAAAAAGTTCCCACTTCCCAAACTAAAGTTTAGTGTGGAGTCCCAATCCATCGGAAAGAGACTCTCTTCACCTACAACAAAATTCAAAAAACAGTTCAATGTTGTAGAGCTGTAGAGAAAAGAAGAGTATCAACTACAGCTGTAAATAATCATAGACTAGTTATAGAGAAATCATGGGTGGAATGACAGGCTTATAACTACCTTCATTATATACAAATGTAGAAGGCGGCGGATGTTCTGAAAGGCTGGTTTGCTGGGGGATTTCAGAAGTGGAAGGATTGGGCCCTTCATTATATACAAAATTCAAAAACCAGTTCAATGTTATAGAGCTATAGAGAAAAGAATAGTATTAACTACAGCTATAAGTAATCATATTTATAGAGAAATCATGGGTGGAATGGCGGGCTTATAATTACCTTCATTATATACAAATGTAGGAGGCGGTGGATGTTGTGAAAGGCAGGTTTGTTGGGGGATTTCAGAAGTTGAAGGATTGGGCCCATCAACTACATTAGAGAAAATAATAGTAGACAATAAAAATCAACTACAGCTATAGGTACTCAACATACTTTTAAAAAACCACATAAAGGGTGTATATACCTTGATAGTTGATTAATAAAATGTGTCTTCTTTCCCACTCTTGATTAAACCGATGATAATCACCAAATTTTAACCAATCTCGGTTGACCTTTGGCCCACCCCGAGATATGGTTCTTATTTCCACAAGAGGGTCCATCAAAGTACACTGAAAATCCTCCTCCAAACCAAACTGCCTAGGGCTTAAGTCAAGCCGATGATAGACAGCCTTCTCAAAACAAATAAGAATTGTTCAGGACATGCCTATGATGGCCTGTCCCCTCAAAGGAAGTGGAAGAAAGTCCACAGGCAGCCTTTCATAAGGCTTTCATATTCAACGGAGACTAACAGAGGCAGTAGTGAAGAAATGCAATGCTATAATGGTAGATGGAAGTGTTAGGAGACGGGGTAGGCCTAGATTAACGTTGGTTAGCGTTGTAAATAGAGATATGGATCTACTTAAGTTGACTAACGAAATGGCCTTTGATAGGGTCGCGTGGAGAAGAAGGATTCATGTAGCCGACCCCATTTGATGGGACTTAAGGCTTGGTTTGATTTGGTTTGCTTTGGTTATCTTTCATTCATTTGGATAAATTTTAGAGATACTCATGCCCTAGTAGAGCTTCGAACCCTACACCTCTTCTATTGGCGGCAGAAAACTTAATTTTCATTTTAGATTGGTAATGCGGCACCCCACTTTTCTACCATTTCAAATTTAAAATAATCTTCATCAACCAAACGCTATGAAGCCGAGGTACGGGTACGAGTATTGGTACAGGTACGCCGATACAGTAAAATCCAAAAAAAAGTAGGGTACGGGTACGCCTCGGAACGCTTGTAAAAAAATATTTATTTTTAATTTAGAATAATGCAAAAATTAATTAAATGGTTTAATTTGTTAAGATCCAACCTATAATTAACATATAATGCCAAAAGTAAAGGTATAATTAAAATTAAATGTCAATATATTAAATAACTTACAAACCATAGTGTAATTTTAAAATCATGCTAAGCATAAAAAACTAAAAATAAAAAAGAAATCTAGTGAATGGAGTTTATTTATGTAGTAGAAGAAAATATTGTTTCAACTGAGGTGACGTACGGTACGGCTTGGGTATATACTAGGTACGTTTGGGTACGTCAAAAATTAAGAAGAAAAAATTTGGGTACCTGTTTCGTGTACCCGGTACGTATGCAGAAGTACCATACGAGGTACCATACGCCAGTAAGTACCCGATACGGGTACGGCATGTTTTTCGAAGTACCCGTGCTTCATAGACCAAACGTGAGATACTTTAATGGGGAAATGGCTTTTTAGTGGAACAATAGAAATATAATTTTATTTTCGGGATACTTACCAATTAGTCCTATTAACTAGACTTATTTACCTACAGGTCCTAACTAATAAATTTAACACTATAAAAATAAGAGAGTGATAAATTTATCACTAAAAATTTATTCATAAAAACAAAGAGACTGATAAATTTATCACTATAAATTTATTCATAAAAATAAAAGACTGATGAATTTATCTTTATCGCTTAATAAATTTATCAAATAGGAGTTAATTGGTAATAAGTCTCCAAAGTAGGACCTATTGGGTAATAAGTCTCCAAAGTATGACCTATTGGTAGTTTACCCTTTTATTTTCATGATGGTGCAAGTCTACTAGGTGTGTGGTGCAAGTCCATTATGTGTTTGGTGCAAGTCTTTACTATGTGTCAAAACAGGACCAAAAAATATTCCATCTGTAGTGCAATTATTTCATAACTGTCCCACTGATTTACAATTTCCCCTAGTTTTATTGGCAAGAAAAGAAAGTTAACAAAATAATTTTGAAACTTGGCGAAGTTTTGCCCAACTCAAGGACATTAGTTTATTTTCCATAGCTATAATTTAACAATTTAATTGCATCAAATTGCAACAAAGGGGAAAGAAAAGAAACAACATAAACTTACTACAGACTAATCAAAAATACCACCTCAAGAAAGCAATAAAGTTCAATAAAGTCATTCAACAAGAAAAATTAGCAAAAAGGAAAACAAATTAATGATAAGAACAATCACAATTAGAAGCAATAAGTGCATGCATGTTTGAATGTTGGAGGAATTAAAGAAAATGCATGTTTATTAGAAGGAACAACTTGAATCCCTCTTATCTTCTTCTAGATCTAGGGCTCAGTGATTTCGAACTTGAATCCCTTGGATCTTCACGAGGACTGAAGCTCGCGAATTAGGGAGAGAAGCAAATGAAAAAAGAGAAAGTGAGATCATGCGAAAGGGAGGATGGGTTTTATCCTCTTACTAGCTGAATTATAGAATATGTGAGATCAAGGTTAGGGCTAGAGAGAAGAAGAGAAGACAGAGAGGAAACAAAAAAATATAGGAATAGGTATTAGGGTTGTGTCTCGTACCCTCTACCTCAGTCCATATTTATACTAGAGTAATAAAATAACAAAATGACAACAGTACCCTCGCTAATAACAATAAAAGACACTCGATATATAAACGACATCTATTCTAACATTACCACCTTTCTTTTGCCCAAAATAGCCTTTTTTCCTATTTCTCATTATTAACCTTAGTCATCATTTAAATTACAAACGAAAAAAATTATTTCCCAAGCCAAACCAAGATGACAAAAAACCCCAAACAACGAAACACAAGATGGCAAAAAAGGTAATAAAATTTAATTTCTTGGTTACAATGGTATGTCCCTAACTAGAGTGGAAAAGATTATTAACTTTGGTTTGCAGTGGTCTTGATATGGAAACAACTAATAAATTAGCTAGCTAGAGCCCAAGTGTCAGTGACAAACGTAAGCTAAGAAAAATTAAGGCAACAAAACCAACCTTGCTAGTAAACCCCCTAAGTTGATAATTTATGTTCTGATTAATGAAAACAATATAGAAAATCAAGTGGGCATTGAAATACGAATTAACATAGATGATTAGAAGCGCACCAACATTCATTGAGTTTTTTAACATGAAGAATAAGGCAAACCACTAACATTAAATTTTGATTTGGGTTAATTACACTTTTAAGCCCTACACGCTCAAATTTTACCTTGGTCCCTATAGTTTCAAATTGAACAGCTCGATCCCTACGATTTTAATTCAATTTCAATTTAGTCTTTCCGTCCAAATTTCCGTTAATTTTCCTACATGAGTATTAGGAGACTAACAAGTGACCCAAAATTGTTAACTTTAACCTCAAACTAGAATGGAATGACCAAGCTAAAATTAGATTTAAAGTGTAGGGATCAAATTATCCAATTTGAAACTATAGCGACTAAAGTGAAATTTGAATCAAACTATAAAGGTGAGAAGTGTAATCAACCCTTTTGATTTTGACCAACAGATTATGAGTAAAATTACAAATTGGTTAAAGGACAAATATACATTCATAAAAAAGCAAAGAATCACACTCATAAGATATTAGGAATAAAAGTGAAATTTTAACATAACAAAAGATAAATGATATTTCATTGCAAATATAAAAAATAAGAAAAAAAATTCAAATCGGGCTCAGCTACTTTAATCTTTGGTCGTACTACTAGTAACTTAAATGATGAAATGTTTCTATAACGTATGATTTGGTATTGTATCGCAATTCAATACATATCACACAACTAATTAATCTTTACCTTTTTCTTCACCTTTGGCTCTGTTAACAGTTTTTTTTTATTCTTCGTCTTTTTCACTATCAATCATCACGACCAATTGATGTAGATGGAGAGGGAGAAACGGATAGAGGAAAAACAAAAGGGCCACAACCCAAATCACACAAATCTATTAATCAACTATGTCCAATACAATTACCACAACTTCTTATTTATAGGCAAAAATCCCAATACTAAAATGAAATTTAGAATTCTTAACAAAATAGGAAACCAAATACTAAAGAATTCTAATTAAACAATAATTTAAAATACTAAAGACATCAAATTATAAAATTGTAAATAAAATTTCCATATCAAATTGGTGTGCCAACAGTCAACCATACAACAATGATACATCCCCCTAATTTATCACCCCTAAATGACCCCTAACGATGTGGCATTGAGATTAGACCCCACATGATGGAATGTTTGACAAATCAAAATTTGACACTTGTTAGACACATCACTAGGGGTAAATTTTAGGGGTGATAAATTAGGTGTCTCAAGCATTTCTTGTGAACCATATTCTTAATCCCATACAAAGAATACCAATATCCAAATAAACTCGCAAGCAAAAATGAATGCCTTATTCCCTTTCCTACAAGAAATTGAATTACTCTTATGCACCTAATTCAGGTGAAAGAACATAGTGTTTACACACAAATTGTAGGATTTGAGTTTAGACTAGAGATTTGAGCCAAAAGGCTTATCTCGACCATGACAATAAACCATATAACAAGTATGTTTGCTACTACTCATATCCAAACAAGTATTAAAGAATATCTTTGGTTGCAAATCATGAACTAGAAAAACACTCACATAAAAGGCAAGCAATAACTTCTATCATAGGACTACAACTGATCATCAATCAAATTAACATAAATGAAATTTTTAGTACTAAAGCTAAAACAAGATATAAATTCAAGTAAGAAGTTTGTAACAATAAAGGCAGACCAAAAGGCAATGTTGAATTTGTGACGTATGTTTCCACAATTAAACATATTTAGCAAAAGAGAATAAATATTAATTGCATTCAATCTCATAATCTTCGTGATTATTGAACTTAGAAACAAGTGCCATGTTTTCACACAAACACTGGTTGCTGAATATAAGTATCTCGGTAAAACTCTACATGACCAGAAGTGTATTAATAGTTTGAACTATAGCTAAAAGAAAACTAAATCATTTTAATCTAATTGGTTCGGACCATCAAATCAAAAAGCATGCACATATTTATTGAAGATCAAATCTGTATGGTCCTGAGCTGATCCACCAATCTTGCAAAAGAAGTAGTGAGTCTTTAGTGACACCACCGTGGTGTCATCCAAAAGCCCTCCAATGGTTCAATCAGTACTCATTTTGATGGAACAGACTAAGAGTAGAGAGAGAGATTGAGAGGAGAGATTTAGGGTTGCTGAATATTGCCTACCTTGTGTTTGTCTTACCTTAAGTCTTTTATAGAGAAACTCTAATATGAGTTAGATTAGTGAGATAAATAATTCCCTAATGTCTACTTTTGTTTTGCAATGGCTATGGAAATATATAATCTCAATCATATGTTTGTTTTGCATTATTAGTTGTAGGATTAAAAAATTCACCAATTTTTTCTGGATAGAATGTGCATCGAAATCTAATCCGTATAACAAAAATTGCAACCAAACAATGAAATGTGAGTCTCATAGATTAATAATCTCAATCATATGGTATAATTCACTCAATCAAACAAGCCCTTACAGTATAATCACACTCGGTGAAATTTAAAGAAAAACACCAAAGAATATGATATCATGAAATTAGTTTCATTTAGATGGAAAATATAAACTCTTTCGGGTGAAAAATCAAATAATTGAGCATATAGCTCTTCATAGAGTGGAATAAGGAAATACACATTCATGTAATTGACCCCACCAAATTGGAACAAAAGGGTCTATTTGTTTGGTTTAAGTGAAGATTGAAAGTTCCTTTCCTTCTTTTTAAACATTGCACTTCCTCATATTTAGGTGCACCTAACACAGCCAAATCCCATGCTATCAATTCCATTTCAATTTGACACACTTAGCTACAGATTTTCAAGACCCCTTTCCAAAAAAAAAAAAAAAAAAGCTGGTCAAAAAATCCAGGCGCGACAGATTGTAATTTGTAATTACTTTGCAGATAATTTTTGGTAAAGATTTTCAATCCGTAACACATAAGAACCAAGTTTTAACCACGAAAGGCATACTAAGAAAATACCAACCAACCCAATACTTGAGTTACACAATGAATCAAAAGAATTTGTAATTATTATTTCACCAAATTACTATGAAAAATATGCAGCATTGTCACAAGAGCAGAGAAGCTATTGATTGAACAATTAAAAAGAAAACTAGTTATGTTTAGATCATGAATTTTGGTAGGAATTTGACAAAGGAAAGAGAAAAAGTAACGAGAAATGTGAATACAATATAAGTTAAATTTTTCGTCATTTCTCTTTTGATTTCGCTATCCAAATTTCTATCCAGATTATCCAAACACAACGCAAATATAAAGTATAAAAAATAAAAAATTGAATATAATTGAATAAGTAAAATTCACATAGAATATTGACAAGCAAGTCTTACCTTAATTTATTTTTTTTCCGACTCCACTCATGCCATCAAAATTTTCAAAGTTCCACGTAAACCTATTATATTGCCAAAAAAATAAAAAATCAAAAATCAAAAGGAAAGATGATATAAAAGCATTTACTCTTGTTTCCAAGCATTAGAAACAATTTGAAGGACAAATTACACCGATGGTACCTATATTTTGTCTCGTGTTATTTGGTCTCTACACTTTTAATTGACTCAATTTTGACCCTTAATTTTAGATTTTGAATTAATTTGATCCAATTGATAATTCTATTAATGTTTTTACAAAAAATTAACATTGAATTAGTTGATGTTAACTCACTCACTCAGTTGAGTAAATTTATAATTTTGCCATTAAAAATACAACTCATGCCACTTATGTACCTATTTTCTAGACAAAAATATAAAAAGTTATAAACAATTGAACCAAATTGAGACAGATTCATAAATTCATGATAAAAATCAAATCAATTGAAATTATTGAGACCAACGTAGAGGGACTAACATCGTAATTTGCCCTATTTAGAAATATAACAACAGCAAATCCAAAACAGTGAAACCTAGATCTTAAAAAAATGACCTGAAGACTGAGGAGGCATGGTTCTCTTCTCACTCCGTTTTGAGTCCTACCCCAATAAAACAATGAAACCGATGTGATGAAGAATGGTTTTATAAGAACTCAAAGTTCCAAAAACCTGCCAATCAATCACTTAATCAATCAAAAAATAAAATAAAATAAAAAATGTTTCATCCATCCATAGATTATGTTTTTGTCGGATATTCATCTCAGGTGTAAATTGTTTCCATGAAAAGCATTTTTCTTATATGAAATTAAATTTCACAATAGGAAGGAATAAAAAAACCCATTGGAAAATAACCAGATCGTTTAATCTTCCTTTTGGTGGACTAATTTAAAAAGAAAAAAAAAATTAAGAAAAAATGTTTTTCCACGAACTCATGACGTAAGGGATCTCAATCCATAAAATGTAGGGGGTGTTCACGGGTCGGTTCGGCTCGGGTTTACCCTTAATCCGCAGCCGAACCGACACATTCGGGTTACAGAATAGGCCATCCGTCATCGACCGAACTACTATTCGAAATCGACAGAATAGAAGAGATCAGTTTGGTGGTCGGTTCGGATGATTTCGAATATCTAACAAATTTTTTAAAAAAAATATGAAAAATGAAATAAAATTTCAAAACAACAAATTTAAAATTATATATATACATATATACAGACCTATGAAAAAGAATGGAAGAGAGGAGAATATAAGGAAGAGAGAGGGGGGGGGGGGGGGAGACTTGCCATTACCTTCAGTGACCGTCCACGCCACCGTTCCACAACATCACATCATTGCTCATCGCCATTGCAATCGCCACCATTGTTACTGAGATGAGGAAGATATTGAGAGATGGATTTGTCATGAGAGAGAGACACGAAAGGGGAAAAAAACAGAGATGAGGAAGACTTAGATGGGTTTGTCCCTCAAAAGGAAAGAGAAAGAGAGTGCCAAACGGGGGAGGAAAAAAAAAGCACAGAAATAATAAAGGATGGGTTTATCTTTCAAAGAGAGAGAGAAGAGGATGGAGCTGAAAGGGCGTAAGAGGGAGATGAGATGAGAGGTTTCAGAAGAAGAGAGGAAATGAGAGAGATGAAACGTGATGATGTGGGGGAGACATAGGGGTACGTGGGAAGTCAGATCTGTCACTTGGGAAGATGATAAATGCATTGGGAAGATACAAACGTTTTCTTGAAAAAAACAATAATCAAATTGTTTGTTTTTATTTTTCAAAAAATATTTTTAAAAAAATTTTATTTTTTTATTTTTCGTGTTTTTTTATTTTTATTAAATTTTTTAAATATTTTAAGTAATTTTTTTATTTTTTAAATACACCTAACATAAATACACTTAAAAAGTAAAAAAATTGTAAAAGAAATCTTTTAAAAATTCACTAAAAATCAAAAATACAAAAAAAATATAAAAATTCAATATATTTTTTGTATTTTTATGTATTTATTAATTTTTAAAATATTTTTTCACAAATTTTTTACTTTTTAGATACATCTAAGTAAGGTATATCTAAAAAAGTAAAAAAAATGTTTAAAATTGAAAAAATGTTCACTAAAAACAAAAAAACACAAAAACTAAAAAAGTCTAAGTAAGGTGCATCTAAAAAAGTAAAAAAAATGTTTAAAATTTAAAAATGTTCACTAAAAACAAAAAAAACACGAAAATCAAAAAAGTCAATTTTCAAAAAACTTAATCCAGAAAACTCAAACCAAACACACTGAATGATGTTATGCTGCTGTTGTTTTATTTTTCTAGGCAAGTAAATCCCATGTAATGGTTAAAAGTATATATAATACACGTATATATTTTCAGTCGGGTCGGGTTAGGTGAATATTTTTTAAATAAATCCGACCTCCGACCGAAAATTAAATAAAATTGAAGAATTTCAACCGTAGCCGATCGTGAAGTTGGTCGAAACCCCCCGTACCATGAACGGGTCGGTCGGGTTAGGTCGGTTCTGCGAGTAATTCGATTTTTTGAACACCCCTAATAAAAGAAAAATGATTTGTGGCACTAAAACTGCTGGCACTAATGGCACTAATTTCTTATTTTGGTAACTTTGTTTTTTTTTTTTTTTTTTTTACCTGATATAGAAATTAGTGTCATTAGTCCTCAAAAAATTAGTGCCACAAATCACAACCGCTAATAAAATGATAGCAAATAATAAACTGCTTACTCAAAAAAAGAAAACAATTTTTCTTGGTCCTGTTGAATCCTAACCCAATTGTCCAAAGCCTGGGTTTTCTTTCCTTGAGAAGACGAAATGGAAGAACAGTAAAGTAGAGGGATGACGATTATCATGTACGAAATGTCGAAGTCAATTTGTCAAGAAAATTTGATTTAATATACCACTCAGAATATCTCATTACACACTACTTACTACACCAAACACAAATTGATTTTTTTTCCCCCTCAAATCTTACTATTAATTTTTTTAAGAATAAAGATTTGTGCCTCGAATTTCCCTGCCCCGAATGCCCAAAACGACTTTTTTCTTTTTTTTTTCTTTTTTTCCGCTATTTTCGACCTCTTTGCAGAGGAAGAGGGAGAGAAAGAGAGGGAGAAGGACAGAAAGAGAGAGAGGTCGCGTCGCGTGCGCCGATCGCCGCCGATCGCGTCGCCTCCGCGGGGCGTCCCGTTTTCGGGCCCCCAATCACAACTCTTTTTTTAAATATTATCAGGTATACCTTGTGGGTGTTTGGGAAGTGGGTTTTTATGTAGGTTTTTTTAGTTATAGAATATTATTGAAAAAAAAAATTTTGGTGTTTGGAAAGGTAGTTGGGTTTTTTTGTGGTTGGATGTGATGTTTCTGAGAGAAGAAGTGAAATGATTATAGGGTTAAATGTGATATTTTGTTTGTATGTATTTTCTTTTGTTTTGTAAAAACTTTGTCTTTTAGTGAAAAAAATAAAAAAAAAAACCAACAAAAAATCTTCCCAAACACCGCCAAATCTTCATCAATTTTAAAGCTCAACCATAATTTTAATTTTAACCCTCAAACACCATCCACCACTGTTATTAGGGTTGCATAAAATACCGCACAATCTGCTAAAATTGTATTGATCCGTATCGATCCGCACCGCTCTATCTACTAATCGCAGTTTAAACTTTAAAATTTATAAATCGCCTTCGAAACCTGTAACGCCCTCAAAATAATACATAAAGCCCATCACATTTGACATGCATTGATATAAAGGAAATCAATCATTTCTATTCATCAGAGTAATTCTTACAGCAGTATTACATGTTAATAACAAAAGCAAGTGCCCTATGGGCTTACAGCTTTCCAAGTCAACACTTGGTTACACAAAATAAGAGTACTAACTCTATACAAAATAAGCCCTAGGCTTGATATACATGTAATACAAACAAAATAAACAAAAAGAGTCCTCAACTCTCATCATCATCCAAGCTATGTCCTTGGAGGTGGCATGCTACCTGTACCTGAAAATGATGCCCTATAAAGGGTGAGCCAACGCCTAGTAGAGATATGCTAAACACAGTATGAGCAATAACTAAGACATTAGCAATTTGATAAATGTTTAATTTCCATACGTCAATTCATATCTCATTTCCATTACATGACTACGATGTCCAAGTTTCATTTCATTTTCTCATTTCTTATCAATTTCACAATTTACATCAACGGCTCAGAATCTGGCCAACCACTTATATGAGACAAAGACTCATATTAAACGTTTCCCATTTTACAATAGATAAACATACTAGTTGTATCAACATCTCAACAGATAAGCATATTAGCTATATCAACACCTCCAAAGATAAGCATATGAGCTGTATTAACACTTCCATAGATAAGCATATAAGCTGTATCAACACAGTAACTGACAAGCATATGAGCTGTATCAGTGGAGTCCATCCCCTATCTCCTCCCAAACAACATCCGGTTTAGAGGTCCATCCCCTATCTTCCTCTAAACCGTGGAGTACATCCCCTATCTTCTCCCACGCACACAACGTATATACACATAAGTCATATACTCAAACAATCAATACATAACGTCAATGTATTCTATCGACCGTCATACTCTATGACATAACCAATTGATTAGTTTTAGTTTGCCTAATCATCATGCATTGGTTACAACAATCAAAACTACCCTCCACCGGTAGCCCAAAGCAATTATTTCTAAACAGATAATAAAAGCTTCAACAGATAAAATATCAATGTTTTCAAGAGTGAGTGGTTAATAAATCCAACTCCACTATTCTAACATATAATGAACCAATTTCATTATTTCCAACTCAATTCCATATAACAACACTTTTCCCAAATTAATTATACCAATTAATTTATACAACCAATTAGGGTTTTCTACCCCATTTCCCAATATTGACTCAATGGCCTATATATCAACAACCAACTACAATATCTTTATTTTGAAACCTAAATTACACATTTTAGGATCAAAATAACAATAACCCTCTTTTAACATTTTGAAACCCTAAGTCCCAAAATTTCCCAACTTCAACACTTTATCAAAACAACCAAAAATCTATGTCAAAGACCATAAAAGTGAGTAGGAATTCCTACCTCAAATTTCGGAGCCCAAGGAAGAAGATGAAAAAAATCAAAATGCTCCAAACTCCAAGATCCACGGATCAAAATGAAGCCCTCGCCGATCAACACAACTTTTACAAAGGCAGAAGGAAAGGAAAGCACTCTAACTAGATTAAATCCTAAAGAGAATGGAGTTTTCTCGAGAGAGAGGCTCTCAAAAATGCTTTTGGGAAAGTAAGAGAGAGAGTATGAATGTAAAAAGTGATTCCAAAGTGTCCAGCTGCCAACTGATATACGACATTCCCGCTCGAGCAGAAAACACAACGCTCAAGCGTCAAGAACAAAAAGCTAGGTCCGCTCGAGCGCCAAGACACAAGAATAAAGTACATCCACTCGAGCGCGAAAACCAGTCCGCTCGAGCGTATATTTCCCCCTTCCAGAACTTTCACCAAAACAGTACTACTCGCTCGAGTGCCAACAAGCCCGCTCGAGCGCAGGAAATCCACTCGAGCGTAAAAATCACACCTGCAGAAGTTTTGCAGGGACACGAAATACTGGGAGTGTGCAATCTCCGCTCGAGCGCAATAAGACCCGATCGAGCGAAACGACCAAAAACCTGGTAACAAGATTTTAGACCAAGGCTCAACCCACCTGCTCGAAACAAACCCAACACATCCTAAAACTCAAACATAAGGAATTAAAGGATGACAACAAGGTATACGACCACTAACTTCACGGAACCAAAGTCCGGAATACAACAAATACAGAAAGGGGAAACCGGGATCGCTATAACCTCCCCCCTTAAAGAATTTCGTCCCCGAAATTAAATACAAGTTTTTGAAAAACAAGATTTTCTCAATTCCCAACATTGTTACAATGTGAAATTTAACAACTCGACCCATTACCGGTCATTCCATCTCCATTCAAGAGGCAATTTATCACATATCTCAATATGTATTACAACATGCTTTCCTCGAAATTCCACAATTTCTACATACATGTTTCACAATTTTATATCATATTCAACATTCATGATATATCTCCACTTCTACAATGCATTCAACATATACAATGTTATAACAAACTTCCATAAACCAAAACATTTACAAATATTTTACAACTTAAGACATATATAATGCTCTTAAAGTTCAACAATATTACAAGATTTCAATACGTGATTACACATCAACAAACAAGTCCGGATACTTCTCGTGGACCTCCAACTCACGTTCCCAAGTGGCTTCCTCCACTCCGTGATGTTTCCACAAAACCTTTACCAAGGGAATAGTCTTGCCACGTAGGACTTGATCCCGCCTGTCTAAGACCCGTACCGGTCTCTCCTCATACGAGGCATCCCCATCTACCTCTAAGTCGGTCCAATCTAACACATGGGACGGATCTGGCTCATATTTCCGAAGCATACTAACATGAAAGACGTCATGAATCCCGAACAACTGTAGTGGCAAAGCCAAACGATAAGCAACCTTCCCAATCCTCTCAAGGATCTTGAAGGGACTAATAAACCGAGGGGATAACTTCCCTCTCTTCCCAAACCTCATCAAACCCCGCGCTAGGTGATATTTTCAAGAAAACATGATCACCTATCTCAAATTCCAAAGGCCTCCTCCTACGGTTGACATAACTCTTTTGGCGACTCTGGGCTGTAACAAGTCTCCTACGGATAAGCTTAACTTTTTCCGTCGTCTCCCTAACCAACTCCGGGCCCAACAAAGGTGCATCACCCACCTCAGCCCAACAAACTGAAGATCTACACGGTCGGCCATACAAGGCCTCAAACGGTGCCATACCGATACTCGACTGGAAGCTGTTGTTGTAGGCAAAATCCACCAAGGGTAAGTGCCTCTCCCACGTCCCATTAAAATCAAGGACACAATCTCGAAACATATCCTCAAGGATCGGAATAGTACACTCGGACTGCCCGTCAGTCTGAGGATGGTAAGCCGTACTAAAGGTCAACTTAGTGCCCAAGGCACTCTGCAAACTCTGCCACAACCTGGCAGTAAAACGAGGATCTCTATCTGAGACGATCGTCACTGGGACCCCGTGCAATCTCACTATGTCCCGAATATACAAGTCGGCGAGATGATCTACCGAATCTCTCACGCGCATAGGGATAAAGTGCGCCGACTTGGTCAACCGGTCTACAACCACCCAAATAGCATCACTACCCCGCTGAGTCCTCAGAAGACCTACAACGAAGTCCATAGTGACATGCTACCACTTCCACTCGGCAATAGGCAAAGGTTACAACAAACCCGCTGGCCTCTGATGCTCGGCCTTCACTTGCTGGCAAGTAAGGCACTTCGATACGAAAACTGCCACATCTCTCTTCATTCTCCGCCACCAGAACTGGCGACCCAAATCCCGATACATCTTTGTGCCTCCTGGATGCACCGCAAGGCGCAAATGATGAAACTCTCGGAGTACTTCCTCTCGGCAAGACTCTGGCACAAACAAACGGTCTCGGTATCTCACACTCTGGTCGGGATACTCAGCCAAACCCTTCTCAACCTTCCCACTGGAGATCTTCTCTCGGAGGTAATCTACCTCAAGGTCACCTCTCTGTGCCTCTAACACTCTAGTCACAAGTGTAGGCTGCACAACTACAGAAAACAAGGCCGCCGCATCGACAGATTCGCCCAGAAGCAAATCAAACTCGCCCAATGCACCCAACATCTCCCATTCCCGGATGGCTATACAAGCTACATCGCTAATGGACTTCCTACTAAGGGCATCAGCCACAACATTGGCCTTTCCCAAGTGATAGTGCAACTCAAAATCATAGTCCTTAATGAACTCTATCCACCTTCTCTTCCTCAAATTTAAGTCTCTCTGTGTGAACAGATACTTCAAACTTTTGTGGTTCGAGAACACCTCAAACCTCTCACCATAAAGGTAGTGCCTCCAAATCTTCAAGGCAAAGATCACTGCCGCTAACTCTAGATCATGTGTAGGGTAATTTTTCTCGTGTACTTTCAACTGACGTGAGCCATAAGCTACCACTTTCCCTTCTTGCATCAACACACAACCCAAACCCTCTCGTGAGGCGTCACAATAGACTGCATAACCTAAACCTTTTTCCGAAATAATCAAAACCGAAGCGGTGGTCAATCTAACTTTCAACTCCTGGAATGACTTTTCACAAGTCTCACTCCACACAAACTTGTCCCCTTTCCGCGTCAATCTAGTCAATGGCGAAGCTAGCTTGGAGAAATCCTTCACAAACCGGCGGTAATACCCAACTAATCCCAAAAAACTACGGATCTCAAAAACGCTCTTAGGCTGTGCCCAATCTTGCACTACCTCAGTCTTGGATGTATCAACAGACACCCCTTCCCCGGATACCACATGGCCTAAGAATTTGACTTCTCCTAGCCATAACTCACATTTCCCAAACTTGGCATACAGCCTATAGGCTCTAAGTAACTCAAGCACCACTCTCAAGTGTTCCTCGTGCTCCTCCTCAGAAGGCGAATAGATAAGAATGTCGTCTACGAAAACGACTACAAATTGATCTAAGAATTCCTGGAAGATCCGGTTCATCAAGTCCATAAAGACTGCCGGTGTATTGGTAAGCCCAAAAGGCATCACCAGAAACTCATAGTGGCCATACCGCGTACGGAATGCCGTCTTTGGAATATCCTCCTCCCTGACCCTCAACTGGTGGTAACCCGATCTCAAATCTATCTTAGAGAAACAACGGGAACCCTTCAACTAGTCAAACAGATCATCTATACGGGGCATAGGGTACTTATTCTTAACCGTAGCCCGATTCAACTTCCGGTAATCAATACACAATCTCAAGGCACCATCTTTCTTCTTAGCAAAGAGGGCCAGTGCTCCCCACGGCGAAACACTAGGGCGGACAAAACCCTTATCTAACAATTCCTGGAGCTGAATCTTCAACTCACTCAACTCGGCTGGGGCAAAACGATAAGGTGCCATAAAAATCGGCGCCGTGTCGGGCACTAGATCAATAGAGAACTCTATCTCTTGGTGAGGTGGCAAACTAACGAGATCCTCGGGAAAAACATCCGAATACTCACAAACCACCCTCGGCAATACAATCTGGGTCTCATCACACTCACTACTCATAAAGCTAGCAAGTAGACCACTAAGCTCACTCCGCCGTCGCGGATCATACATCGGTGGCAATACACTACTAACTCGATCCCCCAAGAAATAGAAACACTCCCCGCTCAAGGTACAAACTGTAACCCTCTGGCGGTAGCAATCGATAACTGCCCGGTATGACGATAGCCAGTCTATATCCAAAATGACATCAAAACCTTTCATTGGCATAACAATAAAGGGAAAAGGAAGCCTATGGTCGGCGACCTCTATATCACAACCCCTACATCCGTGTTTCAAAATCAATTCACCCCCAACAGGTGATACTACACAAATAGGAGATGCTAATAGTGCCAACTCCAACTCCAACACAGATGCAAATGCAGCAGATACAAAGGAATGAGACGCACCCGTATCAATCAATACACTAGCAACCGAGTTGCAAAACAGAAAGGTACCTCTCACTACTGATGGAGCCGGTACTAGGTCCTGCGCGGTAAAAGCATACACGCGCCCTGTAGGGCCCTGATCCACCTGCTCACCTCTAGGAGCAAAAAACTGCTGCACAGACTGGGATGACGAAGCTCCCGGATTGGCCCTCGAGGCCTGCACAGACTGAACTGGCTGATAACTCTGCGTCTGCCTAGAACCAGACGCCCCCGAAGTGGCACTCAACTGTGGGCAAAACCTCTTCAGGTGCCCAGGCTGACCACACTGATAGCAAGACAAAGGCTGGCCCCTGCCATGACTCTAGCCCTGAGGTCTAGCTGAAGAAGAAGCAGCTCGCTGACCCCCTCCTTTCTGTGGGCAAACCGAAGACTTGTGACCCAGCTGGCCACATGTATAACAAGTCAAGCCTCCCTGACTACCCCTCCCGGAGCCTGCACTCGGCACGGGGAAGGTCGATCTAGCTAAACCACCCTGCGACTGCTGAGGGTTAGAACCCCTCTGCCTCCTGCCGTCACCCTGACCATCTTGGCTCCTCTTGGAGCCCCTCTGCCCTTCCTCCTCTTCCTGCATCATAAGCTCCATATGAGCTGCAGCATCTACCAGGCGTCTATGCTCTCGGATAAAAGACCCTCCAACCCTCAACTTGAGTCCACGCCTCAGCTTCTGCTCAAACTCAAAGCAACGGCGTTCCTCAGACGCCACAAGTTCAGGTGCAAACCTGGACAGACTAGTAAAAGAGGCCTCAAACTCGGCCACAGACAAACCCTGCTGATGAAGCCGACAAAACTGATCCTTCAGCTTCTCCCTAGCCGCTGAAGACAAGAACTTTTCCTGGAAGGCATTCACAAAGACCTCCCATGCACCACCAACACGGCCCTTCTCGTACTTCCACCATTGACCCGCATCTCCCTTCAGTTGGAAGGATACCAAGGTCACCTTTAGAGCCCCATCCTCGATGCCAAGCATCTCGAATGTCTTCTCCATTTGTTCCAACCACTCGTCAGCCTTAAGTGGCTCTTTCGGATCTCCAACAAATTCGTCCGGGTTAGACCGGAAAAACTCCCTCTTCAAGAAAGAAGGTCCTGCCTCAACAACCTGATTCTCAGCTCTGAAAATACCCAAAGCTCCCGCTATCTCTCGGGCCAAGGCACCCATAGCTTGCTGACCCGCTGGCTCGGCCACATTGGCCTGACCAACTCCCTCCTGCACTGCCGGAACATCATCCCGCAAGGGTACTTCCTGCCTCGCAAGCCTACCACGCCTACCACCTCGTCCACGTCCTGACATCCTATTAAAGGTAACGAAGACGTTAGCACATTCATAAATGTGCCGAAACCAAACACTCGCGTCCTAAAGTATGGACAACAGTAATTCACTCCACGTAAGCACATAAACACATAAGCACTTACGAATTTCATTCCCAGATAATGATAGTCCCGAGGCGTTACTAGAGTACCAGTTAGAAACAGCATTGATCAAGTGCTTTTCCAACAAGACTCCCAAAAACCCAAGGATCCAATCAACATCCTAGAAATTAAATCCTATACCCAAATAGTCACATAAGCATGTTATCACATAAGTATATAATCATTACATCTAAGTCTCTAACCAAGCGAGACAAACCCATTGTGATACTAATCACTTCCCACGTACCCAAAGTATTCGAACCCGGTACGCTCTGATACCAAGTTGTAACGCCCTCAAAATAATACATAAAGCCCATCATATTTGACATACATTGATATAAAGGAAATCAACCATTTCTATTCATCAGAGTAATTCTTACAGCAGTATTACATGTTAACAACAAAAGCAAATACCCTATGGGCTTATAGCTTTCCAAGTCAACACTTGGTTACACAAAAGAAGAGTACTAACTCTATACAAAATAAGTCCTAGGCTTGATATACATGAAATACAAACAAAATAAACAAAAAGAGTCCTCAACTCTCATCATCATCCAAGCTATGTCCTTGGAGGTGGCATGCTACCTGTACTTGAAAATGATGCCCCATAAAGGGTGAGCCAACGCCCAGTAGAGATATGCTAAACACAGTATGAGCAATGACTAAGACATTAGCAATTTGATAAATGTTTAATTTCCATACGTCAATTCATATCTCATTTCCATTACATGACCACGATGTCCAAGTTTCATTTCATTTTCTCATTTCTTATCAATTTCACAATTTACATCAACGGCTCAGAACCTGGCTAACCACTTATATGAGACAAAGACTCATATTAAACGTTTCCCATTTTATAATAGATAAACATACTAGTTGTATCAACATCTCAACAGATAAGCATATTAGCTATATCAACACCTCCAAAGATAAGCATATGAGCTGTATCAACACTTCCATAGATAAGCATATAAGCTGTATCAACACAGTAACTGACAAGCATATGAGCTGTATCAGTGGAGTCCATCCCCTATCTCCTCCCAAACAACATCCGGTTTAGAGGTCCATCCCCTATCTTCCTCTAAACCGTGGAGTACATCCCCTATCTTCTCCCATGCACACAACGTATATACACATAGGTCATATACTCAAACAATCAATACATAACGTCAATGTATTTTATCGACCGTCATACTCTATGATATAACCAATTGATTAGTTTTAGTTTGCCTAATCATCATGCATTGTCTACAACAATCAAAACTACCCTCCACCGGTAGGCCAAAGCAATTATTTCTAAACAGATAATAAAAGCTTCAACAGATAAAATATCAATGTTTTCAAGAGTGAGTGGTTAATAAATCCAACTCCACTATTCTAACATATAATGAACCAATTTCATTATTTCCAACTCAATTCCATATAACAACACTTTTCCCAAATTAATTATACCAATTAATTTATACAACCAATTAGGGTTTTCTACCCCATTTCCCAATATTGACTCAATGGACTATATATCAACAACCAACTACAATATCTTTATTTTGAAACATAAATTACACATTTTAGGATCAAAATAACAATAACCCTCTTTTAACATTTTGAAACCCTAAGTCCCAAAATTTCCCAACTTCAACACTTTATCAAAACAACCAAAAATCTATTTCAAAGACCATAAAAGTGAGTAGGAATCCCTACCTCAAATTTTGGAGCCCAAGGAAGAAGATGAAAAAAGTCAAAATGCTCCAAACTCCAAGATCCATGGATCAAAACGAAGCCCTTGCCGATCAACACAACTTTTACAAAGGCAGAAGGAAAGGAAAGCACTCTAACTAAATCAAACCCTAGAGAGAAGGGAGTTTTCTAGAGAGAGAGGCTCTCAAAAATGCTTTTGGGAAAGTAAGAGAGAGAGTATGAATGTAAAAAGTGATTCCAAAGTGTCCAGCTGCCAACTGATATACGACATTCCCCCTCGAGCGGAAAACACAACGCTCGAGCGTCAAGAACAAAAAGCTAGGTCCGCTCGAGCGCAAGAAGGTCCGCTCGAGCGCCAAGACACAAGAATAAAGTACATCCGCTTGAGCGCGAAAACCAGTCCGCTCGAGCGTATATTTCCCCCTCCCAGAACTTTCACCAAGACAGTACTACCCGCTCGAGCGCCAACAAGCCCGCTCGAGCGCGATCCGCTCGAGCGCAGGAAATCCGCTTGAGCGTAAAAATCACACCTGCAGAAGTTTTGCAGGGACATGAAATACTGGGAGTGTGCAATCTCCGCTCGAGCGCAATAAGACCCGCTCGAGCGGAACGACCAAAAACCTGGCAACAAGATTTTAGACCAAGGCTCAACCCACCTGCTCGAAACAAACTCAACACATCCTAAAACTCAAACATAAGGAATTAAAGGATGACAACAAGGTATACGACCACTAACTCCACGGAACCAAAGTCCGAAATACAACAAATACAGAAAGGGGAAACCGGGATCGCCATAAAACCGCTTCACTCTACTATAGTTAATACATATATATTTTTTAATCTATAATGAAATATCAAAGTAAAAATAAATATAAGAAATATTTAATATGTAAAATTTATTACAAATTAGTAATTATATATATGAAAAATATTATGTAAATTAGTGTCATATATTATGCAAGTGTCATATATTATGTAAATTAGTGTCATATAAGGAGAGAGAGAGAGAGAGAGAGAGAGAGAGAGAGAGAGAGAGTAAGTTTGTGGAGAGAGAGAAATAGAAAGTGAGGTTGAATATATCTAGGGTTTTGGTAGGTGGGTTTGAGAGAGAGAGATGGGAGTATTGTAGCACACATTATAACGCCTCAACTTTTATTATCCAAATCCATTATCGAATCCTTTATAGGTTTCGTTTGGGAAGAAGTGTTGGATTGGGTTGGGTTTGGGGCTATTTTAGCCACAAAAAGACAAAATAGATTTTTTAGCCCAATAAGACAAAACATCATATCCAACCCATAATCATTACATTATTTCTCTCACAAAAAGTCAAAAAAACCAAAAAACCCTTCCTAAATGAGGCTTTTTAGCCTCAGGCTAAAATAACCAAAAAGCCAAAAAGCTAACCCACTTCCCAAACGAACCCATATTATTACCAATTTCAATAATATCAAACATGTGCTAACATAACAATAAATAAATAATAACATGCCCTCTCGAAAGTGATGATGTTATATAAATGAAATCTGATACAATGTCCTTAGGCTTACAATGAACAATAATAAATAAAAGGGATTTCCCCTTATATAATACGTGGCATTCAGCCAAAGGTTAAATGTATTAACCCATTCTTGCAAAATGTGCTCCACGTACCACCGTTCAACAACAGGTTTTCATTCATTTCCAAAACACTTCAAGGTTTACAATCCACCACCAATACCATTTTTTTTTTTTTTTTGGGTAAGTAAGTCATAAAATAAAGACAATGAAATATACAAGTTTACAAGGGGCATACCCCAGGTACGCCCAACAGCAAATAAATAAAAGATTACTTAACCAACATAAACTACTAAAGCACCCCTAAAGATGGTAGAGAAACACAAGAACAATAGAAAACAAAATAACCCAACTCTGCCCATATATCCTTTTGTCCCCAAGTAACCCCTACCATCAGAGATAATAGATGGAAACTTGGGGTGGATATATGGGCAAATATACAAATAAACACCACAAAGCTAAATAAACAAAACAAACAACCACACAAAGTTGCAACCCACAAGCTCGATCCAAAAAGGATAGCCACCCCCACAAGCCGCCAGTCTCTACCGAAGATGAGTACATGGAATCCAGTAAGCCTTCCACTCCTCACAGCCGTGACATCCTAGCCACTTAACCAAAGCCATGACAGAGGAAAAAATCTACCCCACGACACATCCTGACAGAGTCACATGAAGCTTACACGAGCAGTAACCATAATCAGCGGTCTTGGGAGTTGTAGCGAAAAAACAATAGCCCCACAGCAACAACCCAATACGTAGTCAAAAATCGCATAAGATCAAACATCACATCCCCCAGTCCCTTCCTTGGTAGATCACAAGCCTCAAACCCCACGGCAGTGTGCCCTTCACTCCATGTCAGGCGTGGCAATACAATCAATTAGAATGGGTCACATGAAGACAAGAAGCCACCATAAACTGGTAGCTATCCTCCCGCTCATCTCCCAGTCTCTAACCCACCAATACCATTACTCCCTAATGGTTACCACTTACTCAACAACAAAATAATGAAACAAATTATATTACCACAATCCCAACTCTTCACTCATTCACCAATTCTCATTTCAATAATGCAACACTTAGTAACAAACAGATAATGTTAACCATCGACACTTAACAATACATAATAGATAAATAAGATCAACTATCAATAACTATCAATAACTAATAACATATCACTTTACAATAATATTCATAGCACCTACCTAGCAACAATCAATACCATCCTCTACCGATAGCCAAAGGCAGAACTCTAAGACTCCAATTACATAATAAAAAACATAAAGATAATAACATGCACCTCCGACGTACCAATCCCTTTCAATTCTCATTTTCCTTTAAAAAAGAAGTAATCAATTACACTTTGTTTTGAAAATCAGTTCACAATTTCTTTTATAAAAAGATTACCAACTGTAGACAACCCATTTTGACCGGCCCTAAGACTTGGGCGCTTTCTTTTGACTACCCGATGATAACAATTAGAATATGTTTCTCATAGAATCCTCAATAAGAGAGATGGAATTTGAACGTTAATCTCAACCTTTATACATTTTTTTTTAACCAAACTATTTTAGACCTTAAAACCCTCTTTTCAAAATATTTTTTCAAATACTTTTACGATGTTCCAAGGCTTCCATTTCGATTAAAATATTTCACTTTTCAGTAAACTGAGTAAGGACAAAGTGGAAATAAATGGAAGGGAGGTGAACTTTTTGAAAAATATTTAAAAACATCTTCTTTATAGGTTTAGAGTTGAAGGCAATATGTGGGAATAGAAGAAAACTGGTTTAGGAAAAGGATGAGCATCAAATTGTTAAGAAAGAAATGAGCAGCCTTTACTAAATTAGACATATCTCTTTGTATACTTGAAATTTAGATATGAGGCCACCAACATTGGAAAGTATACTTCTGGAGATTCAATTTAGACTGAAGAATCACCTAAAACCGAGTCTGGATAAAGGAGACAAGTCCATTTGAAGTTGGGCTTAAGAGCAGATTTCGTTGACCTGACCCTAGGAAAATGAACAGCCTTCACTAAATTAGGCATATCTCTTTGTACACTTGAAATTTATATGCGAGGCCACCACCATTGGAAATTAGACTTCTGGGGCTTCAATTTAGACCCAAGAATCACCTAAAACTGAGTTCGGATAAGGGAGATATGCCTGTTTGAAGTTGGGCTTAATAGCAGATTTTGTTAACCAGACCTGAAATAGCATCAGACCACTTTTTTTTTGGTTTTGGTTTGGTTGGGACACCCCATTGAGCCATTTTCTGATCCATTTAAGTGCACCCATTCAGCTTCCATTATCTCCACTCACCCTCCATTATCAAAAAAAGGTTTTGGCCTTGTCATAAATGATGAATCAAAAGCAACAAAGTCTTGATCATCGTTATCATCCTTGTCATGCCCATCACCTTTGTCTTCCACCTTGTCCCCCATTCCTTGACTTATTTATTCCTATATGGCTTATACACTCAGATGATATATTGAAGATGGGGATGACAGAAAAAAAGATGGGCAAATCATTTGAGAGAGTTAGAGAGAAAAGATAGCAAAAGAGGAAAGAGTGTCTAAAGTGCAAGCTTGAGCCAAAACACTTCCAAGCTTCCATAGCTACTGAAATTCCTCATTTCCATACACCAAAACCACTCCAAAAATTCTTATATAGCCAAAGATCAATTTCCTTGATCATAAGGAAGAGTGTTTAGTGATTGAAAGTGAGAGAAACTAGAGAGTTAGTCACTTTCCATTCCATAAACTCCATAATTTCGAATTGAGGATTCGAGAACACACTTCCTACACTTGAGGGTGATCAAGAGGGAGTTTGTGAATTAAGGAGTTCATCATTTCATTGGAAGGTGAATTTTACAAACTTTTCATTTTCTTGCATTTCTTATTTATTGTGCTCTTTTGCTTTGATTTCTTGTTATATTATATATTGTTGTAATCTAATTGAAAGTGGTGAGTTGAGAGTCTCATATATATTATTTTTAGTTCTATTTTAAGCATAAGAAAGAGACCTTTCATGCTAAATGGTTTAATCTCTTCGGAGGTTCATTACCAAAGCATTACATCTCTCTCTCTCTCTCTCGTGCCAAAAACAAATTTCTCGTTTAACGCTTCTCTTCATTAGTGGACGTAATTATCACTTTTGGACAAAATAATTAAAGAATGGAGAGGTAATAAAAAGGGCTAATAAAATTGGACTAAAAAAGGCACAAGACAATAAAATTAAGTTGGGTTCAATCAAACGTCATATTGAACCCATTGCATTTCTTACTTATTTTGCTTTTTTGCTTTGATTTCTTGTTATATTATGTATTGTTATAATTGAAAGTGGTGAGTTAAGACTCCCATATATATTATTTTTAGTTTTTTTTTTGGTTGGAAATCTAAGAAAACAGAGTTTGGCCGAGCCTATCGAGCTACCCAGCCCATTAGTTGAACGGGTAGCCACCTAAAAGTACACCATCGCACCCACAACTTTCATGATCGTGCTCGTGACCTCTAGGCAAAATCGGACAGCCTTCCGACATTAAGAAGATCAACCTCCAATGGCCTTTGAGATGCTTGAAGCTGCTATTTTCTTATGTTTATTTTATTTTGAGTGTTTGTGAGGTTTTTTATATTGTGTTGTAATATTTATTCATCTCCCTTGAATTTGTAATATTTAAAATGTTGTAATAATTTCCCGCCTCGCTTCTTTCTATCACATTCTTTTACTTACTTTCTTTATTTGTGAATATGCATCATTTTTTTTTTCATTATATCCATGCTTTGCATCCATGTTTCATGCATTTTGATTCAGCTAAGTTTACATTTATGGATTTAATTAATTCCTATGTGATTATGTGCGCTATCTCATATTTTTGAGATGATTCACATGTCATATCTTAGAAGCCGAATCTTTAGTTGCATCTCATGAGTAAATTGCATTAGGATTTTGTATTTAAGATCATGCATGTTTTACTAACTTTGTTTTGTAATTGTTCGCGGGACGTCGGTAAATATGTAAGTTTTTATGTTTTAACATTATGTGTGTTTTTCTTATTATGTTTAAGCATTCTACCATGTGGCTACTTGCTTACTTGATATAACTGTATGAATACCAGTGGATGGAGGTGTATCACTTAATTTGGAATGATGTTGATTTCTCATGTTTGTAAACTTAATTTATTTGGGTTGTACATCTCCAAAACTCTCTCAAAATACATGAAATCAAATTGTTCCGAAATGAATGGTATAGTCTATACTTGTATGCTTTACATAGTAAATTTTAGCATTTATTAAATAATCAAACATGAGCATATAAAGAAAATAAAATTCATATCATGGTTTAGTAAAGGCTAATCTGTTGATCTGGTGAGCAGGGGTGCTCAATTAATGACCTTCCCCTTTCATACCTAAGGTTCCAAGCCAAGCATCTTTGGTTACAACGAACAATTGCCTTGGTACGAGTCACAGGTTTCCTAATTTTCCCAAAATAAATATTAGGTGGCGAATCTGAGATCTGATGGCGCAGTCCATTTTTGGCAAATGGTTTTTGCAATAAAATGGATTTTCTAAAAGTTGCCAACTCTGAACTCTCATCTATGTTTCACATTGCACTCGTGAGACTAGATCAAAGAAATCGAGGATTCGAACTGTTTAACGTGCATGGGTACCCCCCGGGCATGTTACATTTTCTAGCGACTCTGCTGGGGATTTTATGAAACCTTGACTCGAATTCCATGATATGACTTTTATTTTCAATTATATGTTTATTGCATTACATTCATTGGTGCACTTAAATTCCCTGTGTTGCCCAGATACTGGTGGGAGCACAGGCACACTTTTTGTGACACTACATCTATCTCTACGTTACTTTGGAGGCCTTGTGTTATAACCTTTTGAGATCTTAAGGTTCTCAGACTTTGAAGAGAGGCTATATTGACTCTTCTGATTTCCTGGGATCTCCATTAGTTATGACCCAAAGGACTTTTTGGTAATGTCACCTTAACTTTAACCCGGGTAGAGCCAACCTTATGCATACAATGAGCTATAGTGCCTTCCAAAAGTAGGACAAGATGCTCTCCCATTTCTAGAATGTATGATACCACTTGTTTGAATAGTGAAACCCTAGATCATTCCAAAAAGCTAGGACAGAGTAACCCTCCTCCCCCATAGGGGTGTTTGTTCTCTTTCTTGCTATGTGTAATGTATGGGATCGATACAGGAAATCTTAAATTTAGATATGTGGTTCAGGCATTTCAGGGTTGAGTTCAGTGTGTCAGTATGAGTTAGCAGTAATCAATAATCAGTTGAGTTGAAATGCTACTAAAATTTTGATTGGGGGTCCTATTGTTTTTGCAAGGTAGTTTGCAAACATAGCCCCAGACAGACCTAATATCCCCCAAGTTTTGTGGACTCGCTCCAACAGACTTTGCAAAATCCAAGATCTTGTTGATGGTCAGCCAGCATTAGTCTCTTTTCCACCAGTTACTCGAAGAAGAAGGAATAGACAGTTAGCAGCACCAGTACAAAGCACTCAGCAAACATCCATCCGTTCTCACCAAAACAGTTCACCAGCATCTAACTCACCCAGACCAGCAATGGCACAGAACGCAGAAGAATTTGCTACCATGATGACAACTTTTCAAAGAACAATGGATACCGTAAATCAAAGGATAGCCGTACAGGATGAAATCATCGTTGATCTGCCATGCCCATTTGGGGCATCCGCATCTACTGTGCACCCAATCCTGGCTGCTCAGCCAAATCCTAATCCACCTCCACTAGTGGAAAATCCCCAGGTCCCAGATCCTTAGAAGATGTTTCCACCGGCTCCGGCTTACAGACCTTTGGCACAGCCTCCTGCGAGACTCCTTCCCTTTAACATCAATGATATAGATCTGTCCTTGATCAAGATTGCCAGGCTAGAGAAAGTGCTGAAAAAGTCCCAAGGCTTCAATTCCATTTTAGATATTGAAAACGAGTACACTGAGGCTTCGGTCAGATTATCGGAGAAGTTTAAGATGCCCCATATCGATAGATTCGATGGAAATAGGGATTTGATTGTACATGTCCGCCTGTTTTCGAATGTTTTGAGGCCAATGGGTCTTTCTCAAGCTCAAAAATTGTCATTGTTTGGGAGAACTTTATCCGATGTGGTGGCCATCTGGTACGTAAAACTAGAGGATTCTACGAAGCGGAACTGAGAGGAGCTGTCTGAGGGGTTTGTTAACCAGTATTCATATAACACTCAGATAGAGGTAACCTTCAGTGAGCTAGAAGCAACTACCTAGAACCCCAAAGAACCTTTTATCGACTTTTCCGCCAGATGGAGAGCAAAGGCCTGGATGACAGACAGATTCTTTGAAAGGAAGCAAGTCCGGCTGGTGGTCTAGAATCTCAAGCCCGATATGCTACAAAGAATAATAGTGGCGCTGTTGTCTACATTTGCTTCACTACACGAGTTGGGGGTCCAAATTGAAAGTGCATTCAAGAAAGGCATCATCCACAGGAGTAGTGAACCTGTAAGGAGGCCATTCACCAGGAGTACCAATGCTAGTAATAACACTATTCCACAGCCTGCAGATGTCAGTACTGTTGTCGCAGCGGCCAAAATGACCGATCCCTTTGCCGTAACAACCTCACAACCCTCACAACCTATCGTCCCAAATCGAAACCAAAGAACCTTTACCCCCTATACATAAGCCCAGCCCATGCCCTTAAACTCCTGATGGAGAAAGGGCATATTAAGCCTCTTGATCCTCGACCCCTCCCTGACCCATTACCACCTAGACATGACTCTACCCAGTATTGCATTTTCCACCAACAACACGGTCACCCCACAGACCTGTGCTACCGCTTTCATTTTGAGATCCAGGATCTCATTGACAATAAAATCATCGCTCCACCTGCCAAACCAAACGTAACCACCAATCCACTTCCCGCTCATAACCAAGTCCCCCCACTCAGAAACATTAACCTAATCCATACACTACCACCCACCTTTAACCCCAGCATATATATTATCTCATCCCATCTACCTAAACCAGAAATGGTTATTCCGGAAAACATGAACATGTGTATGATGGACATAACACCACAAACCCAACCAGGGCCTGTGGCGGCAGAGGCGGAAAAGAGGGAGAATGCACTAGAAAATGGGTTGCTTGACACCCAAGTCATAGAGAAAGGGGCCTCACTTGCAGACGAGTATGACCCCAACTTGTACATTGTAGCCGTTAATCAGCTAAAGCCAGTAGTTATATTGTCGGACTTCTTCAGCATCAACACCAGTGGGGAAGCTGAACTAGGGCAAAATCAGAACGATTGGCCTGAACAAGGCCTAAATGACTTGGCGGAATTAGAAGAGGACCTGGCCGACCTTGAGAAAGATCTGGAGAACCTTTACTTCTTTAAAGAAGAAGGTGTGGGCAGTGTACAACTTGGGTGGTGAGATCCAAGCTAACCCAAAACCAACAATGGGTGGTTGAGTGAAAAGGAATCAGATGTGGAGGAGCAAGTGAGAGAGACTGTGAAAGAAGAGGAAGTTGGTGATAACAGCAAAGCTGAGGTCGTACCTTTCACTGAGAAGAAACAAGTGTTAGAGCAATTCCAACCCGACAGGATAGAAGAAATCCAGAGAAAGATAGCCCTAGAGTAAGGAAAAGTAGAGACTGAGCCAATAACGGTAAATATCCAAAGCATGGGAAAGCCCGAGTGGGAGCCCAGTGACAGGAAAAGAATGCCAAGAAAGCTTAAGAACAATTGCAACGCAGAAACCAAAACTGTTGTGGAAGAGGAGTGGTATGATGATCAGGGGCGTGGTGTGAACATGCTCCAGGTAGAACCTGATAATAGCCCCGCTATGATTGTAGAGGAGTGGTGGGAAGATAGTGATCTAAGTCATGCGTACACAAACGAAGAGTGGAAAGCTGATACCCCTAATGATACATGGTGTATAGACAAGATCAATCATATGAACCGTAATGGTCGGTATTTCAAACCCCTAACTTTAGAACAACCAGAATCCCTCGACAATGAGGCTGAGAAATCAAAAAAGAAGGACGTTGAAGAAGACTTAGTCTTGAAACAGCTCAAGAAGATTCAGGCAGACATATCAATCTAGGGGCTGGTGATGGCTTCCTGGGAACATAGACAGGCGCTGCTAGAGGCCATGAACAGTACAAAACTGCCCATCGGCACCACCACTGACCAACTAGTGTCATTGGTCACCTTCGGGGATGTTATGCCAGTGATATCCTTTACAGATAAAGAGTTGGTACCTGAGGGTGTGAACCACAACAGACCCTTATACGTAATGCCAGAGAGCCAGAATAAATGGATCCCGGTGGTACTAGTGGATACTGGCTCGACAATTAAAGTATGTCCGACAAGGACCGTTTATGCCATAGGCTTGAAGCCAGTTGACTTCACGTCTACAACTCAAACTATTCGAGTCTATGACAACACTAGTCGAGATGTCATGGGAACTTTCAAGAGCCAAATACTGATTGGCCCGTCCGAGCATGAGGTTGAATTCCATGTTATGGACGTGCAAGCAACTTTTAATTTGCTCTTGGGAAGGCCTTGGTTGCACCAGATGTGGGCAGTCTCATTAACGGTTCACTAGCTGGTGAAATATCCATTCAAATGTAGGATTGCTACTATTTACGACAATTCTTCTATCCACCATTCCCAGGAAACTACCACGTCTTTGTTAGAAATCTTCCATAGAGAAAATGATGTATTCCTCTCCAGTTTTTCCTTGGCAGAGGCCCGACTGATTCAATCTATCATGGCAGAGGATGACAGGAACAATGTGAGCGCCCAGTCCATTTATATGATAACTAAATAAGGACACATTCTTGAATTGGGACTGGACATGAGTGGCAGCTAAGAAGGTACTATTGCTAGAGAAATAAGTCACAACCCCCATGCTTTTGGGCTAGGGTATAAGCCTACTGCCGAAGACTGGAAAAAACAGGAGGATAAGTTGAGAGGGAGACTTGAAGCAAAAAAGGACGAGAGGCAACATGAACTAGTCCACAAGCCGATTCGGGGAACCCTGAATGGATGCTTTGTCCGCCAAGGGAAAGATTTCCCATTCTGTGGATTTCCAGAGCCATGGGTCGACCGGAAAACAAAGATAAGGTACCCAGGATTTGAGATCTTCTTCAAGCACCATTTATCAGAAGATGAGGATAAGCAGATTGACCTGAGCAACATTGCAGAGTAAGGTAGGACTGCAAGCTTTGACATCGACGAAGAGGAGTTGCTAGGGATGGCACTAGTTGACCTATTAATGGATTCTAATGCTGGGGCTAAGCTCATTAACTTGGGGGATAGTATTACTATCTCTATGATCAGGGATAAACCAGCAATAGATTACTCTAGTCTCATTGTGGAAGCATCTGAGACTTCATGCCTAGTCTAGCAATTTGAGAAAGGCACCAATGGCAATTCTGAACCGGATAAAGAGTCCGAATCTGATTCCACCGAGTCTGTTGAGTCGGGATCAGATTTGAGTTCATTTGAGGAGTCCGAGTCTGGTACTTCCAAAGGTGTAACCCAGGTGCCAAAATCCTGTCAAGGTCTTCTTTTAGTTTTTTCTTTTAAGTCGACTGTAATAGAGAATTCAGACTTTGCTAATGAGAATACAATGGATTTCACTTACTTCTCTGTGCCTTTAGTTTGTTACACTGATCTTAATTTTCAAAATTTTGACTTAAACGAAGAGGAAGAAATTTCTCAGGCTTTGAAAAATTTGGTTGATCGAGAGGAGGAAAGGCGTGTTAAGCCCTGCACAGATGAAATCATTACAATTAACGTAGGTACTGAGGAGGATCCCCGCTTGGTCCATATCGGGTCCACATTGTCTTCGGAGAAGCGCGAGGGTTTAAGCGCTTTATTAAAAGATTTCCAAGATGTTTTCTTATGGTCCTATGAAGACATGCCTGGAATCGATCTTGAGATTGTACAACACCGGATCCCTCTTGACCCTAAGGTCCGACCAGTTAAGCAAAAAATCTGCAGAGTCCGTCCAAACTAGGCGTTGAAGATTAAAGAGGAGGTCACCAAACAGATTGATGCGGGTTTCTTGATAGTATCAGAGTACCCGACTTGGCTGACTAATATTGTCCCCGGTTTTGGAAAAGGATGGCAGAATTAGGGTTTGCGTCGACTTCCGAGATCTAAACAGAGCTAGTCTGAAAGATGACTTTCTATTGCCACATATCAATGAACTTGTGGACTTGACTGCAGGCCATGCATTACTTTTGTTCATGGATGGGTTCTTAGGGTATAACTAGATTTTGATGGCACCAGAGGACAGAGAGAAGACTGTTTTCACTACGCCGTAGGGTACTTACCGCTACAGGGTCATGCCTTTTGGGTTGAAAAACGCTAGGGCTACATATCAGAGGGTTTCGACCACAATCTTGCACTACATAATTCATAAAGAAGTTGAGGTATATGTGGACGACATGATTGTCAAGTCCAAGGAGCGAGAAGGCCATTATGCTGCACTAGAAATTTTTTTTGAATGGATCAAAAAGTACAAATTGAGGTTGAACCCACAGAAATGCACCTTTGGTATGGCTACAGGGAAAATGCTTGGGTTCTTGATCATGCAGAGGGAAATTGAAGTAGATCCTTCCAAAATTAAGGCCATCTTAGAAATGCCACCATTGAGGACTGAAAAAGATGTGTGTGGCTTTCTAGGTAAAGTAAAATTCATAATACGGTTTATCTCAAAATTAACCTTGACTTGTGAACGACTATTTGGTCTCCTAAAAAAAGGGAAGAAGTTCCAATGGAATGATCATTATCAGTTCGCCTTTGAATAGGTCAAGCAGTACTTACAGAATCCACCTGTATTGTCACCACCAGAACCTGGTAAGCCTCTGATCTTGTACCTATCGATAACATATTCAACTATGGGGTGCATGCTAGCTCAAGAATCATAAACTAAAGTGAAGAAGGCTATCTACTATCTAAGCAAGAAGATGCTGGATTACGAGACTCGTTACACTTCCCTCGAGAAAGCTTGTTTAGCTTTAGTATGGGCAACGAGGAAGTTGAGGCACTATCTGTTAGCTCACTCCGTAATTCTAGTTTCGAGATTAGACCCCATCAAATATCTCTTTGAGAAACCAGCATTTACAGGTAGGCTAGCTTGCTAGTTGCTCCTTCTTTCTGAGTTTGGCTTTAAGTATGTCACGCGCAAATCTGTCAAAGGGAGAGCCGTAGCGGAATTTTTGGCAAACCACCCAGTGGAAGGAGATGAAGCAGTAGAGTATCTTTTCCCAGACGAGGACATTCTGCAGATAGAAGAGGAAATATGGACAATGTACTTTGACGGAACGTCTAATAAGTACGGTTATGGGATAGGTGTCTTGCTAATAACACCCAATGACTCCTATATACCTCTAGCCTTCAAACTCTGATTCAAAGTGTCCAATAATGAAGAAAAATAGGAGGCATGTATCGCTGGATTGGAAGCTACCCTAGAACTAGGGACAATAAGGTTGGACGTCATTGGAGACTTGAACCTGGTTGTTTCTCAAGCCAACGAAGATTGGAAGGTCAAGGAAGAGAACATGAAGGTTTATCATCAGACCCTGGATGTTTTGATTCTGAGGTTTGAACAACTTACATTCACATATCTGCTAAGAGAGAACAACCGGTTCACTGATGCATTAGCAACTCTATCTTCCGTGGTAGACATCTAGCTGGGAGTGAAGATGCGTCCAATCATCGTTGAGCAGAAGTATACACCTGCTTATAAGACCATTGCCACGATAGACGAAGTTCAAAACAAGAAACCCTGGTATTATGACATTTGGAAACTTCTGGAGAATGATGCATACCCACCAGGGGCAAATGCCAAGGATAAACAAGGAATACGACGTTTGGCCGTTCAGTTCATCATCTGTAGAGATAAGTTGTACAAGAGAGGCCATCTGGGAATGCACAAGCTCTACGTCGAAGAAGAGGAGTCGAAACGTCTCATGGAGTCCATCCACAGAGGAGAATGTGGAGCACACATGAATGGTGTGATGCTAGCTAGGAAGATCCTCAAGCACGACTATTATTGGTCAGCCATGAAGGAGGATTATATCAACTTTGTTCGGCGATGCCACAAATGTCAAATTCATGGTAATCACATAAACGTCCTGCCGTTAAGGCTCTACAACATAATTTCACCATGGCCTTTCTCAGTTTGGGGAATTGACGTCATCGTGGCTGTCTCGCCAAAGGGTTCAAATAGACATGAGTTCATCTTGGTAACGATCGATTATTTTACTAAATGGGTGGAAGCTCAGTCTTATTCAGTGTTGAAAGCGTCACATGTGGCTAAGTTCATCAGAAACAACATCATTTGCAGGTATGGGGTACCAAATGAGATCATTTCAGATAATGGCTCACACTTCAAGAAGGAGGTGGTAGATTTGCTTGAGAAATATAATGTGGCTTTTCACAAGTCATCAACATACAAACCACAGACCAACGGAGCTGTTGAGGCTGCCAACAAGAATGTCAAGAACACCCTGCGAAATATGGTGGAAACTTACAAGGATTGGCCGAATAAACTGCCATTTGCACTCTAGGGTTACAGAATGTTAATTCAAACATCTATAGGGGCAACTCCCTATTCTCTAGTGTATGGGATGGAAGCTATTCTACCGATTGAGATTGAAGTACCGTCGCTGAGAATTATGGTAGAATGTCAAGTAACAGAGGCGGATTGGCAGCAGAGCAGGTTTGAAGAATTGATGTTGTTTGACGAGAGGAGGTTGAAGGCGTTATATCACATCCAAGGGTATCAGCACAGAATTGCCAGGGCCTTTAATAAGAAAGTTACATCCAGAAATCTAAAAGAAGGAGATATGGTGCTGAAGGACAACCGAGCTCCCATCCATGACCCTAGGGGCAAGTTCAGACCCAATTGGATTGGTCCTTACATCATCAAATCTATCTAGTCAGGAGGAGCGATTATTCCTATGGATTTATATGGCCTAGAGTTCTCACAGCCGATCAATATGGACAAGTTGAAGAAATACTATCCCTAAAAGGCTCGCTAGGCTGAAAATCCAAAAGGGTGATCTAGACAAAAGTTAGAGTATGAAAAAATTAGAAATAAAGAAAAATAGAGCTCGCAAGATCGAAAACTCGAAAGGGCGGCTTTGGCAAAAGTTAGTGTGCAAAAGGAGAGAGTTAACATTCGACGAACCCTAATCGAACTACGTAAGGCCTGATTCCCATCTTTGGGATACGTAGGCAACTTCATTCTGAAGTTCGGCCATAACTATCTTTAACTCAACTGTCCTATCCCTTCTGTTTGATCGGTCCATCTTTTTCCATCTTCTGTGCTTGGTTGTGTTATGTTCATTTGGTAGAAGGGCCAGTTGCAAGATAAAGTGGTGATGGTGAATGCAGTTATGAGCAGTTATGATCTTCTGATTCGGGGTTGTTCATCTCGAGGACTGATTCCATGTGTGTCAGGTTATAACCGTTTTCGAAAACTATTTTGAAAGGTTTTAATAAAAGTGGATTTTTCTCAAAATTTTACATTGTACAACATTAACCACTCTTTAGACCAAACAGGACAATTTTTAGTGCTCACAAATTTAATTCCATTGATTTCAACACAAGTACATTCCCCAACTCTCTGGTTAAATCAAAGTTGCTTTTATATCATAAAAAACCAAAAGAGAAGGTGAAAGCGATGAACAAGGGGCACAGTCGAGTCAGGTTTTTGTCCTTTACCCGCGCTTCGAATTCTTGTCACCTTAATCAAGCAATCGCCGAAAAATGCACAGTAGTTGTAGCCGGTGATACTTTTTCGTCAGGCGATTGACCTGTAATTTTTTTTTTGTGTCCATTTTATTCCAGCAAGCATAAAAAGGTGCGTTTGGGATGGTTTTTGCTCGTTGTCACTGGCGATGCTTTTCTGTCAGGCAGTCGAGCGGTGTTGCTCTGATTTGTGCCCATTTTATTCCGACAAGCGTAGAGGGGTGCGTTTCAGATAGTTTTTGCTTTGTTTTCCTTTCATTGAGTTGTATTTTATGTTTTGGTCAGTGATAGGCTCAATATTCAGTTAAGAATTCATTATAATGCAGTCATTTTCAAGTTCAAAATTCAAAACAAAATGATTTTTATGCTCAGTGTTGTGCCATTCATGCCATCCGGATTTGCAGAACAAACTCATTTTATTAATGCCAGGGATTAATCTCGATCAAATTTGTGCAAGCATATATACATAAACAAAAACAAAAACAAAAATTTTTTTTTAAAAAAAAATGGAGGAATTTGTTTTCTTTTCCGATGAAGGCCACACGCTGACCTTACTTACTCAATTCTCCTACCAATCTCTTCATCTTGATTTCGTCTTGGGAGATCCTGATAGACCCTGCGTCAGTGCTTACAAAATCACTGAGAAAGTTGACTCCTCGCTGACCATCAAAGGCAGAGTATGACGGTACTCCGAATCGGAACATAGAGGTAGCCTGCCGTCTCAGCTCTTTATTCTCCACCTTCAGTGCACAAATCTCTACTCGTGCATCCTTGTACACACTTTGGAGCAGAGAGAGTTGGGCGTTGACTTGGTGTACCTCGCTTGTCCTGTTCTACAGTCGGAGAGCCAATTTAGAGACTGCAATCACCGTCTTCATACAAGACTTCAGCGTGTAGTGGTTGGCTTTAATGTCAGATTGAGCTGCCATTATTTGCTTGACTGATACCTGGGAAAGTTAAGAGGAGTAGAAGCAGGGGCACTCGGTCCAGGGGAGCTTATGGGATCATTAAGGTTTGGAAAGAGAGTGAGGGGATGAGACAAGACCATGTGTTAAAGAAGAGATGTGTAAAAGAAAGGGGTCCCGGAATAATAGTAGAGAGCAGACTGAGTTTTGGGCAGCCTTTCTCCTTCGCTCAGTCTTTCTGTTCTGTCTCTCTCAAGCAATGATTAAGAAGAATACGGAAGACAGTGATTAAGAAGAAGACGAAAGAGAATAAAACAAAGAGGGAAAGAGTGCCGAGGCAATCGTTACAAATCGGGGACGGTCTAGCTTTGTTGGCTGGCTGACACAAAAGTCGAAGCTGTATGTCAGGCGTGACATTCAAAGGGAGAGAAAGACAAAAACAGGAAAGGTGGGAGAGTTATATGCATATGTGTATATATATTGTATATCTATGTATTATATATATTTGTTTGAATATTTTGTCACAAGAGTGACTTGGTTAAGTGATCTGGTTCTACAGTTAAGGATTGAGAGGCCAAGCCTGAGGTCACAGGTTCGAACCCCTATAGCAACGAGTGTTTCTTTTTGTGTTTTGGTTTATGTGTATGTGTATTGTATACCAATGTATTATATATATATTTCTTTGAAAATTTTGTCACAAGAGTGGCTCGGTTAGGTGGTCTGGTTCAATGGTTAAGGACTAGGAGATTGAGCTTGAGATTGGGAGTTCGAACCCCCGTATCAACGCATTTGTGTTTTTTTCCTTATTTTTGCGTGTTTTGCGTATGCTAACGTAAGCAAACGAAATATTCCTTATCAATAACGGAATATTCCTAACTGATGTTAGCAAACGGAATAGTCCTTATTAGTAATAGAATATTCCCCCGAATGTGTATATGTATATCGTATGTACATATATGTATGTATTTTGTCTGTATATGACTATGTGTATATGGTATATGTCTGTGTATGTGTTTTTTTTTGTCTTTGTATATGTGTACAGCTTGCCTGTGTGTGCCTGTATACATATCTTTGGATTTGTTCACTATTTCTCCTTTCGCGTGAGACGTGTTTGGATCTCAAGTTCACCTTTCTCCTCTCGTGTGAGACGCGCTTGGATCTCAAGTTCACATTTCTCCTCTCGCGTGAGACGCATTTGAATCTCAAGTTCACCTTTCTCCTCTCACGTGAGACGTGCTTGGATCTCAAGTTCACATTTCTCCTCTTGCGTGAGACGCGTTTGGATCTCAAGTTCACTTTTCTCCTCTCGCGTGAAACACTTTTTGATCTCAATTTCACTTTTCTTCTCTGTGTGAGATGCGTTTGGATCTCAAGTTCACTATTTCTCCTCTCACGTGAGACGCGTTGGGATTTGTTCACTATTTCTCCTCTCGCGTGAGACGTATTTGGATTTGTTCACCATCTTTCCTCCTTGCACGTGAGATGGGTTAGGTTGTTTATTTACTCGATTAAAAACATCAGGTGCGCCTGGTGTTCATACCATCTTTCCTCCTTTTGTGTGAGATGCGTTAGGTTGTTTAGTTACTCGGTTAAAAACATCAGGTGTGCCTGGTGTTCACACTATCTTTCCTCCTTTCACATGAGACGCGTTAGGTTGTTTAGTTACTCGGTTAAAAACATCAGGTGCGCATCGTGTTCACACCATCTTTCATCATTTCGTGTGAGATGTGTTAGGTTATTTAGTCACTCGGTTAAAAACATGAAGTGCACCTGGTATTCACACCATCTTTCCTCCTTTTGCATGAGACACGTTAGGTTGTTGTTTCACTCGGTTAAAAACATCAGGTGCGCCTGTTGTTTACACCATACTTCCTTATTTTGCGTGAGAAGCGTTAGGTTATTGTTTCACCTCAATTAAAGACATCAGGTGCACCTGTTGTTCACACCACCTTTCCTCGTTTCGCATGAGATGCGTTAGGTTGTTGATTTCTCTTGGTTGAGGTCTTCTCTCTCTTTCTGTATGCAACGCGAGAAGATATTTTTGATTCGTTACATCGTTTTATTATTCGCTTACTTCTTTCCGTGTGAGACATGACTTTCTTTTTGTTTTAATTTAAGCTTTTCATTCATGTTATCACATTGCTCATTGCATGATCATAAGTTTTTCAAAAATAATCAGCTTCGTGTAGTGTATAAGTCCAGTTCCCAAAAGCTTCCTGCATATTGTTAGCATCTTGCCCCTGAACTACGCTGGTTTGATTCCTTGCAATGGGATACGTAGGCAACCTTCAGGTTCAACCACTTGCATTGCATCTAATTTGTTTGCCCAAGTCTTATGGCCTTGTAAAAAGGGTTGTCTTCGGGCTTTGACATTCACTCACGTCATGAAATGACTTCGAGCTCTGTCAAAGAGCAGCAACTGTATACACCTCATTTTGACCGGCCCTAAGACTTGGGCGCTTTCTTTTGATTACCTGATGATGACAATTAGAATATGTTTCTTACAAAATCCTTAATAAGAGAGATGAAATTTGAATTTTAAACTCAACCTTTACACAATTTTTTTTTTTTTGCCAAACTATTTTAGACCTTAAAACCTTATTTTCAAAATATTTTTTCTCATGTTTTTATGATGTTCCGAGGCTCCCATTTCAATTAAAATATTAAACTTTTTGATAAACTGAGTAAGGACAAAGTGGAAATAAATGGAAGGCATGTGAACTCTTTGAAAAATATTTAAAAACATCTTCTTTATAGGTTTAGAGTTGAAGGAAATAGAAAGGGATGGAAGAAAACTGGTTTAGGAAAATGATGAGCATCAAATTATTAAGAAAGAAATGAACAGCCTTTACTAAATTAGACATATCTCTTTGTACACTTAGAATTTAGATATGAAGCTACCACCATTGGAAAATAAACTTCTGGAGCTTCAATTTAGACTCAAGAATCACCTAAAACCATGTCCAGATAAGGGAGATACGTCCATTGAAGTTGGGCTTAAGAGCAGATTTCGTTGACTTGGCCCGAGGGAAATGAACAGCCTTCACTAAATTAGGCATATCTCTTTGTACACTTGTAATTTATATGCGAGGCCACCACCATTGGAAATTAGACTTCTGGGGCTTTAATTTAGGCCTAAGAATCACCTAAAATCGAGTCTGGATAAAGGAGATATGCCCATTTGAAGTTGGGCTTGAGAACAGATTTTGTTGACCGGACCTGAAACAACATCGACCTCTTTTTTTTTTTTTTGGTTCGGTTGGGACACCCCATTGAGCCATTTTATGATCCATTCAAGTGTACCCATTCATCCTCCATTATCTCCACTCACTCTTCATTATCAAAAGAGGTTTTGGCCTTGTCATAAAGGATGAATCAAAAGCAACAAAGTCTTGATCATCGTTATCATCCTTGTCATGCCCATTACCTTTGTCTTCCACCTTGTCCCCCATTCTTTGACTTATTTATTCCTACATGGCTTATACACTCAAATGATATATTGAAGGGGGGGATGACAGAAAAGAAAAGGGGAAAATCATTCGAGAGAGTTAGAGAGAAAAGAGAGCAAAAGAGGAAAGACTGTCTAAAGTGCAACCTTGAGCCAAAACACTTCCAAGCTTCCATAGCTACTGAAATTCCTCATTTCCATACACCAAAACCACTCAAAAAATTCTTATATGGCCAAAGATCAATTTCCTTGATCATAAGGAAGAGTGTTTAGTGATTGAAAGTGAGAAAAACTAGAGAGTTAGTCACTTTCCATTCCGTAAACTCCATAATTTCGAATTGAGGATTCGAGAACACACTTCCTACACGAGGGTGATCAAGAGGGAGTTTGTGAACTAAGAAGTTCATCCTTTCCTTGGAAGGTGAATTTCACAAATTTTTCATTTTCTTGCATTTCTTATTTATTTTGCTCTTTTGCTTTGATTTCTTGTTATATTATATATTGTTGTAATCTAATTGAAAGTGGTGAGTTGAGATATATATTATTTTTAGTTCTGTTTTAAGCATGCAAAAGAGACCTTTCATGCTAAATGGTTTAATCTCTTCGGAGGTTCATTACCAAGGCATTACATCTCTCTCTCATGCCAAAAACAAACTTCTTGTTTGACGTTTCTCTTCATTAGTAGACGTAATTATTTTTGGACAAAATAATTAAAGAATGGAAAGGTAATAAAAAGGGCTAATAAAATTGGACTAAAAGAGGCACAAGATAATAAAATTGAGTTGGATTTAATCGGACGTCATATTGAACCCATTGCATTTCTTACTTATTTTGCTCTTTTGCTTTGATTTCTTGTTATATTATGTATTGTTGTAATTGAAAGTGGTGAGTTGAGACTCCCATATATATTATTTTTAGTTCTGCTTGTTTGTTTGTTTGTTTGTTTGTTTTTTTTTTTTTTTGTGTGTGGAAATCTAAGAAAACAGAGTTTGGCCGAGCCTATCGAGCTACCCAGTCCATTAGTTGGCCGGGTAGCCACCTAAAAGTACACCATCGCGCCCACAACCTTCATGATCGTGCCCGCGACCTCTAAGCAAAACCGGGTAGCCTTTCGACACTAAGAAGATCAACCTCCGATGGTCTTTGAGACGGTTGAAGCTGCTATTTTCTTATATTTATTTTATTTTGAGTGTTTGTGAGGTTTTTTATATTGTGTTGTAATATTTATTCATCTCCCTTGGATTTGTAATATTTAAAATGTTGTAATAATTTCACGCCCCGCTTCTTTCTATCTCGTTTCTTTACTTGCTTTCTTTATTTGTGAATATGCATCATATTTTGTTTTTCATTATATCCATGCTTTGTATCCATGTTTCATGCATCTTGATTCAGCTAAGTTTGCATTTATGGATTTAATCAATTCCTATGTGATTATGTGTGTTACCTCATATTTTTTAGATAATTCACATGTTATATCTTAGAAGTCGAATCTTTAGTTGCATCTCATGAGTGAATTGCATTTGGATTTTGTATATAAGATCGTGCATGTTTTACTAACTTTGTTTTGTAGCTGTTCGTGGGACGTCGGTAAATATGTAAGTTTTTATGCTTTAGCATTGTGTGTGTTTTTTTTTATTATGTTTAAGCATCCTACCATGTGGTTACTTACTTACTTGATATAACTGTATGAATGTTAGTGAATGGAGGTTGTGTCGCTTAATTTGGAATGATGTTGATTTTTCATGTTTGTAAACTCAATTTATTTGGGTTGTACATCTCCAAAACTCTCTCAAAATACATGAAATCAAATTGTTCCGAAATGAATGGCATTGTCTATATTTTTATGCTTCACATAGTAAATTTTAGGATTTATTAAATAATTAAACATGAGCATATAAAGAAAATAAAATTCATATCATGGTTTAGTAAAGGCCGATCTTTTGATCGGGTAGCGAGGGTGCTCAATTAATGACCTTCCCCCTTCATACCTAAGGTTCTGAGCCAAGCATCCTTGGTCACGACGAACAGTGGCCTTAGCACGAGTCACGAGTTTCCTAATTTTTCCAAAACAAATATTGAGTGGCGACTCTAAGATTTGATGACGCAGTCCATTTATGGCAAATGATTTTTGCAATAAAATGGATTTTCTAAAAGTTGCCAACTCTGGACTCTCATCTAAGTTTCACATTGCATTAGTGAGACTAAATCAAAGAAATCGAGAGTCCGAACTGTTTAACGCATACGGATACCCCCTGGGCATGTTACACCAACATCAATACATTTTCAAAACTAGTTCTTTTTTCTCCAAATCCCCAACATACATATACAACAACCCAACTCTCATGGTTATTTATCAAAACCCCCAAATTCGATTATATACAACCATCGACAATTCCTTTAACATTATGACATTAACGATTTAAACGCCAAGCCTTCCGGCCCCTCTTTCTAACCATGCTCCTACAACCCATAACCAACCACAATTATAAACCATAAGCCCCCAAATTTAAACCCAAACCAATCCACATGAGTTTAATAAAATCAAGCATGAAAACTATGCTTTTAATACAATAAAAAGTACTACAAATCTATCTATAGTGAGATATTGAAAAGAAACTCAAGAATCCCTACCTCTTAAAGCGAAGAGGAGACCACCCAAAAATCAACGGCGACGAAATCATGATCTGCTTAGATTAAAACAATGCTCACCACCCTCTACGTTTTGGTCTATGGAACTAGGGGTAGAAAACGGGTATAAATAGATGAAACCTAAGCTTCTAGGTTGAAAAAACCCAAAATTGGTGGAATCAGAGAGGGCGGAGAGGGAGGAAACCAGAAAAAAGTGACTTTTCAATGCACTGCGAACTTATATAATCTCACCATCGCAGCCGCAGTCTAACCCTTTGAGGGCACGATCTCACCGACATAATAGGTCGTGGGCACGACCAATTCCACTTTTGGTCGCGACCCATCGTGGGCGTGACCTCCACCCCTCAACATCGCGGATGCAGTCACATAGGTCACGAGTGTGACCAAGCTCACACAACAAACCTGGGTTACTGTTCTGCAGCCAAGCCGAAGCACACCAGGGTCTAAACCACCCCGACAAGGTCAAAGTCAACCGGGACGACATGTGTCCCATCCAAAAACAAACCGGGTTAGATTTTTTGACCCTAGGCCATTACATACATGGATGGAAGAGATAGAGGAAAATGGGTTTGATTTCAACAGATAACATGCGTAGATCCAAACAAATTGAAAGACGCATCCTTATTGACCCAAACAAAAAGGCCCCTGGATCTACGTCGTTAAAAGTTTATAGAATGGACCTATGGCTTGACCACCTTTAAAAGAAGAGTAAAATTTACCGCGTTTATATAAAATATATATATTTCTATGCACCACATCATTAGTGAGCTCCTAAACCAATCACAGGTACCTTGCCCCTCATGTTAGCCTAGTGAATGCAACTTGGGGTCTAGGGGTGTGCTCTCTTTAAGTCTTAGGTTCACTCCCATTAGGAGTAATCCGCTCCTTGAGACCACGCTCGTGGGCTCTTTGGAGGAGGCTTTGCGTGGGTCCCGAAATTAATCGAGGTACGTGTAAGCTAGCCTGGACATCCAATCATTAAAAAAAAAATCTAATATAAATGTAATTGACCAATTGTCAAAGCAATCAAATAAGAGAATAGTATCACATAACATTTACTTTCCAAGTACACAAAACAAAATTACTCGTACAAGGGCATCTCCAATGGTGCATTACTTTTTTCATCAAATTTGAGTAAAAACTCTCTTTGATATCGCCTGCTCCAACGGAGGGATTTGGCTTTTTAGCAAACCAGCAGTCGACCGGCCAGTCGACCAGTCAGTGCAAAAAAGGTCAAAACAGAATACTCATGTGGCAATAACTGCAAGCAGCATACTGGGATTCCCATTGTTAGAAACAATTTAAAACAAACCTGGTTCCATTACAATCTAGAAGAAAATGGTTGCTTCTTTTTCTTTTTTTTTTTCCTTTTTTTTTCTCCTCTATTTTTGAAATTTTGAAATGTGAAAATATTGGTGAAAATGAAAGCATGCAAACTTTTGCATAAGAATAAAAACCAAAGGCACTGTAATTTAAGATGCCAACTTAGTTGATGAAGTGTCTTCTTAGTAATATATGGTTGCCAGGCCTCCACCTCCACCTCAATCTTCCTCTCGATCCACCCTAAAAAAAATACCGATTATAGTGATCAAACATGAAGATTTTTTTTCCTCCAAAATTTTTAATTTTTAATTTTTCTTTTATACCAGAGATCAAACACTTCTCACCCTTATAGTTTGACCCAAAATAATCTACTATTTCAATTTGAACAATTTAGTCATTACATTTTAAGTTTAGTTTCAATTTAGTTTTTTTATTCAATTTTTTGTTAATGTTTACTACGTATACACCTTAAAAAATTGTAAAGCGTTCCAAACTCCTCACATGACATTATACAGAACAAAGAAGAGCAGAGCTAGAAGAAAACATCCCAATCCAAACCCTTCATCTTCATAACCCAATCTCTCGCTTTGTCGATTTCCAATATAAAAGATGTCAAGTATGGGAAAGAAGAGAGTGAGCAAGTACATTACCATCAACATTAAGCTCATACAAAGCAGCATCATAAAGGTGAAACCACTTTCATCTAGTCCATCACTTCTTGATACAGAGATGAGAAAGCTTCAACTACAGATTCCAAGGGAGGTCCAAAGATGAGCAGAGCAAGGACTTCCACCATTAGTAGTGGAACTTATTGTTTAAATTGTGAAATTAAATAAATAGATTTATGAAGAAAACAAATTATATACCAAGAACATATGCTGATAATTACAACTAAATTTCAACAGAAATACACAAAACAATAAAAGGGTAAAGAGACGAAACCGAAGCCTGCACGGAAGCAGTTTCCTTAAAACAGATTTCGCCACCTCACAGGTCGAGTGCTTGAGGAAACCCGGCATCTGTCTCCCACGATACGACGGTCAAAACCAGCTACGGCAGAAGCACTATCTGTCTAGCTTAGCGAACAAAACAATGGCAGCACTCTCTCACAATAGGAACTTTTTGGCAACTGACTTGTAAAATGGAAGCAAAAATTTCTATATTGAAACTTGACAGGAGGGTCTCAATTTATACATGTATGGGGGAGAGAGGAAGAGCCTCCAGCCTTTAAGGCTAGTCATTAAAACACCAAGCATCCATAGCCCCTTTCCACAAAATAAAAAGTATGGATGCCCAAAAGATTCACACCCTTTAGCCAAGAAAAAAGATTTAAATACTCTTTAAAATCCTATTCATGAATCTAACATCATGAAGCAATTTCTTGGCAATTTCTTATTCAAAACCCAATGGTTTTTGGCTCACTTGGACCCAACACAATAAAAGGTTGGGACCCACTTTAATATTTAATTAAAGTCACCACACTTTAATATTAAATTAAAGTCCCCAAAAATCATTTTTTCCAACAATCCCCCACATGAATAAAAATTGACCGAATGACTCAACAAACGGACATCGTTCAACAATAAAGACTCTGAGAGAGAGTACAACGGACTAACCCCAACATCAGAGAAGGTAGCTTTTGGCTTTGAACCTCTCCCAGTGAAAACCTATCGAGTTTACTGGCTGATCAGTGAATAAGACATCTTGAACTGCTCTGCCATTTGTGTAAACTGAGACAATAGATCTCACACGGGAATTACTCCTACCACCATGATGTTCTCACTGGTGTGCCTTGTGTGGCCCTGGACACTAGCTTGGTTCAGCGAGTGGTTTCAAAGAATTTTGGCCTGCCCAATTCTTCTAGAAGCGGCCCCACTTCAAACTCACATAGGTGACTCTACTAAAGTATCCTGCAATACTTAGCTCAACAGCTTAACACATAAGAGTCATTAAAAGCTCAGCTTATCCTCTACACTTGCAGGTATCACTGATAGAAGGAATGGCTGGAGGTTTAACCTCCTCAGTGACATACCACCGTTACACGCAATTAGGTTGTCCCATTGAACCTAGATCTTGGGATCTCCAGTCAACTAGGTTGGGTTTCCATTCCGGTAACTTCCAAAGGCCTTAACCCCATTCCTTTTGACGACGTTTCGACTAACACTCGACTTAACCCTTTGGTTAGCGGATCCGCAATGTTGTCCTTAGACTTTACATAGTCTAAAGAGACAACTCCATTCGAGAGTAGTTGTCGTATGGAATTATGTCTACGACGGATATGTCTAGACTTTCCATTATACATAATACTATGTGCCCTACCAATTGCAGATTGACAATCACAATGAATACAAATAGCTGGCACAGGTTTAGACCAACGTGGAATATCTTCAATGAAATGGCGAAGCCATTCTGCTTCTTCCGTTGCTTTATCCATAGCAATAAACTCTGATTCCATCGTTGATCTAGATATACACGTTTGCTTGGAAGATTTCCAAGACATGGCTGCCCCACCAAGAGTGAACACATATCCACTAGTGGACTTTGAGTCCTTTATATCTGATATCCAATTCGCGTCACTATATCCTTCAAGTACCGTTGGATATCGAGTATAATGCAGCCCATAATCCCTAGTGTAGCGTAAATACCTTAACACCCGCACAATGCCCTTCCAATGAGAAGCATCAGGATTACTTATGTATCTACTAAGCCTGCTAACCGAGTAAGCTATATCTGGCCTAGTACAACTCATCAGATACATTAAACTTCCAATTACCCGAGAATATTCTAACTGAGAGACACTCTCTTTATTATTCTTGGTAAAGTGTAGACTTAAGTCTACAGGTGTCGATGACACACTCGTATCTGATCCACTAAACTTCTCAAGTATCTTATCAACATAATGAGACTGAGAAAGTACAATTCCACCAGATATTCTGGTAATCTTAATTCCCGGAATAACATCTGCAATGCCCATATCCTTCATGTCAAATTTAGAGTTTAGCAACTTCTTGGTAGTTTTGATCATTTCATCGTTACTACCTATAATGAGCATATCATCAACATATAGACACAAAATGACATAACCTCTATCAGTGTCTTTGACATAAATACACTTGTCACATTCGTTGATTCGAAACCCATTTGACAACATTACATTGTCAAACTTCTCATGCCATTGTTTAGGCGCTTGCTTCAAACCATACAAAGATTTGACAAGTTTACAGACTTTCTTGCTTTGTCCTGGAGCTGAAAACCCTTCAGGTTGCTCCATGTAGATTTCTTCATTCAAATCCCCATTTAAGAAAGTTGTCTTTACATCCATCTGGTGTATCTCAAGATTGCGCAAAGCTGCTATCGCAATCACTATGCGAATGGATGTTATCCTAGTTACAGGTGAGTACGTATCAAAGTAATCCAGGCCTTCTCGTTGCCTATACCCTTTGATAACGAGCCTCGCCTTATACTTGTCAATAGACCCATCGGCCTTCATCTTTCGTTTAAAAATCCATTTGCAGCCTAAAGGCTTACAACCTGGAGGTAAATCTACCAACTCCCAGGTGTGGTTCTGTAAGATGGAGTCAATCTCACTTTTGATCGCTTCTTTCCATAAAGGACTCTCAGGAGAAGTCACAGCTTCGTGGAAAGTTTGAGGTTCGTTCTCAACCATATAAGTCAAGAAGTCTGGACCAAAAGATTTGGATGTCCTAGCCCTTTTACTCCTTCTGGGCTCATCTAAAACCTCAATTTGATCATCACGTGGATCATCAACATGATCATCCTCACTAGCAAGCTCATCAAATTGCTCCAAAGACCTTGGAACCCGTGCATGGGTTCGGCAAGGAAAAATGTCTTCAAAGAAACATGCATTCCTTGACTCCATGATGGTATTCCTGTGTATGTCTGGAATTTCAGACTTATGAACAAGAAACTGATATGCACTACTATTATGTGCATAACCAATGAATATACAATCCACAGATTTCGGGCCTATCCTAACCCGTTTGGGTGTAGGAATCGCCACTTTTGCAAGACACCCCCACATTCGTAAGAATTTATACGAAGGCTTAATGCCTTTCCATAACTCATACGGTGTCTTGTCCACTTTCTTCTGGGGTACTTTATTCAGAATGTAATTTGCAGAGAGAATTGCTTCCCCCCACAAGTTCTGTGGCAATCCAGAACTTATCAACATTGCATTCATCATTTCCTTTAGCGTCCTATTCTTCCGCTCAGCAATCCCATTAGACTGAGAAGAATAAGGCGCCGTGGTTTGGTGGATAATCCCAGATTGAGCACAAGTCTCAAGAAAGGGAGATTCATACTCACCACCACGATCACTTCTTAGAGCCTTAATCTTGCGGCCTACTTGATTCTCAACTTCATTCTTATAAAGAACAAACTTGTCAATCGCCTCATCTTTGCTTTTGAGCAAATAGACATAACAATACTTAGTGCAATCATCAACAAAAGTGATGAAGTACTTATTGCCACCACGTGATTGTATAAATTTTAAGTCACACACATCATTATGCACTAAATCCAACGGTTCTGAACTTCTTTCAATAGAATGAAACGAAGATCTTGTCAACTTTGCTTCAACACAAGTTTCACACTTGTGTTTCGGATTAATCTTAAAAGATGGTATGTGATCTAACTTGATTAATCTACGTAAAGATTCAAAGTTCACATGTCCTAGTCTACCATGCCACAAATTGGAAGACTCAAGCATGTAAACAGAAGAAGATGCACCTTTATTCATCTTTGGGATAACATTTATAACATTGAGTTTAAACATACCCCCCAACATATAACCCTTACCCACATACATTCCGCTTTTGGTAAGAATGACCTTGTCGGACTCAAAAACCATGCGAAAACCATGTTTACTAAGAAGAGACCTTGAGACAAGATTTTTACGAATGTCCGGAACATACAGGACTTCGTTCAAGGTCAGCTCCTTTCCTGACGTCAACTTCAGGACCACCTTTCCTTTCCCCTCAACAATTGAGGTAGCAGAGTTTCCCATAAACAACTTCTCACCGGTTGTAACTGGTTCGAAAGTTGTAAACAGCTTCTGCTCGGAGCAGATGTGGCGTGTAGCCCCAGTATCAATCCACCATTCTCTTGGGTTTGAACCCACCAGATTCACCTCAGAGACAACGGCAGACAAGTGCATATCATCCTCCTCATGGGAGTGCTCTTGTAAGTCTGCCATATGAGCACGAGGTTTGGTCTTGTATGGCTTTTTCTGCTTGCGGCAGTCACTAGCCCGATGCCCCTCGTTACCACAGTTATAACACTTCCCAAAGAATCGATAACAAGGTTCCTGCGGCTTGTAAGCCGACTTCTTTGCAACACCACCCCTTGGCCCCAGCTTAGAGCTCTTGTTCACAGGGGGCTTCTTCCTTATCCCAGAAGATTTGCCATGCTCAACGACATTGGCCTTTACTGAGGAGGTACTCCCTCCTTTCTTTCTATTATCCTCTTCAATCCAGAGTCGGACAACCAGCTCTTCAACAGACATTTCCTTGCGCTTGTGCTTCAAGTAATCCTTGAAATTCTTCCAACCATTGGGAAGTTTCTCAATGATCACAGCAACTTGGAATGACTCGTTCAAAGGCATCCCCTCAGCATGAATATCATGCAAGATCACTTGGAACTCCTGGACTTGGCTTATCACAGTTTTAGAATCTACCATTTTAAAATCAAGGAAACGGCCAACCACAAATTTCTTTGCCCCGGCATCCTCAGTCCTGTACTTTTTGTCCAGAGATTCCCATAATTCTTTTGCTGAGCTCTTGGAACAAAACACACTATAGAGTGAGTCTGCCAAGCTGTTGAACACATAGTTCCGGCAAAGATAGTCTGTCTGCTTCCATGTGTCAAGCGCCATGACTTTCTGCCTGTCAGGCTCATTCTCTGCCACGGCTGGAGGATCCTCACTCAGAACCTTGGCAAGGTTTAGCGTGGTCAAGTAAAACAGCATCTTTTGCTGCCATCTCTTAAAGTTTTCCCCAGCAAATTTTTCTGGGCGCTCATGGTGACTAAGCGGTCCTCCCGGAACAGCCGAAGTAACACCAGGGTTGACCACAGAGGTCACAGCAGTAGGGGTTGGCAATCCAGTTGCCCCGGGGTTCAAAACCCCACCAACATTAGCAGTAGCAGCAGCATCAGTGATAGTTTCCATTTCTGAAAATTACACCAGAATATCACTTCTGTGTTTCCAGAAATTAAACTTAACCCTTAGAAAATCCCTTAGAAGAAAAATTAATTCAAAAATTAGTCTCACCACAAAACCTAGAATCGAACATGGTCAAGAAAGTTCCCAGGAAGACTGGAGGGGTCACATCGGTCCCATTTAAAACCCAGTTAACCTTTTGACAAAACTTTTAAGAGCATGTTGACTCCTAGTCCGTGATAAACAATTTTAAGAATTAAATTTTCTTAGGGATGAACTAGGTTAAAAGGTCCAAATCTTTTACAGGCAATGTAAAACAATTGCTACAATAAAATAAGCAAATAAAACTTGCTACTATAAATTGGTAAACAAACCAACTACATCTCAAGCAAACATGCTTCAAACATTTTGATAAAATAACCAATCCATAAGGATTCTATTTAGTCCAAAAGCTTTTCCACGCTTAGGTATTCCTATTCAACACAAACGTTAGTAGTCCAAACATTTTTGTTTTTACATCCCAAATACTATTCATTTGGTTTTATATTTGTTTTCCGCATTGGTATCCCTACAAAGAAAGTTAGTAGCAAACCACAACAAAATACAAACAAATAATCTAAAAAATTTAATTATAATAAATAATTGAAACCATCTAGCCAACTATTAATTATATAAGTAACCAACTAATATAAGGTACCAAAACAAAATACAATTTGTAACTTCAAAATTAAATTACAACTTTAAAATAAAGTTCAATACTCATGACTCATGAATGAAATTAATTCATAATAAACATTTAAACTAATAACTCCAAATAGATAAGTCAAATTCAAAGTTAATGCACCCAATTAAATAATTCGGATAAATGCACCTAATTAAATAATTCAGATTAATGCACCTAATTAGATAATTTAGTTTAATGCACCTAATTAAATAATTCACATTAATGCACCCAATTAGTTAACTTAGATTAATGCACCTAATTAAATAATTCACATTAATGCACCTAATTAAATAATTTAGTTTAATGCACCTAATTAAATAATTCACATTAATGCACCTAATTAAAATCAAATTAATCATGTACACAATTCATAAAAACTCTATAATTCCAAATACATTAAAATATGTAATCTAGCCTAGAAAATAATAAGCATGTAACAAATTGAAACTAGAATAGAATTAGCATGTCAAATTGCAACATCCATAAATTATATTTTATAATCTTAAAAATCATGCAAATCATGGTAGGGGAATGATGAACCATACGCATAAAACAAGATCATACTAATACAATTAAGTATGCAAATTATAATAGAGCATTCTAATTAAACTAAGCAAATAGAGAGTACCAATGCATGATTTACAATCATTGAAATAGTGAGTAATTCTGCAATAGTTCCTAGTAACATTATACAAAGCTTACCTAATAGACTATATAAATCTATTCGATCAATTTCATAGAAAATATATATAAAATCTGTTTTAAGCTTGTTGTTTAAATTGTGAAATTAAATAAATAGATTTATGAAGAAAACAAATTATATACCAAGAACATATGCTGATAATTACAACTAAATTTCAACAGAAATACACAAAACAATAAAAGGGTAAAGAGATGAAACCGAAGCCTGCACGGAAGCAGTTTCCTTAAAACAGATTTCGCCGCCTCACAGGTCGAGTGCTTGAGGAAACCCGGCATCTGTCTCCCAGGATACGACGGTCAAAACCAGCTACGGCAGAAGCACTATCTGTCTAGCTTAGCAAACAAAACAATGGCAGCACTCTCTCACAATAGGAACTTTCTGGCAAACTGACGTGTAAAATGGAAGCAAAAATTTCTATATTGAAACTTGACAGGAGGGTCTCAATTTATACATGTATGGGGGAGAGAGGAAGAGCCTCCAGCCTTTAAGGCTAGTCATTAAAACACCAAGCATCCATAGCCCCTTTCCACAAAATGAAAAGTATGGATGCCCAAAGGATTCACACCCTTTAGCTAAGAAAAAAGATTTAAATACTCTTTAAAATCCTATTCATGAATCTAAAATCATGAAGCAATTTCTTGGCAATTTCTTATTCAAAACCCAATGGTTTTTGGCTCACTTGGACCCAACACAATAAAAGGTTGGGACCCACTTTAATATTTAATTAAAGTCACCACACTTTAATATTAAATTAAAGTCCCCAAAAATCATTTTTTCCAACAGAACTAATGGTGATGGCCCTCTGTTACTTCCCATTTTGTTCTTGGTCCTTTATACAGCAACAATAATCACTGGAAATTATATCAAAAATGGCCCTTTATACTTAACTTGGAACCTTGGAGCTATGTCACCTATTTTTGTGGGAAGTTTTCAACAAAGCAGATGACCTGGTGGACATATGGCCCGACGCTCGGCCGGTCGTCCTGGGGGTCGTCCGATGCCTGAAAACGACGGTCCTGAACAGTGAAATGTTGAAAGGTCCCAGACGTTCTCAATTTGGTGAAAGATTTTTGATATTCTCGATTTAATACGTATTTGGTGAAATCGTTGGAACAAGAAAATAAGTTACTTTTCATCAAATTTGAATTTGGTGATAGATTTGGTATACGGTTGGAGATGGCCTAAGAGCATCTTCAATTCTCCTTCTTTTATTATATCAAATTTAAATTTGATGAAAAAGTATTAAAAAATAATCTCTAATGCTTTCATTAAATGTTAATCAAATCAAGCGAGAATGATTTTTTTCATCAAATTTAAAACTCATTAATCCTTTGTTGAAAATTTGAATTTGAAAAAAATTTAAAAAGATGAAGTAATGAAAATGAATTTTTTTTTTTTTTTTTTATCAAATTTGATGAAAAGGGAAATTTAGAATAAGACGAGAATTTTTAAAAAGATTTTGATGAGAATTTTATGAAATGATTGGAGTAGTTCAAATCAACTCATATCAAATCAAACCTTCTACTCAAACTTGAAATCAAATTTGCGAAGGGTTGGAGATGATATAAAATAGCAAGCCTATATATGTATATAACTAACAATAATGAGATTAGGTGCCCATGAACTGGGAAAAAAAGAAAGCGAAATTATCATTCAATGTAGTTTTTAAAAACTATTGCACATTAATGAAAAAAAATTATAATTTTAATATTTATAATATTTATTATTTTTTATAATTATTGCTTTTCTAGCAATCACTATTATGTTATTTGCCCAAAAAAGAAAGAGGTTTTATTTTCAAGAACAAAGACAATTAAAAAGAAATCTGGTGTGGGCACATTTTAATCCATCTCTCTCTCTCTTCTTGTCTATATTTGTTTCGATTGGATGTGTGCATTTAAATGGGTGACACCATAAAACAAAACTGTTAAAATTCTAGATCTGAAATAGAAGAAGTGCGAATGTAGTGAATAAAGTTATAGGAAAGGGTGTGTACTATATACATTCTATTGTATGTATATTATGTATTTTTATGATCAATATTATATAATTTTTAAGTAAAATTATGATATTTATGGTTCATAGATGAAGTATCTTCATTTCTGAATCACAAATTATCATAATTCTATTAGAAAATTACATAACACTTGCCATAAAAATATATAACATACATCACAATAATACATATGATGCATATAATTTCCCTAAGTTTCAGTCATCATCAATCATGTTCAAGAAAGAAAGTTATGCGTGTTTATTTGTTTATTTTATGATCTTCTCATTGTTTGCATTTAACTCTGCAAAAAAATCTCATGGATATATTTTACAATAAAAAGGGTAAGCATAATTTGATTGTTCTTGATACATGATAAATTTAGTTTAAAGGAGTTTATGCAATAAAAAATATTTATTTGTTCTTGTATCACTATACAAATATGGTGAAGAATTTTTGACCAAATTTTCATTTCTCTAAACCATAAAGCTCATTGGGATCACATTTTTGCAACACATGATAAAAGATTTGCTTTGATTGTAAGACTCTATTTGGAATGAGGGGAGGGGAAGGGAAGGAAAAGCTAGTTGTGAGCAGTGGCAGAGCCAGGATTTTGGCTCAGAAGGGGCACCTTTGAATTAAAATCTTAACAAAACTCATAATTTAACTTAATTTTTATTTGATGGTAGGACTAAAAATTAGTGCGATGCAAAAGTTTTATTTAAATATAAGATCAAGTTAACTAATCATTATCTTTATTGTTATTAATTTATTTTATATATGATGATCATCACAGTTTAAAAAATAATCACATATACCCTCATAAAATATGAGAACAAAATTATATTAAGATGCACACACACAGATAAAGAGATATAGTGAAGATAGAGAAAGAAATGAGAAAAAGATGAATAAATAATATACAGAGACTATTATATGTTACTTGTTTTTTTCACTGTTTTGAATAATTGAATTACATGGCAATAAATTATTAGTTGTCATTAATTGTGTAATAATTATGTGTCGTATAAGAGGTGATATAAAACAGTGACAAAATATCAGTGATATATAACATTTCTCTACTATAAAATTTATAAAAAAAAATTTTAGCATAATTATGTTGTTCAAAATTGTGAAATTAAATAAATAGATTTATGAAGAAAACAAATTATATACTAAGAACATATGCTGATAATTACAACTAAATTTCAACAGAAATACACAAAACAATAAAAGGGTAAAGAGACGAAATCGAAGCCTGCACGGAAGCAGTTTCCTTAAAACAGATTTCGCCGCCTCACGAGTCGAGTGCTTGAGGAAACCCGACGTCTGTCTCCCAGGATACGACGGTCAAAACTAGCTACGGCAGAAGCACTATCTGTCTAGCTTAGCGAACAAAACAATGGCAGCACTCTCTCACAATAGGAACTTTTTGGCAAACTGACTTATAAAATGGAAGCAAAAATTTCTATATTGAAACTTGACAGGAGGGTCTCAATTTATACATGTATAGGGGAGAGAGGAAGAGCCTCCAGCCTTTAAGGCTAGTCATTAAAATACCAAGCATCCATAGCCCCTTTCCACAAAATAAAAAGTATGGATGCCCAAAGGATTCACACCCTTTAGCTAAGAAAAAAGATTTAAATACTCTTTAAAATCCTATTCATGAATCTAATATCATGAAGCAATTTCTTGGCAATTTCTTATTCAAAACCCAATGGTTTTTGGCTCACTTGGACCCAACACAATAAAAGGTTAGGACCCCGTTTAATATTTAATTAAAGTCACCACACTTTAATATTAAATTAAAGTCCCCAAAAATCATTTTTTCCAACAATCCCCCACATGAATAAAAATTGATCGAATGACTCAACAAACGGACATCGTTCAACAATAAAGACTCTGATAGAGAGTACAACGGACTAACCCCGACATCAGAGAAGGTAGCTTTTGGCTTTGAACCTCTCCCAGTGAAAACCTATCGAGTTTACTGGCTGATCAGTGAATAAGACATCATGAAGTGCTCTGCCGTTTATGTAAACTGAGACAATAGATCTCACACGGGAATTACTCCTACCACCATTATGTTCTCACTGGTGTGCCCTGTGTGGCCCTGGACACTAGCCTGGTTCAGCGAGTGGTTTCAACGAATCTTGGCCTGCCTAAATCTTCTAGAAGCGGCCCCACTTCACACTCACATAGGTGACTCTACTTGAGTATCCTGCAATACTCAGCTCAACAGCATAACACATAAGAGTCATTAAAAGCTCAGCTTATCCTCTACACTTGCAGGTATCACTAATAGAAGGAATGGCTGGAGGTTTAACCTTCTCAGTGACATACCATCGTTACACGCAATTAGATTGACCCATTGAACCTAGATCTTGGGATCTCTAGTCAACTAGGTTGGGTTTCCATTCCGGTAACTTCCAAAGGCCTTAACCCCATTCCTTTTGACGACGTTTCGACTAACACTCGTCTTAACCCTTTGGTTAGCGGATCCGCAATGTTGTCCTTAGACTTTACATAGTCTAAAGAGACAACTCCATTCGAGAGTAGTTGACGTATGGAATTATGTCTACGACGGATATGTCTAGACTTTCCATTATACATATTACTCTGTGCCCTACTAATTGTAGATTAACAATCACAATGAATACAAATAGCCGGCACAGGTTTAGACCAACGTGGAATATCTTCAATGAAATGACGAAGCCATTCTGCTTCTTCCGTTGCTTTATCAAAAGCAATTAACTTTGATTCCATCGTTGATCTAGATATACACGTTTGCTTGGAAGATTTCCAAGACACGGCTGCCCCACCAAGAGTGAACACATATCCACTAGTGGACTTTGAGTCCTTTATATCTGATATCCAATTCGCGTCACTATATCCTTCAAGTACCGCTGGATATCGAGTATAATGCAGCCCATAATCCCGAGTGTAGCGTAAATACCTTAACACCCGCACAATGCCCTTTCAATGAGAAGCATCAGGATTACTTGTGTATCTACTAAGCCTGCTAACCGAGTAAGCTATATCTGGCCTAGTACAACTCATCAGATACATTAAACTTCCAATTACCCGAGAATATTCTAACTGAGAGACACTCTCTTTATTATTCTTGGTAAAGTGTAGACTTAAGTCTACAGGTGTCGATGACACACTCGTATCTGATCCACTAAACTTCTCAAGTATCTTATCAACATAATGAGACTGAGAAAGTACAATTCCACCAGATATTCTGGTAATCTTAATTCCCGGAATAACATCTGTAATGCCCATATTCTTCATGTCAAACTTAGAATTTAACAACTTCTTGGTAGTTTTGATCATTTCATCGTAACTACCTATAATGAGCATATCATCAACATATAGACACAAAATGACATAACCTCTGTCAGTGTCTTTGACATAAACACACATATCACATTCGTTGATTCTAAACCTATTTGACAACATTACGTTGTCAAACTTCTCATGCCAATGTTTAGGCACTTGCTTCAAACCATACAATGATTTGACAAGTTTACAGACTTTCTTGCTCCATATAGATTTCTTCATTCAAATCCCCATTTAAGAAAGCTTTCTTTACATCCATCTGGTGTATCTCCAGATTGCGCAAAGCTGCTATCGCAATCACCATGCGAATGGATGTTATCCTAGTTACAGGTGAGTACGTATCAAAGTAATCCAGGCCTTCTCGTTGCCTGTACCCTTTGATAACGAGCCTCGCCTTATACTTGTCAATAGACCCATCGGCCTTCATCTTTCTTTTAAAATTACATTTGCAGCTTAAAGGCTTACAACCTGGAGGTAAATCTACCAACTCCCAGGTGTGGTTCTGTAAGATGGAGTCAATCTCACTTTTGATCGCTTCTTTCCATAAAGGACTCTCAGGAGAAGTCATAGCTTCATGGAAAGTTTGAGGTTCGTTCTCAACCATATAAGTCAAGAAGTCTGGACCAAAAGATTTGGATATCCTAGCCTTTTTACTCCTTCTGGGCTCATCTAAAACCTCAATTTGATCATCACCTGAATCAACATGATCATCCTCACTAGCAAACTCATCAAATTGCTCCAAAGACCTTGGAACCCCTTCATGGGTTCGGCAAGGAAAAATGTCTTCAAAGAAACATGCATTCCTTAACTCCATGACGGTATTCCTGTGAATGTCTGAAGTTTCAGACTTATGTACAAGAAACCGATATGCACTACTATTATGTGCATAACCAATGAATATACAATCCACGGATTTTGGGCCTATCCTAACCCGTTAGGGTATAGGAATCGCCACAATTGCAAGACACCCCCACATTTGTAAGAATTTATAAGAAGGCTTAACGCCTTTTCATAACTCATACGGGATCTTGTCCACTTCGCTTCAACACAAGTTTCACGCTTGTGTTTCGTCAGAACGACCTTGTCGAACTCAAAAACCATACGAAAACATGTTTACTGAGAAGAGACCTTGAGACAAGATTCTAACAAATGTCCAAAAACTTACAGGACTTCGTTCAAGTTAGCTCTTTTCCTGAGGTTAACATCAGGACCACCTTTCCCTCAACAAATGAGGTAGTAGAGTTTCTCATAAACAACTTCTTACCATTTGTAATTGGTTCGAAAGTTGTAAACAACTCCTTCTCGGAGCAGATGTGGCGTGTAGCCTTAGTAAAACTAAAAGCCTCACTACCACAGTTGTAGCACTTCCCAAAGAACCGATAACCAGGTTCCCGCGGCTTGTATGCCAGCTTCTTTGCAACATCACTCCTTAGCCCCAGCTTAGAGCCCTTGTTCACAGGGGGCTTCTTCCTCATCCCAAAAAATTTGCCATGCTCAATGACATTGGCCTTCACTGAGGAGGTACTCCCTCCTTTCTTTCTATTATCCTCCTTAATTCGGAATCGGATAATCAAGTCTTATTTGTAGAATTAATACAAAGTTTTAAACAAATCCTTGTGTCACAATGATTATGAAACTCTCAAAATCATATCACAGTAAATACATTCCCAGAATGTCATCAACCGAATTAGGCACCCAAATATATTTGGTCCAACCTATTACTCTGAAGCCAATAGTCATACTATTAGGAAACACAAATCCAGTGTTCAATAGTCCACTATTCGGAACTTCATAACATGACCAGTAGTCTTATCACTAGGAATCACTAATTTCTCAACATGTGGTCAGTAGACTTTCTACTACTAGGAATCACAATGTCTTAACCTGTGATCAGTAGTCACTTTACTACTAGGAATCACAACGTCCTGACATAGGATCAATAAACTCTTTCATTACTAGGAATCATCATGTCTTGACATATGACCAGTAGCCTCTCCACTACTAGAAATCATGATGTCTTGACATGTGATCAGTAATCTATTCACTACTAGGAACCACAATCTCATAACTGTGTAGCCAGTGGTCTAACACCTCCTAGGAACCACCAGTTTTCTATCTCTGTGATCAGTGATCTTGAACTCACTAGGAGCCACCAATTTAAGAATATATTTGGAATTTAAAAATCCAAAAAATATTCACCCACTATAAGAGGTTTTCTCAACTTTGCTTTCAAGCAAAGTCACATAGCAAAAAATGCTATAAATAACACAAGGATACCATAGTAGTTGCCTCTGATCAATTCAGAGATATTTTAATGCAATCTTATGATTTCCTTTACGAAACTCGTGAGGCAAAGGTTGTCAGGTGGAAAAACATTTCAGTTTGTCACATTTTGAAGCCATTTCTGAAACATCACAACAGAATTTCACTTCTGTGATTCCAGAAATTAAACCTAACCCTTAGAAAATCCCTCAGATGGAAATTTAATTCAAAACCTAGTCTCACCATTTAACCTAGAATCGAACATGGTCAGGAATGTTCCCAGGAAGACTGGAGGGGTCACATCGGTCCCACTTAAAACCCAGTTAACCTTTTTGACAAAACATCCAAGAGCATGTTGACTCCTAATCCATAGGAAACAATTTTAAAATTAAGATTTCCAGGGGATAAACCAGGTTATAACAAACCGATTCCCAAGCAAATAAAATTTGCTACCAGAATTACACCACTCATAAAAGTTAGCCGGTACTCCCGGAACTAAGCCCATTATTTCTGAATAAAATCAGAAATATTTTAGCTAATGCTAAAATTTGGTTTCCTTCCTCAAAACCAAAACACTTTGGACATAATCAGATTATAATCAAAGACTTTCTCCAAACATGGTTTTCCAACACTTTGGGAATAAAATGATTAAACCCAAAGACTTTCTCAAACTCCAAAGGTTTGAAATCAAATCCGTCTTAGTTGTCATTTCTGAACAAATAAGAACTTCTTTTTAGCCAAAGCTAAACACATTGGTTTCTATTACAGAAAACCAAACCAAGTTCCAAACTTACAAGCAATTTAAAAATTGCTATAACAATTACATGCATATAAAATGCTTCTAACAAAACAAACAAATAAAACTTGCTACCACAAATTGGTAAACAAACCAACTAAATCTCAAGCAAACATGCTTCAAACATTTAAATAAAATAGCCAATCCATAAGGATTCTATCTAGTCCAAAAGCCTTTCCACGCTTAGGTATTCCTATTCAACACAAAAGTTAGTAGTCCAAGCATTTTTGTTTTATATTTGTTTTTCGCATTGATATCCCTACAAAGAAAGTTAGTAGCAAACCATAACAAAATACAAACAAATAATCTAAAAATTTAATTATAATAAATAATTGAAACCATCTAGCCAATTATTTATAAAATTAACTACTGAATTAAAATGCCAATTAAATTAAAACGTTAAAATAAAGTTCAATACTCATGAGTTATAAATGAAATTAATTCATAATAAACATTTAAACTAATAACTCCAAATAGATAAGTCAAATTCAAAGTTAATGCACCCAATTAAATAATTCAGATTAATGCACCCAACTAAATAATTTAGATTAATGCACCTAATTAAATAATTTAGATTAATGCACCCAATTAAATAATTCAGATTAATGCACCTAATTAAATAATTTAGATTAATGCACCTAATTAAATAACTCAGATTAATGCACCTAGTTAAATAATTCACATTAATCATGTACACAATTCATAAAAACTCTATAACTCCAAAATACATTAAATTATGTAATCTAGTCTAGAAAATAATAAGCATGTAACAAATTAAAACTAGAATAGAATTAGCATGTCAAAATTGCAACATCCATAAATTATATTTTATAACCTTAAAATTCATGCAAATCATAGTAGGGGAGTGATGAACCATACGCATAAAACAAGATCATACTAATACAATTAAGTATGCAAATTATGATAGAGCATTCTAATTAAACTAAGCAATTAGAGAATAACATTGCATAATTTACAATCATTCAAATAGTAAGCAATTCCGCAACAATTCCTAGTAACATTATAAAAAGCTAACCCAATAGTCTATATAAATCTATTCGATCAATTTCATAGAAAATATATATAAAAATCTGTTTTAAGCTTGTTGTTCAAAATTGTGAAATTAAATAAATAGATTTATGAAGAAAACAAATTATATACCAAGAACATATGCTGATAATTACAACTAAATTTCAACAGAAATACACAAAATAATAAAAGGGTAAAGAGATGAAACCGAAGCCTGCACGGAAGCAGTTTCCTTAAAACAGATTTCGCCGCCTCACAGGTCGAGTGCTTGAGGAAACCCGGCATCTGTCTCCCAGGATACGACGGTCAAAACCAGCTACGGCAGAAGCACTATCTGTCTAGCTTAGCGAACAAAACAATGGCAGCATTCTCTCACAATAGGAACTTTCTAGCAAATTGACTTGTAAAATGGAAGTAAAAATTTCTATATTGAAACTTGACAGGAGGGTCTCAATTTATACATGTATAGGGGAGAGAGGAAGAGCCTCCAGCCTTTAAGGCTAGTCATTAAAACACCAAGCATCCATAGCCCCTTTCCACAAAATGAAAAGTATGGATGCCCAAAGGATTCACACCCTTTAGCCAAGAAAAAAGATTTAAATACTCTTTAAAATCCTATTCATGAATCTAACATCATGAAGCAATTTCTTGGCAATTTCTTATTCAAAACCCAATAATTTTTGGCTCACTTGGACCCAACACAATAAAAGGTTAGGACCCCCTTTAATATTTAATTAAAGTCACCACACTTTAATATTAAATTAAAGTCCCAAAAAATCATTTTTTCCAACAAATTAAACATTTAAAGTGATAAATTAAACATTTTTGGGTTAATTACACTAATAGTCCCTATAGTTTGGGATTTGTGTCACTTTGGTCCCTGACTTTTCAATTGTGACACATTTGACCCTGAAGTTTGAATCTTGTTCCAAATAAGGACAATTGAAAATATTATTAGATTTTTCAAGGGTAAAATCGTCAATTTGATAAAATATAAACTAATTTGACAAAAATAAATGTCAAAAAAATATTTTTAATATTTTTAAAATTATTTTTATCCACCAATGATAAAATTATTTAAAATTAATGAAAATTACATGATTAATTTTTTAAAATTAATTTTACATGATCATCATCTAAACACATAATACAAATTACTTTGGTAAAAAAAAAAAAAAATGTCTAAAAGATTTATCAATTTTACATAATTTTATTTTTAGTAGGTAGAAATAATTTTTAAAAATTCAAAATATTTTCTTGAAATTTATTTTTGTCAAATTAGTTTATATTTTATCAAATTGACAATTTTACCCTTGAAAAATCAAATTATATATTCAATTGTCCTTATTTGAAACAAGATTCAAAATTCAAGGTCAAATGTGTCACAATTGAAAAAGCAGGGACCAAAGTGACACAAGCCCCAAACTATAGGGACTATTTGTGTAATTTGCCCATATTTAAATTAGGAATTTTGATTTTTTATAATTTGTGTTAAAATTAGAGATTTTGATTTGTTGTGAGTTGTGCTAAATTTAAATTTTCTATGCTTAATATTAGCTCAAAAAATTATTATTATGTTATTGTTATTTGATTAGGGAAGAAAAAATTTTAAGATTATAATTAACAGAAATGTTTTGTGGCACTAAAAAACTGGGCACTAATGCCCCTAATTTCTAATTTGGGTAACTTTGTTTTTTTTTTTTTTTGCCTTGTATGGCAATTTCGGGGCATTAGTGTCCCCAATTTCGGGGCACTAAACATCACTGTATAATTAATAGGTGTCCCCTATATTAAATTCTTGGTTCCGCCATTGCATACCTTATAGAGTTGGTCAGGTAATCTCTTTGATCATCAATTGCTCCTTGCTCATTAGCGAATGCGAGCCCTGCGGGTTGCGAGTGTAAAAAACAAGCCATCCTCACCAACTAGCTAATCAGATGAAATGTGTTCAATTCCGGAGGGACCCTCCCTTTCATTTTCCTAAAGACAAAAGAAAAATATGAAACTACAAAGTATTATATGATATTACTTACATGATTAAGAATCGTAAAATAAACTAAGTGAGCTATTCGTTGTCTTTCAACTACTAAATAAAGATGAATCAACATTCACTTTCATTGATTGAAAACATTATATCAACAATGTCATGTAATAATACGTAATTACTGAATAATTATCTATCCTCTATGACACCAAAAAACAAATAAGATAATGCATTGAACTCTAACTACATCAAATTTGAGCGAATGGGATAGCCTCTTAGTTGGGCTCTGACTTCTCGCTCGTCCAATTGGGCTTCGAACACCAACAAATTCACCATCCATTAGCTTAGAAAATATGTGATGTTTTTGTTCTTGCATGTAAAATAAATAAATAAATAAAACTCTACATAGATTACTACTTTAGTTCAATTGTTGAATTTATTATATTAGTATAATTATTTATGATTGAATTTTCTTACATAATTGTGTGACGATATTCTTATAATATTTGTAAATTTTCTATCAATTGAAATAGAAACATAGAATTTACTTTAGCCCCCTCATTAGATCAAGATTACTTATTTCAGAAAAAGAACACTTAATACCCTTATCTTCTTCCATTCAAATCTTAATTTTGAAACACTACAATGACCCTCTATCACTAATATCACCTCTTCCTTTGGCCATCCCCTTTTGTCACCTCTTTTCCCCTTTGTCTGCAACCACTTTCCGCAAACGAACCCCACACTCCCATAAGCCCCCTCGTTGCAAACCACCTACTTTTGCAAAGTACCTCCTCCATGAACCCCTCGTCGTTGCCACAAACCTATCTCTGAAAATCCTAATAATTCGATATTTGATATGCTAACAAACGCTAATGGTTCGATAGTTGGTATTTGAACAACTATCATTGGTTCAATATTTGTTTAGTGGTTGATTTTCGAATTGTGTTAATTCTTTCAGCACTAGTAATTTTAATGATGATAAATAGAAACATTTTCATATATCTAGGAAAATAGAAAGCTGTGATGGAAGAGGGAGGGTAAGGAGCCTGGAGAATGGACGATGACTCGCGATGGAGTGGGGTTGCAGAGGAAGAGTCACAGAAGTTATGGTATCGAAGTATGAGGGTTGAATATAGACATCTAGGATGGAAGGGGACAAGTTAGGAGTGACAGTGGTAGTAGTGGTAGCAATGGCGGTAGAGAGTTGAGAGTGGCAATAACGGTGTTGGCAGTAGCAGCGACGTGGGTGGCGAATGAGGGATGAATGGATGAAAGAAAAATTAGGATTTTAAAATTGAAGATGAGAGTATTATTAGAATAAAGAAATTTGTATTGAGAATTTTTATTTTTTTTATGTGTACTTTGAGAAGGTGTTCATTAAATGTGTGCACTAAGGGAAATTGGTGACTAGGGATGGCCACGAATCGAGTTTGCCATTCCTCGCCCCCTCCCTAGCCCCACACACAAACTCTAGCCCCGACCCCGTCCCACCCCTACTACGGGTGAAATTTTTCAACCCCATCCTCGCCCCGCGGATACCTGGCCACATTTCAAATAGCCAAAAAAATTGATAACCATTTAAATTCTTAGCACACTAAATAATTTTTCTTATTTCCATATATATATAAACAGTAAGATTTTTAGAATTATTATCTATTTATATTTAAACAGAACCACAGACTTCTAGTATTATTTTCTTATATCCAATTATATTATATATACATATATATTATTAATTATATCGGGTTGGATTTGGATCGAGCAAGGTGATACCCACCCCTGCCTCATCCCCCGTTGCGAATGACCAAAACATAATCCACTCGTACCCCACACAAGTGTCGGGGCGCAAAAAATCTGCCCCATTTGGGCAGGTATGGACAGACCCCCGCGGATCGGATTAAAATGACCATCCCTATTAGTCATTGAAAATAAAACTACTCAAAGACTTGTATGACAAAATGATTATAATACCCTTATTTTTTGAAATAAGTCTTGGAAATCTAACATGATGAAAGAGTATTAACACAATCACTCATAACTATTTACTACTATTATAAAAGTGTGAAGAATCTGTCATATTTTTAACTTTTTTAAATTCTAATTTTATATTCTCAAATTTACTATATTTTTTAAAAATCAAGAAAAGTCCTATATAAACTTTTACAGTACTTGTTAAGTGACTCTGTATTTTCTTTATCTTATTTTTCTCCCTTTGTTGCTTTGCAATTTACCGACTCACTATTCACTAGATTGGGATCATATAACACAGATTTGGAACCACCCTACAACTTTGGTGTATTCTCTTCATTGTTTACATATAACTTTATTTATTATTTTTTACTTTTAAATAAAAATTAGGGAAACTTATGTGTAGGTTCTATTAAGTATACTTATTGTCCAATAGATCTTATGATAATTAATGACATTTTTCATTAAATATTGTTAAAAAATGTCACTAATTATTAATTTTTAGCGATAGTTTGAAATTGTGTCACAAGAAATGTTACTAATTTACAACTTTCAGCTACAGTTTGAAAAATTCGTTATAGAAAAACGTCACTAATTATAAGTTTTAGCGACAGTTCATAAAAATCGTGACAAAAAAAAGTCACTAATTATTAATTTTTAGCAACATATACAAAAAATCATTACAAAAAAATTATTTTTAGCTACAATTTTACTATGACTAATTTTCAATAGAACTTGAAGGAAATTAAATCCAAATATTAGGGCCTATTGATAGTTTACCCTAAAAATTATGAGTATTAATTTATAGTTGTTTGTTAAGTTTTGATTTGTAAAAAAAATTTATTTGTTATTATTTATGTTAAATAAGAGATTTTGATATCCTAAAATTATGAATCTTAATTGGTGGTGATTTATATTAGAATTAGGGATTTTGGTTTGTTGTTATTTGTGCTAAAATTAGGGATTTGATTTGTGCTAAAATTAAAAATATTAATTTATAGTGATTAATATTTAAAGGGTTAATTACACTAATAGTCCCTATAGTTTGGGATTTGTGTCACTTTGGTCCCTGACTTTTCAATTGTGACACATTTGACCCTGAAGTTTGAATCTTGTTCCAAATAAGGACAATTGAAAATATTATTAGATTTTTCAAGGGTAAAATCGTCAATTTGATAAAATATAAACTAATTTGACAAAAATAAATGTCAAAAAAATATTTTTAATATTTTTAAAATTATTTTTATCCACCAATGATAAAATTATTTAAAATTAATGAAAATTACATGATTAATTTTTTAAAATTAATTTTACATGATCATCATCTAAACACATAATACAAATTACTTTGGTAAAAAAAAAAAAAATGTCTAAAAGATTTATCAATTTTACATAATTTTATTTTTAGTAGGTAGAAATAATTTTTAAAAATTCAAAATATTTTCTTGAAATTTATTTTTGTCAAATTAGTTTATATTTTATCAAATTGACAATTTTACCCTTGAAAAATCAAATTATATATTCAATTGTCCTTATTTGAAACAAGATTCAAAATTCAAGGTCAAATGTGTCACAATTGAAAAAGCAGGGACCAAAGTGACACAAGCCCCAAACTATAGGGACTATTTGTGTAATTTGCCCAACATTTTTTTATAAAAAAAAAAAAGGTAAAGAAAATAGTGATATAAAAATTTCAAAATATTACTTGGATTAAATTGAAATATATATTTTTATTAGAGGCAAAAGAATAATTTTCCAAAAGTTGAGGGGGGACACGTGACCCCTCTGGGCCTCACGTGCCTCCGCCCCTTGTTGTGAGAGAAGAAAAGGAAGAGAAAGTCTCCTCTATCTTATTTGGTTAGACAATATTTAATTATGAACAGATATTTCAATTAGATATTTTAATATATTATTATGAAAAATACTTCACTTCCCTTCCGTTTCCTCCCAATTTTGGAGAAAAAATAAAGTCCTTAAAATACTTGTACTCTCTTCCCCGCATAACCCCCTCTGTGCAGTTCCATTTCCATCCTTTAAAAGAATTCAAGCATGATTTAAATAACCTTACCCTCCAAATCCTTTACTTTTGCTCCTACATCATCAATCCAAACGGACTGTAAATAAATAGGGAAAATTAACAATAAATCTCTCATTGCATAAAAATAAACAATATAACAAAAAGTTTCTATAACGGGGGAGATTATTGGGAATGGGTTCAAGCCCGATACTAAAAAAACTTCTTAATTTCAAATCCACTCACTTGACCCAACATATATGAGTCGTACATAGACTGTAAGGGTTTAAAAAAAAAAATAATAAAAAAACCAAAAACAAAATAAAAATAAAAATTGGAAATAGAGAATCCTTAATTGTTAGATGTAGCTAAAAGAAGCTCCAATTTTTATTTATTTATTTTATTTTGTGTGCGTGGTGTTGTTGTGTGTATCTATATTTAATAAGAGTTTTCTTAATTAATTTTTGTGTGCCATTTAGGTTCAAGGACTCCGCTCTCAGTCCCTATGTCAATAATCCATTCTATTTATAGTGCAAAGAGCTAAGTTGGTGTTGACATTTTTTGTCACAAAATTTTTATTCCAAAATTATCTTTTTGTAACTAACAAGTCAAGCACAAATTATTCTGTAATTCAATCTATAACTATCAATTTCAAGCATACACATAAGTGATGATATATATACCAAGGGCTTATTTGGTATCACCTTAGTTTTTAAAATTTTTATTTTAAGACAAAAATTATTGAACGAGCTATTTAATATATATATATATATATATATGTATACACATAAGTTTTTTTTTTTTTTAAATTTTACAATATAATTTTACATGTAGACTCCGCTTGTTTTGACCTAAAATGTTTTTGTTGAAAATATTTTACTCATTTTCCGCTGTGTTTGATTGTTTTTAAAATTTTACAATATATTTTTACATGAAGGCTCCGTTTGTTTTGAGAGAAGATGTTTTGTCATAAATATTTTTTACTCATTTTCCGTTGTTTGGTTGAACAAAAAGGAAGTAAAATATTTTTTTAAATAAAATATTGTTGCATAATTTTCTCAAAAATAGCTTACCAATAAAAATTCTGTAAGTCAATTTTTACAAAGTTGACTCTCACTCACCATTTTTTCAATACATTTAGTATTTTCAAATAAATATTTTAACCCACGAAAAAGTCATTAGATGACAATTTATTGAATCAAATTTTCTCTTTTAGGCAATAAAATATTTTTATTTTAAGTGTCAACCAAACGCCAAAAAACTAAAAGAAAAATATTTTTTCGATGTAAAATCAATTTACAAGAAAAATATTTTACGTCGAAACAAACGGAACAAAGTGAAAATAATATGAAATAAATAAGTATTTTCAAAATTTTCATTGTTTTAATTTGTGAAAACTAAAAAAACCTAAAACTACAAAATAAAAACCATACTAAACAAAGTGAGCACAACAATCACGGTTGTGCACTCAATAGGACTCATTCTGGGTCCCACTTTAATAATTTGAACAATTCATTTTTTAAGATATATCAAGTAAAATATATTTGCAAAAAATTGATTAGAAATCGATAGCCCTTTCATTAATAACATTTATATCTAATCAATTTAATTTTTTGTAGATATATTCTACTTGACATATTTTAAAAAGTACATAATTTAGAGTATCGAAATATGATTCAGAATAAATTCCATCGGAAGCACAGCAATAACTGTAATGTTGGAAACACAGCAGCCACCCCCTTTCCACTAAACAGACCCTAAATTTATGGACTTCACATAGATGGGTGTTTCTCAAATGGTTTTGAATTCTGACATCTAATTCCATCTCTTGAGTGGACTTTTGTGGTCTATGAATTGATAGAATTGTCTCAATTCACACCATTTTGTGATTTAGATGTCAATTTTTGAACAAATATCAGTTGTTCAACTACCAACTTACAAATAAATACACTAATCAGTAGTTGATATCCGAACAATTATTTTTTATTTAGAAATAAATATTAAAATAACGCAACAAACAAGATTGTTTAGAGAGTGACTTTTTGATTAAAATAGTTAAAAAGTCAAACAAAATTATCACATCACTTTCTCTATTTTTTATACGTTTTTTCATAAAAAGTCAAAAATTAAATAAAATAGCCAATTCCCAAACAAGCTCTAAGTATAGTGTGCGAATAGAATTATTCCCAAGAAGTCAAGACCAAAAACCCCAATTTTTAAGTTCCTTCATGACCCATGAATTGTTTCTCAGGTTCCACAATTATTCTCTACCAAATAGTCATTTTATTAGAAAGGACAATTCAGGCTCTGGATAAAACAGGTTCCAGGGAGGCTATCATGCAAATAGTCTTGTTCCAGATTTCCGAAGAGGTTTATGTGAACCTGAAAATAGCCATTCCAAAAATAAAGTTCTATAAAAAACTGTTTATGTGACTTAAACTTGAAAATAGTTGCTCCAAAAATAAAACAAACCTTTTACTGCTCACTGTCGATCCCCTATGCAACCGTCTCTCATAATACAATTGCAAACCATTATGAATAATGGTGCAATCTGGACAAGAAAGGATAAAACCAGATGTTGTTTCTCTTTGACAGTAAAAACTGTTTTCAATTTAAAAATGTTCAACTAGAGAAAAATATGCATACCAAACAGATGAACACATTGACAAGAAAACCAAGCACAACCCACAAATGCTATGTTCATCACTATATTGCATACACGGGGCAAAAGGTAACGTCATAAATCTACAGAATTGTTTTATGAACTAGGTAACACACAACAGAAACAAAAGTAAACCACCACACACAAAACCAAAGACACTTTGAAGTTACCAACCACTTAGTCTTCAACTGTTAGGGCCAATACCCTGCCCAACTTCATTCATCCCTTATTGAGAGGGTAATTTGTAAACAAATTGAGCCGAGCTAGGAAGAGTCTTCTTTGGGAGTTGGGCCGGGTAATGGGCCGAGATAAAGGCTGGTGTAGCTCGGTCTAAGGCCAAGAAGACATCTCATATTTCGGGTTTGGGCCGAACCATGGGCCGAGGTAATTATTTATGTAGCACGGTCTTTGATCATCTAAACATCGGGTCGGTCAGAGATGGGCTACCAGTGGCCTGACCTAGCTATCCTGGACCGAGGTATCACTGGAGAAAGGACCGAGCTAAAGGATAGCTCTGCGGGGCGTCATCTCAAAGTCAAGACTGATAGTGGTGCTTAAAGTATCACCGAGCTGTGTGAGCACGGTTGACCGCAATGTCAGCCGAGGTATGGGTTCAGCCATCTCACTTGGCTTGCAGTGATGAGGGTGTTTTAGGGATGATCATTATCCTTGGGCTTGAGACTCCTAGGAGGACTCTATTAAGGAGAGTAGAGTCCTATTAGGATTATGCAAAACCATCTCACTTGGTTGGTAGTGAGTAGGAGTGTGACTCCTAGAAGGACTCTGCTAAGGAGAGTAAGGCCAAGTTTGGCATCTTTAATAAAAGTTAAAAAGTTAAAAAGTCACTATCCCATTTAAGTCACATCATCTTATTTAAGTCACATCATCTCTCTACCACATCACTTCAAACCCAACTCATATTTCATAAAAAGTCAAAAAGTGCACTTATTTAGAACATCCCAAACAACCCCTAAAGTCCTACTAGGATTGTGCAAACCATCTCACTTGGTTGGTAGTGAGTAGGGTGTGTGATTCCTAGAAGGACTCTTATAAGGGGAGTTGGAATCCTACTAGGATTGTGCCAAGTAAAGTTTATAAAAGCTCATGACCAGACCTATGTACAGGTATCCCAATTCTTACTCTAGAATATACAGAGCTTATTGTCTATTGTCTAGTTGCTGACTTAGGCATCAGAGGGGTTTCCAGCACACACCCACCGGTTAGCTCACGTTTGTGTTTTCAGGTGGCAAAGCAACATTGATTAGAGGAGTGCAAACTTGATCAACAGGATCATATGAGAAGAATTATTTCGTGCTCGTACAATTGGCGCCGTCTGTGGAAATTACACATAGAACAAAACCTCTTGATCGAGTTTTCCTCTCTAGTTGAAATCAATGGCGCACAACAAAGATTTTCCGCAATCTGCTATAGATGGGCAAACCCCGGAAGAGGGTGGGAGGTGCGAAGGTTCACTACAACAAAATTGACTTTTTATGGCACCACATCAACGGCCTACAATAAATGCACGCCGTAGTTTCTCACTTTTACGACTTGCTTTTTTTGCACGTCGTAAATACTTTTCCAACCACGGCGTGTTTATTGTGTAGGCTGTGAATGGTAATTACGATAATTTTTTTACGGCTTGCAATGCACGTCGTAAATAATAAAACTTTCTACGACATGCATATTGCATACCGTTAATACATCAATTATACACGACGCACATACGCCAGCCATGAAAAGTGAATACTTTTCACGGCGCACACAACACTCGTCGTTAAAAGTATTACACTTTTTACGACGCACACATCATCTACCGTTAAAAATATTATCTTTTTACGACATATAATGCATGTCATGAATTGTATGACTAAAAAAAAAAAACGCCAAAATGATATTTGGGGCGCCAATCACCATACATATATATATATATATTAGAGGGAATCAATGTGATCAAAAAAATTTGGAGGGAATATTTACCGCCTAATATTTACCGCCCAATCAACACTGTCTTCCCCTCTTCTCCACTCTCTCATTGTCTTGAACCCTAACCCGTCAAACAGAGAGCGGCGAAGGTTGAGCGAAATCAGAGGGCAATGGCGAACGAAGTTGACGACGAGCTGGCCGGGGCTGCGATGACGAGAGGAGGCGGCTGTGAAATCTGGGTGCCTACAACGAGGTTTGATAAATTAGCCTCTAACCTTGTCTTTCCCCCTCTCTCCCTCCCTTCTATATCCTTTGGATCCCACGTTTCTAAACCTGCACTCCTCTTCGCGAACACCTTCTGCTTCATTCTCTGGATTTCTGAGGTACTTTCACATCTGGGTTTCTCTTAATTTTGTTTGGTTTACTTTCAATCTCTTAAATTGAAGGTGATGATCATTGGTCCTAGAGCAATCCGCTTATTGGTTATACAAGATGGTAGTTAGTTGGCAAAGGTCTTGATGGTTCTGTGTGTGTGTGTGTGTGTGTGTGTGTGTGTGTGTGTGTGTTTTGGACATACAAAGTATCCTTTTTGCAAAAATGGGTTTGACTAATTGTTCTAAAATTTCATTCCATTGATGAACCTAGAAGACCTAGTGTTGAAGATATAACCAATTAGTCACTCTTATATTAGAAAATTGAAATGGATAATTTTTGTTTGTAACATTGAAATTTTCACCCCCCCCCTTTTTTTTAAAGGGGGATGGGCAATCTGTTCAAATTAAAGTCTTTGTATACTTGTATTGTATCTATGCCACATTTGGAATTTTTAGAATGTGCAAGGACAACTGGATGAGCAGCTCTTTCATTGTGAAATCAAAATATGAAAATTGAAATTGATTTGTTTGTAGCATGTTGTGAATTTCTGCGAAACTAATTGGTGAAAGGTCTGTTTAGATTACAGATAGTTTGCTAAATTTGTGTTTTAAATTGTAATTTCAGGAGGTAGATCGTAGTTTAGCAAATCCTGGTCTCACTCTTCCAAAAGTAGTAGGGTTTTGTCCTTAGCTTACTTTGTCGATCTTTAGATTCTTTCTCAAGACTTTGTCTAATTAGGCCATTTATTGATCTAGAACTGTATAAAAAACTCGTGATTAGCATTTTAATGTGCCATGGTTCAGTTTAGGCTGTTTGTTAATTAACTCTCTGTGAATATTTAATGTCTCCTTTTCGGGAAGAACCTAAATTTTGTTGCATTAAATCCCGCCTACAAAGGACTCAATGAAGAATGTAAAATCACACTTTAGTAGCACATAGTATGTCTTATTTTGAACCATGGATGTGAACCACATGATGATTATTCCTATAGATAAATGAAAGGTGAAAAATAGTAATTATTATGAATAATATATAAAGTTATTAGGTTTCACCCATTTCATTGATTTCTCGTGTTTACAAGTAGATGAAACAATATCACGATTTAAAAGCATTCTGTCTACACAAGTATTATAGCTTTTTTCAATTGCGAGCTTAGTACAAACTCAATTTCGGGAGGATTTTCAATTTGCAGAAGTGACTCCCAAGTCGGTGCTGAGAGTGATGGGCATAAGGGGCTTGACGTTGTACCATTTAAAGAGTCATTTACAGGTGTGCTTTTTGTTTCTAGCACTCCTTCCCCTCTATGCTGCTTTCTAGGAATTGCCAATTTAAGGTTCTTCCAAATTTTGATGTGCAGAAATATAGACTTGGGCAGCAGGCCAAGAAACACAACACTGTAGAACAAAACTCTTGACATGCTTAAAGTGTGTACATATAGAGAACCCACTTTGAATATTCATTATTTTATTTTATTTTATTTCTAATGATTGCAACTTTTGGTTTTATTCATTAGTTTATTTTATTTTATTTTCTTATGTTATGCATTTTATGTATGATTTCATTTGTGGTTAGTGAATTCTATCTATTTTTTTTTTTTTGGTTGAATTAGTTTTTGTTTTTTTTCTTTCCTTGTATCAACACATTTTCTTTTTGCTATGGTGATGCAGACTATGATGGTTTGGCTTTGGGGAGTAAATTTATGGGTCTTTGCCCTGGCTAGTGTCCCTTATTCTAAAATTTTTACCTTGATGAAAATCATCTTATTCACAGAGAAATATGGAAGGTACCTATATTTACAGCTATGGAAATGACTTGCCAGTCATGTAATACTTATAGCATATGAATATTCTCTCTCCCCCTCTCATATATATATGTTCTTTTTGTTTTTTTTTTTTTTTTTTTAGGTGATTTTGTGTTAATTTGGCTGTTTAACCAATTATGAGGTCAATTTGGTAGTTCTCCACTAGTTGAACTTATCTCTTGTTATTTTCTTATTTCCTATTTTACTTTTTTTGGTAAATTTGTTTCTTCATTCCTTATATTTTGAATTTTAACTTTCAGTTAATTGTTCACCTGTCAGAATATTTATCTTTTGGTTTTATTCTTCCTCATCTATTTTACAAAGTTCTATCCTCTTGAGTTTGTTCAACAGAAAATCGACCTCCAAGAAATGAATCTCTTGGTTTTGGTGGCAGCAAGCTTTTGTTGTAGTTATTTAAATAATTTTCTTATTCTTGAAAATGCACAGAAAACTAAGATCAAAACTGACTGTAACCTTGTGTCTCCTAAATTAAGGTTACTGTCTTCTACGGTGGTGTCAATATCAAGGTTCACAAGGATTTATTGAAGAATGAATGTCCTCATATTGTTGTTGGTACTCCTGGAAAAATATTGGCTCTTGCAAGAGATAAGGAACTCGGCTTAAAGAATGTGAGGCATTTTATCCTTGATGAGTGTGACAAGATGCTCGAATCACTTGGTAAGCTTCTGCATATGATTTCTATGGTCAAATGTTTCAAAATTTTTGCCTGCATTGTTTGTTCTTTTTAGTACCTCTTTCTTTTTCTTTCCTTCAAACATTGATAATTTATTTATTTGTTTTTATTTTTATTTTTATTATTGCCTTATCTACAGATATGAGGAGAGATGTGTAGGAAATTTTGAAGATGACTCCTCATGATAAACAAGTTATGATGTTTTCAGCTACACTCAGCAAGGATATTCGTCCAGTTTGCAAAAAGTTCATGCAAGATGTAAGTCATTCTCCTCTGTTTCCTTTCTGTTATGTTAGATTAGGAAGGTATGCAAACTACTGATTTTCTGTTTGTGCTGGCACTGGTTTCTATGAATTAGGCAGGGAAATCAACAGTTTGCATCTTGTTATAGATGTTGATGGTTAATAGGTCCTTTCCAGGTTTCCAGCTATGCTATTATTAATGAGTGGCTTTGTAGTATCAGTGTCGATGTATTGCTTCTTATGACAGTGTTGTGCTGTGCTTATGGTGACATAATTTATGCAGCTGTTAAATTAATGAATTATACAAGCTTACTGAATGTTATGATACATGCGGGACATGATCCGATTAATTATATTTGTTTCATTTTAGGACACACAAAATGTGTATACTGGATAGTTTCTATCATTTCTCAATTTTTGGTTAAGCATTATACACTACGACAGTATTTATGGACTTCCCTTTGTTTTCAGTGTTTATATAATGTCAAATATTTACTCTTTAATTCTTAGAATCCTATGTCATTTGTCTACTTTTGCACTGGGAGAAGCTTTCTATAGTGTATATGTGTACACATACATTTATGTTTATTATTTTGAAGCCATTTGGAGGAATAGCTATTGGAGGCACACCCTCTTTTTTTTTTTTTTTTTGGGGGTGAAAGGAGGCATACTTTTGAAGATAGGGTGAAACTCGTGGCATTGGGCAGGTGTTTCAATCTGTGTTTTTTTCTAAAATTTTAGGCAATAGCTTGTGCTAGCTTTTTTTTGGGGGGGGGGGGGGGGGATAAGTGCAGTGGTTTGTGTTAGCTTACAATTAGTGTTTAATATGTCTTGTTATGATCTTTGACCCTTTCAGCCAATGGAAATTTATGTGGATGATGAGGCCAAACTGACTCTTCACGGTCTAGTACAGGTATTTGTAATTTTTCTAGTAGAGCCTCAATGATTTGTATTTGCTTACACACTCACTATTACTTCTATGTTTTTTCCCATCAGCATTATATTAAACTGAGTGAGCTTGAGAAAAAACGCAAACTAAATGACCTCCTTGATGCATTGGACTTCAACCAAGTTGTCATTTTTGTCAAAAGTGTCAGCAGAGTAGCTGAACTGAACAAGTTACTTGTGGAATGCAACTTTCCTTCTATTTGCATCCATTCTAGAATGTGTCTCAGGAAGAAAGGCATGTATTCTGTAACTTTGGTTCCACTTGTAGTGAGAAGTACTTGATAATTTTGTATTTTTAGGCTTATATGATGATGCCAGCTTTATCTATGTAGTTTCTCTGTAGTTTCAATTGCTGACTTGTTCTGTGGGATATGTTCATTGAACATATAGGAAATAATTCCTTACCAGTACTCTGTTCTCTAGATGCTTGGTTGTTTGACTGTATTAGTGTTTGAAAAATGTCATATTGTCTGTTCATTTGGGGGATCTTGCAACTTCTCAACATAATTATTTTTTGGGTCCCTTGATGATTTTTAAGGAATTTTATTGAAAGACTCTGTATTCTAAATTGAAATGCCTGTGTAAAACAATATAATTAATGTTCTCCATTTTACTGTTTCTGCTGCTCTTATGTTAAAGAATCATTGGTGACTGATTTTTAAGGTTAAACTGTTTAGGTTGACACGCTACAAAGGTTTCAAGGAAGGGCACAAAAGAATTCTTGTGGCAACTGATTTAGTTGGAAGAGGAATTGACATTGAACATGTCAACATTGTTATCAACTATGACATGCCTGATTCCGTTGACACCTACCTGCATCGTGTATGTTCCCCTTTTAGTATATGAGATGTGCCTATGTATTGCTATTTCAGAACTGCGATTAACCTTCCTCGATTTTTAACACTTGACAGATGGGTAGAGCTGGTCGATTTGGCACCAAGGGGCTTGCAATTACGTTTGTATCTTCTGCATCCGACTCTGATGTTCTCAATCAGGTAATCCAATCACACTTGATATCAGCTTGTTGGCAAAATTCCTCTTCTTTTTTTTTTTTCTTTTTTTTTTGGCTTGATGGTCCATTTAATGCTATTAATCTTGGACTTATTATTTGTACAGGTTCAGGAAAGGTTTGAGGTGGATATCAAGGAACTTCCAGAGCAAATTGATACTTCTACATACAGTATGAACCCTATGCTTTCCTATGCACATGTTAATTTATGTTGCTTTATTTAAATGATTCTTCTCTGGTAGTTTGGAAATGGGGGTACAAGTTAATGTGTTATGAGTTTCTGTCATTTGGTGAGCATGTGTTTTAATACAATCTGAGTTTTTTATTTGCCTGTCATATGTATGCATAAATTATATAGTACACAAATCTGTTTACTCATCATTCAATTGGAAGAGAATTGAGGAAGAGAACTGCAAAACAAACTTGTAAAGGAAAGAAGGCCACAAATGGATTTCCCCGTTCAGGTATTGGCTTAGTGCCTGTGTGTGTGTGTGTGTGTGGATACAAACATGACTTTGATATGAATCCCTCATATAAAACCTTATTGTAATGTTAGAAATGCAAAAGAGGGTAGAAATACAAACTTGACTTGGATATGAATCCCTCATATAATGTAAATGACCAACTTATAATCCATTAAATAGTTGTGTATAGGCACCAAAGGAAATGCAAATTGATGTTAATCTTTTAAAATTATAAGTTGCTTGAAGGCCATAATTTTTCAACTAACAATTGAAGGATTTGCTTCTTGACAGTGTGTAATATGTTCCTTAGAGGACGTGAACATTGTTTGCATTTGAGGTTTAGTGGTTATTTCTTGAACTTTGATCTTAGGTTGTGGAGAATTTGTCATCCAATGGGAATTGTTTGTAGAGAATACTCTATTAATCCTTTGCATCTAATCTGAACTTAGACTCGTTGGTGAGTTTGTCATATCAGTATTATTACATACATTTAAGTCATTTGCTAATATTTTATTCTGACATTGCTTTTATGGGACCATTGAATTATTTTATTAATTTTGGAAATATTTTGTTGATGTTTTAAAATTTCATGATCATTTCTTAATACCTCAAGATATATTTTTGCCCTTGAGTCATTGTTTTTTGTACTTATGTGAAGTTTCCTTTGTCATGCAGATAAAAAATGCTACAGGGTTAGTTGCTCCAGCTATTATCGTTGGTTTAGGTGCCTTAACACATACATTGGGCACCCTCGTCCCTATGATAGGAGCAAGTGGATTTGCTACAGCTGTAACTACTATAGGAACTGTTGTCGGTAGTTTTAGATAATCTCTTAATAGTTGTCGATATATTTAGAAAGTTAGATATGCATAGTTTTGGATGGTTTAAACTTTTTGTACAGTTTAGAATTTAAGGATATAGTTTTTGAATGTTTGGAATGTATAAACAATTGTTGAATGTTTATAATTTACGGATATAGTTTCTTTTTGATGTTTCAAACAATATTTTGGTGGTTGATTGCTGTTTTGTGATGCTTGTTTGTAATATTTGTTAGATTGTACAAAATTGGTCAAATAGAACCTGTGGAATTTAAAAATAAAAAAAGTTGCATATTCTAATGCAGGCATAATAAATTGTTGTGTTACATATTTTACGGCGCGCAATCAGTGTCGTTATTTGTCTCACCAATTAACGGCGTGCAAAAGTAGTCGTAGAAAAAATAATGACGACGCATAAAATCTGTCATTAAATAGTTTTTAACGGCGTACTATAGCATGTCGTAGAAAAAGTAACAACGACGCACAAAATTTGCCGATAAATAGTTTTTAACGGCGTATGAAGTATGTTGTTGAAAGTGAATGACTTTCCATGACTGGTCATAATATGACGTGCGCTGCATGTCGTAGAAAGGTTTTCATGGCATGCATTGCGCGCCGTAAAAACCCTTTTTTGTTGTAGTGGTTTACCTACTATCCCACCCATGGCGGAATTAGATCCCTAGCGAAGGAATCCGCGGAGAGAAGCGATAGGAAGACGGGGCTCAAGTCCACACCGCTCTCAAAGCCCTGATAGACAGAGGCGAAAGATGGATTCTCAGGTTCTCGAAGATCGCGTAAGGGAGCAAGACGAAGTAATAAGAAGAATGGCAGCTGACATAGAGTCTATGAAGAGCCAGATAAAAGGCAAAGGGGTGGCAGCAAAAGAGGGGCGCAAAGGCAACACACACTCTTGCCACTCAGAAGATCATGACAGACAAGTCACACCATCACAAACTGAAAGAAAAAACCTCAGGTCGGGCGATACACAATCAAAGACTTTCAGGACACGCTACTCCAGGCTTGAGAGAATGAGGACTAAAAGGGCTCGAATGAGAGAAGACACTCAAGCTCGCGACCCCCACAGAGTCTCCGCACTACAACGATTGGCTCCTAGAACACATGGGAGTGTCGAGGTTGGAATTCCAGAGCCACGCCTTGCCTATGAACCAGCAGACAAAGTGTTAGTAAGGTTGCAGAACTCACCGTTCATTCCGACAATAGAGAACGCACCATTACCCTCAGGCTTCCACCAGGCCAAATTCACTACTTATGAGGGGAAGTCAGACCCCTACATACACTTGAGCCACTTTTACCAGGTTATGGCCGTGTATCGGCGAAACGAGTCTCTAATGTGTATCCTGTTTCCTTCCAGCCTTGGTCACCTGGGTTTAACGTGGTTTGAAAGGTTGCCAGAAGGTAGCATAGCTTCGTGGGCGCAACTAACGGAGGCATTTGTGACCAGATTCAGAACGAACACCAAGACACCAGTGGAGATTGACCAGCTTCTCTCTATAGACATGGGCGAGAAAGAAACATTGAGGTCTTACAATAACCGGTATTGGGAGACTTTTAATCAGATTGGAGATTGCCCTACAAACCTAGCTATCGCACAGTACAAACGAGGTTTGCCGGCTGACAATAAGTTGAGGGATTCAATGACAATGACGCTGCCCTTTACTATGGAAGCCCTAATGGAGAGAGTGCACCAACACATCCGGGTAGAGGAAGATGGGGCGCGCACCAAGGCAGAGCCTGGCACAACAGCGATACCAGACAAAAAGCCTTTGGCGAGAGTTAACACGATTGACAAGTAGGACCGACCGCGCAAAAGTCTTTGCCCAACTGGGGGCAAAGTGGGTTGGCAGGTTTGACCAACTCTTTCTAACAAGTCTTTGCCCGATTGGGGGGCAACCAAGAAGCTTGGCAGGATTGGCCAGCATTTAGCTCTTCTTCAGCCGAGATAAGGATCCGCGCTGAAGAAAGTTGGCAGGAATAATCAACATTGAGCTCTCTTCAGCCGAGATAAGGATCCACGCTGAAGAAGTTTGGCAGGAATAACCAAACACTTCACTCTAGGTTGGCAGGAATAACCAACTTTGAGCTCTCTTCAGCCGAGATAAGGATCCGCGCTGAAGAGGTTGGCTGAAAAAACCAACACTTTCTTCTCTTCGGCCGAGATCAGGATCAAGGCTGAAGAGGTTGGCTGAACAAACCAACACCTTTTTCATTCCTAAGCCGAGATAAGGATCTAGGCTACAGGAAGTTGGCAGGTATGACCAACATTTAGCTCTCTTCAACCGAGATAAGGATCTAGACTGAAGAAGGTTGGCAGAAATAACCAACATTTAGCTCTCTTAAGCCGAGATAAAGATCTAGGCTACAGGAAGTTGGCAGGTATGACCAACAAAACTTTTGCACTCTTTGGTCGGGATGACAGTTACCTCGGCTAAAGTAGGTTGGCAGGTTTGACCAACAAGTTTTTTGGATTCTTCAACCGAGATGCGTATCTCGGCCAAAGAAGATTGCCAGGATCAGGTAAGGCCAAGCTAATTAATTTGGCTAGACGTGCAGTCAGAATGGTGTAAAACATTGAAAAAGAAGCACGGTAATCGAGCAGAGAGATTGAAATTTTTTGGAAGATGATTACAAAAGGTGGGACATATAGCCCGGTTACATAGAAAGAACGCATTCTCGTGCGATTGTGAACTCGAAGCGGTATAAATATTGAAGGCAAAAACATGGGGTTGTTCAAAATTTTGGAGGTATATGACGGTGGTAACAGGAGAATGAGGATAATGGGGGCACGTCATGTATCCTGGGAATGACGTCGTACCAAATTAGTGGAAGGACATGTTGAGCAACTGACAAGGCTTATTGGGGCCGAACGAGCTGTGAAACCGAACAACTTTTTAACTCGGCAGAGTGGGGGCGTTCTTAGCTCGGCTGGAGGAAAAATAATCCCAATCATGCTACGCAGATGGAATTAAGGGGCAATTGAGAAGGTAATTTGTAAACAAATTGAGCCGAGCTAGGAAGAGTCTTCTTTGGGAGTTGGGCCGCGTAATGGGCCGAGATAAGGGCTGGTGTAGCTTGGTCTAAGGCCAGGAAGACATCTCATATTTCGGGTTTGGGCCGAACAATAGGCCGAGGTAATTGTTTATGTAGCACGGTCTTTGATCATCTAAACATCGGGTCGGTCAGAGATGGGCTACCAGTGGCCTGACCTAGCTATCCTGGACCGAGGTATCACTGGAGGAAGGATCGAGCTAAAGGATAGCTCTACAGGGCGTCATCTCAAAGTCAAGACTGACAGTGGTGCTTAAAGTATCACCGAGCTGTATGAGCACGGTTGACCGCAATGTCAGCCGAGGTAAGGGTTCAGCCATCTCACTTGGCTTGCAATGATGAGGGTGTTTTAGGGATGATCATTATCTTGGGCTTGAGACTCCTAGGAGGACTCTGCTAAGGAGAGTAGAGTCCTACTAGGATTATGCAAAACCATCTCACTTGGTTGGAAGTGAGTAGAAGTGTGACTCCTAGGAGGACTCTGCTAAGGAGAGTAAAGTCCTACTAGGATTGCGCAAACCATCTCACTTGGTTGGTAGTGAGTAGGGTGTGTGATTCCTAAAAGGACTCTTATAAGGGGAGTTGGAATCCTACTAGGATTGTGCCAAGTAAAGTCTATAAAAACTCATGACCAGACCTATGTACAGGTATCCCAATTCTTACTCTAGAATACACAGAGCTTATTGTCTATTGTCTAGTTGCTGACTTAGGCATCGGAGGGGTTTCCAGCACACACTCGCCGGTTAGCTCATGTTTGTATTTTCAGGTGGCAAAGCAACGTTGATTAGAGGAGTGCAAACTTGATCAACAGGATCATACGAGAAGAATTATTTCGTGCTCGTACACTTACTATTTTCCTAATCAACTTCCAAGCCTTACTTATACAAACTGCTGTAAAAATACAAAAACAAAAAAAGCACTCAATGTAAGAAAATTATACGCACAACTTGGACACCAATAATGGTTCAAAGCAAGTTACCCCCAAGTTGGTATACATAATCTTTTATAAACTCTGGCGTATCATGCAAAGAAATAGAATTCAAACTCCAAATGTTGCAGCTTAGCTTCTACCAACATTTTATGTTGATGAGACTTCTCATCTCTTGTCCTTGCCTTCTAAATGCTTCTTGCACAAACAGAGCATACAGATTTAAGGATCCAAATAAAAGCAAAAATACCATGTGTATGTGTGTATTTACTAGTATGCTTCTGAACGTAATTACTAGTATGCTTGTCACAACTGCATCATTTTTACACATCATACATTTTTGTTCCTTTTCTTTTAAGTTTTTATTTTTTTAGGACACATCAGATATTACTAATCATCCTCAACGTAGACTACTGTGACTACTATGTACATAAGAGTTATGAACTTGGAAACTTCCAATCTTCCAATAGAAATGTTGGCCTACTTACATACCAGATATATTGCATAAACCTTTTGGGTGTTGATGAAACATGTTCCTATTCAGTGGCTTAGCCAGGATTTTAATTTAGTAGTCATTCAAAAAATATCAAGTCATTATGTAAAATTAGTTCTACACAACCTTTCAAAATCAACTTTCACATAATACATTATAATTTTATATATTTTCAATCACATAGACAAAAGTAATTCAAACTTCGTCGAATTACGTATAAAAACAAACATTGAGAAGGGGTCGTTTGTTAACTCTTCCATTTTTGTTTTGTGTTTTAGTATGTTGTTTTCATTTTCATAAAACTAGAATCAATTCTAAAATTTTCGAAACATTTGAAAACAAAAACAAAATAAGTGCTTGTTTTCTTTTGTTTTCAATGGTGGGCCACACATGGAGGGCCATGTGCACACAATTGGGCCAAGCCCGAAGGCTCTTGTAGCATATTTAGTTCTGTATCTATCATATATCATCACGGTGCAGATGCTAGGAAGCATAGATACGGATACGAGATACGGATACGACACGATACGAATACGGCGATACAACAAAATCTAAAAAAATAGGATACCGGTACGACTAGAATACGCTTGTGAAAAATATATTTTTTAAAATTATTAATAGTGAATTACACATAAGTTAAAAAACGTCCAGAAACCACAATGCAATTTTATAATGCAAAATACTAACCTTTAAGAATTTTGTATTAATTTAAGCTAGTAGCTTGTTTACTTTTTAAATTTTTAATAGGTCTTGCAAATATTTCATTTAAATATCAAGTTTAATATATTTATATTATAATAATAGAACAATTCACAACTTGTCCCAATGCTTTTTCCTTTGACACTAGTGGAAAATATTGTATTCAAGTTTACTTGCTTATTTATTTATTGATATTTAATTTTACCATTGTAATATTTTCTTGTTAATTCTTACTTTCTATGTAGTTATAGGAGACCTGCATGAAATAATTAGGATACATCAATTTGATAAATTCTATTATTTATTTTTTATTTTATTTTATTAGCAAAAGAAATCTTTATTGATTGAAGCATAAATTCTATTATTTAACTCACTATGCTCTTCTTATCGAAGAACTTAACAAAGTATTAGAAAAATATTCTTATATTTATACTTGCAATTATATTATATTATATTACTATGCAAGAAATGTTACAATTCTAATTTCATAAAATAAGAGTATCCGATACTTTTAATAAGTATCCGATACATATCCGCGAGTATCCAAGGAGTATCGGTATCCGATACGGATACGTCCCTCTATTTGAAGTATCCGTGTTTCATAGTGCAGATGTGTTCACTAAAGAGTATGTGCCTGAGTTTAAAAACATACCTTCACATGCTAATCTTTACTAAACAACCCCTAACGTCCATGTATGAAATACGTAGATTTCATAAAATTACATTGTGTGCGCGCATATATATAGACTACCTAAACGCATGAGTTTCACACAAGCTACCAGCACTTGTACAAAAACTTATCGAATTAATTATGGTGTGAGAAGAATACATTTGAATCAGACACAATGTATAATTAGCATGAGCATGATTCATGAGCAAGTCCATACCATATCCATGTAAGACCAGAATAGGTCTAAGTCACATGGTGCCTTATCACTGTAAGAGAATGCATTAGATAGAATGTGATTCAAATCGCACTTAGTACCTTTATAGGAAACAACATAGGGCAAAGATAACCATTCCCAAACCTAAATGTCCTCAAAATTTAATCAATGTGTACTACTCAATGGTGTTACGACATCAATTATTGTGTAATGACAACTTTTGAGTTCAGGTAATTTTGAATCAAAGATGAGAAGTAGCCTAGTGATAGAGTAGGGTCATGTTTGATTCATAGATACGGGGACAAGTACGACTATTTATCCTAGAGGGAGTTCAGTTCAACTTTTGTGATTTGGGATAACTGTCTAAAATAGATATTATGATTTTTTATTTTTTTTCACATTTCTCTCCCAACATGTAAATTGTGAAAAGTTACTTCTTATTTTTATATGATAAAATATAAATGCCATGTTTGGTTTGTATTTCAGGAAAAAAAAAAAAAAATTCAGTTCGAAAAAAAAAGAAAAGAAAACTAATTTCATAAAAAGAAATATCAAAAAGATATTTTAAAATTTATTTCTGACCTCCTAAAATATAAAATTATGTAAAAATGATAAGTTTTTGAATTTTTTATTTCTTTTACCAAACTTTTTTTTTTTTTTTTAATTTGAAACAAATTTATGAAAATCGAACCAAACATGGCCAAAGTTTTTCCAATCCAGAAAATAAAGAAATAGTTTTATTTCCATGAATACGTATAAAATATATCTTTATTTGTTGTCATGTCCCTTCATGTGAAGTCCTAATTTTTTTGGAAATTTTTGCCAATGTGTTCATATCCAGTCATTTCCATCTCGTGTCCATATCCAGATATGCGGTGGGCTGTCACACTGTCGTGAGGTTTGTTCCGATCATGTTTGATCCGAGCCGTTCATATTATAGGATTTGTTGAGTATATCATCCATATAAAAAATGAAATTAATTGAATAAGTATCCTATGATCAAGCCAAATAATAACCCAAAAAAATTATTAAAATCATGTTAATTGTTTATTTTTTCTAAACATAAACGTGGTTATGTTGTAGGTTACAAATGTCTAATTAACTTGAATTTTTTCATAAATGATCTACTCAGCAAACCCTACTTTATGAATAGTTTGGATTATTAAAATAAATTTGGGACACGCTTTCACAGGATCACAGCACAGTGTTATGCCTATAAGGCACAACACCAACCCCAGGTTCGTCCATATCCATCCTTCTTGGCCTTTAAAAATTCTATACAATTGAAAGTCATTACCAACGAGATTTTAGTCACTGTTTTGCATCTCTTTCCAAGTTTATAAGCAAAATAGACTCCGCATGCTCCATGTTATTAGCTTCACAGTGTTTCCCCAATCAGAACATGTTTGTCTAGTCACATTTTCGATGGGAATGGCTCCTACAGTCTTACTCTAGAAATTATGCTCGTCTCTATTGTGTGAGTATTAGGATAATCACACTAATCAAATTTAAAAAGCACCAAAGAATATGATATCATGAAATTAAGTTTCATTCAGACAGAAAATATAAACTCCTCCAGGTCAAAAATCGAAATAGTTGAGCATATAGCTTTTGATTTCAGCATTTCAATAATTGAAAGTCACCTTTACCAATAATTGAGCATATAGCTCCCATGTTAGGTTAAGACTCCTAGTTTTTAAAATTTCAAGGCTTATGTATAAGCTGTCAATTCCATCTCAATTCATCACACTTGGCTAAAGATTTTCAAAACCCCCTTTTACCCAAAAAAAAAAAAAAAAAAGAAGAGCAAGGGTGAAAAAATCCGGGTGTGACAGATTGAAATTCCTCTGCTAATAATTTTTGGTAAAGATTTTCAGCCCATAATAAGTAAGAACCAAGTGTAACCACCAAAAGCATAATAAGAAAATACCAACCAAACCAATACATGAGTTACTCACTGCGAAGCATAGACACCTCTCCGGAGGCGACGTACAGGTGTCCGACATGTGTCGGACACGGACATGGACACTCCATGGACACGCTCCTAACACGTGTGGGACACGCTGCAGACATGTTGGGGATACGTTGAGGGCACGTTGAGAACACATCGAGGACCTTTGAAGCACAGACACCTCTCCGAGGACTACGTATCAGTGTCAGACACGGACACGCAGTGGACACGTGTTTGACATGTCACAGAAGGTGTCCCCTTTTTTTTTTTTGGCAGCCGGACATGTTATGGACACGTTTCGGACACAATGGATCAAAAACAGAATTTCTGAAACTTCAATTGGGGGCCTAACCTTGATTTGAAACAGAAAGAGGAGAAGAGGCTGAGAGAAGGCTACTAGCTGCTCTTTTGCTCTTGCGCAGGTTTGTTCTTCTTCTTCCAATCTTATTCTTCTTTTGCTTTTCGATTTGTCTCTCAGTCGCTCTCTCTCTCTCTCTCTTTCTCTCTCTCTCTCTGTCTATTTTGTTTTTTTCTTTTTCTGTTTTAGGCTGATTCCTCTCTCTCTCTCTTTGATTTTTTTTCTTTTTTCTTTTTTTGGCTTTTCTCTGTCTCTAACTCCATCTCTATTATTTATTTATTTTGATTGATAAGTTTATTTATTTATTTATTTATTTTCTTTTCCTTTCAAAGATTTTTTTTTAAATTTTATGACATATAATAAATAAATTTTAATTATATATATATATTGAATGTGTCCCCAATGTGTCATGTCCCTCATTTTTTGAAAATTTACATGTTCGTGTGTCTGTGTCATGTCACGTGTCCGTGCTTCATAGTTGAGGACCATTTTTTTTTCAAATTTTTGTACTTTTATTTTTATTTATTTTTACTAAAATAGCATAGCTAAAGTTGATAAATTTGATAAAATTAAATATTTGACATAAAATAAATATTAAAAATTTTAAAACATGACATATAATAAATATATAAAATTATATATTTTGCACGTATCTCCAATGTGTCTGTCCTGTATTTTTTAAAAATTTGTATGTTTGTGTCATGTCACGTGTCTGTGCCCATACGTCTTAGGTAACACAATAATTTTCCCCTGAAAAATGTTTCATCAAACTAATATTAAAAATATGCAGCATTATTACAAGGGCAGAGAATCTAATGATTGAATAATTCAAAAGAAAACTAAACACTAAATAAATAAAACAATAAAAATGAATCTAATTGAATTAGTAAAATTTACATAGAATATTGAGAAGCAAATCATACTTCATTTTAGCTTTTTTCCGACTCCACTAATGCCATCAAAACTTCCAAAGTTCCAAGTAAAACCTACTGTATTACAAATGAAAAAAGAAAAAAAAGAAAGATATGAAAGCATTTACCCTTGTTTACAAGCATTGGAAAATATTTAGAAATAAAACAATAGCACTTCCAAAAACTTTGGTTCATTAATATATATATGCTAATCAAAATAATGCACAAAAAAGAAAAAAAAAATAATGCAAACAGTGAACCTCGAACTAGAAATGACGAAGGCTGTGTTTAGATTGTGGATTTAGAATAGGGATTTGAAAAGTGAGGGAAAAGGCGAGACAAATTGAGAAAAATAAATAAATAAATAAATAATTTTCATTCACATTGACCTCATATGTTCCAATCTGTATCCAAATCCGTAATCCAAACAAAGTCAAACCCAAAGGAAAAAATGTATAACCCCAAGAAGGATAACATGTGCAGCAATGACAATGGAGTAGAAAAATTACCTGAAGACTAAGGAGGCATGTCTCTCAACCCTTTTGAGTCCCAACCCTTTCAAAATTGATGAAGAATGGGTTTACCAGTGACCCAATTGCTCTCTAGTCTGTGTTGCAAATAAGAAATCAAAGTCACACCTACCTACCAATCAGCCACTTAATCAATCAAGAATTAATATATACAAAAAAAAAAAAAAATCATTTTTGTTTCCATGAAAACCAATATTTCATATGAAATTAAATTTTACAATTGGAAACATAAAAAATTAAAAAAAAAAATGAAAAATCATTGGAAGATTAGCAGATCGCATAATAATAGTTCAACGTAAAGGGAAAAACACAAATAATCAACTACTTACTGAAAAACACAAAACAAGATTCTTCGTTCAACATAGCCCAATAGTTCAAAACCTGGGTTTTCGAGCTGTGTAGAAGGTTGACAATTTATAAAGGGAAATGCTATGGAACACGCGTACCAAATATTGCAGTGTTACATATTTTCGTAATAAATATTACGTTTACTCTTTTGATAGAGTTGCAAAAAAAAAACCAATGATGTTATTGTAATAATATTATGATAAATTATTAATAGGTTATAATAATTAGATTTAATTTTCATCAAGTCTAATTGAAAATAAATCCTAGGAGTCGTTTGGTAATAACTTTTTTAGTTAGCTTTTTAATTTTTTTTAACTTTTTTAACCTGATACTTTTTTATTTGGTTGGTTTTCTTGTTTGGCTTTTGGCTTTGGAATGACAAACTTTTTGTTAGTTTTTTTGGCTTTTTGGCTTTTAGGTTTTTTGTGATTATTTAGCCCAAACGGTTTGCTAGTAAAATTATAGCTAAAAATAATTTTTTTTTAACTATCGTAAAAAATTGATAATTAGTGATTTTTTTTTTATAATAATTTTATAAATTGTCGCTAAAACTTACAATTAATAACGTTTTTTGTGACAATTTTTAAACTGTCACTAAAAGTTAAAAATTAGTGACCTTTTTTTGTGACTTTTTTTTAAACAGTCGCTAAAACTTATCATTAGTAAACATTTTTGTAATAAAATTTTTAAACTGTTGCTAAAAATTAACAATTAGTAACTTTTTTAATAATATTTGATGAAAAATGCTATTAATTATCATAGGACCTATTAAACAATAAATTCACCCATTGAGGCCTACACGTAATGCTCCCATAATATTACGTATTTTTGTAATAATATTATATATTTTTTAGTTAGAAACAATTTGAATAAAAACATATATAACATTATTATAAAAATAAATAACATTACCATAAAATGTGTGACATCAACATGAAATGTTTTGGAGATAAATTTGTTAATTGGGATAAGTTGTCTTCAATTCACTAGCTTGACTACACCGCACTATTTGAATTTGTAAGTTTCATTACAGATCTTGTTTTGATTATTTGAATTATTTATTTTTTGGATTACTGTGTAAATTATGCATACAAAAAGTCAAGTCAATCCGATATATATATGTCTCTCAAAAAATAAATGACAAAAATAATTTTGAAAATAGACAACATATTTTTTGCATACAAATGTGATAAAATTATGGAAAAATTACCGGTAAATCCCAATTTGGGGAATGTTGATACATTTAGTCTCGTATTTTTTTCTTATGAACTATTTGTTCCTATTTAATTGGCAAGGAATATTTTCTTGTGATTTGGCATGTGTAATATTTTCCTGTGATTTGGCATGTGTAGAGTTTATATACTTACCCTTTTGTGGGATTTGGTGTGATTTCTTTTTGCTGAAGTGTGGTAACGATGTTGGGGGCAATGTTTTACATTTCCATGTATATGTTGTTTTACAGTTACTGATGTTGTTTTTCTTGTAACGTGGTAACCATTTTTCTGGATTGCTAGAAGTCTGTTGGGTTGTTTGTTGTCTTGCGATGTCGGTAGCTATTTTGCAATTTTATGTGACGAGGTAAATGTTATTTAAGGGACAATTTTTTTTGTTTTTAGGGTGTGGGTTATTTTGATGTTTATGAGGGGGAGGCTGTACGCAGCTGTGTTGATTTTTTGGGGGTTTGTGTTCCATTGGGGAGTGATGCTTTTGGGTTAGGAGGTGTCAGTGGAATACTAAGATTTTTGTGCGTTTTACAGGCATGGAGGTCTCTATTTTATTATTGTGTACCTACAACAAAACGAACGATGTTGTTCACCTTCATCAAGCATTGACATTTGCGCAGTTAGTTAATGAGATATGTGGGAAGTTTGATGGGTTGGCACCCAAAGTGGTGTTATTATTGTTCGCTATTCTTGGTTATAACAAGTTCAAGGTTATTTTCTATGAGGATGTTCGAAACATGTGGTGTCTTGCCAAGTCTTTTGGCCTCGATCATATCGACATGCTTATTAAAAAACGCGATCTTATTGCCGGTGTTAACAACAGTAAGGGTGTTTTCACGAGGGATAGTGGAAGCAGCCTCAATAGTGGAAGGATGTCCGATTTTGATGACCGGACAGATCTGTTACCGTCATATTGCCCGCAGAGATCAAAATCGTTTTTGTCGGCTGGGTGGGCATATGGTGTTACAAATATGGGTCAGGTTTTTATGAGTGACGCAAACGAATTTCGGACAATGCTTTCTAAGTACACTGTCGAATGTGGATTTCAGTTTAAATATGTGAAAAATGATTCGCTCCGTGTTACAACTATGTGTAAATTTGCAGATTCAACAGGTTGTACGTGGATAATACATACGAGGGTGTTAGCATCGAATTGGAATTTTTGTGTGAAAAGATTTAATAGCTTGCACACATATGGGGCTGCTGTACGAACGACCAAGAACCCACGTACTAGGTCCGATTTGGTGGCCAAAGTTGTTGTGGATCGTGTTCGCACTCAACCATTGACACGCCTAAGTAACGTTGTTTTCGATTTGAAAAATGATTACGGGGTGGATATTAGTTATCGGGTTTAGGGTTAAGAAAGCGAGAGGTGAAGTATATGGCGATCATGCTATATTGTTCGACCAACTTAGGTGGTATAGCGATGCGGTTATGAAAAGCAACCCAAACAATTACATAAATCTTGATTTCGATCAGGGAACCGGTAGCTTTGTTAGATATTTCATATCGTTTCATGCGTGTATAAATGGGTTTAAGAATTGTCACCCGTTGTTGTTTCTGGATGGTACATTTCTGAAAGGTAGGTTCAACCGTAATTTGCTTGCAGCTACTGCCAAGGATAAGAACCAAGGTAATATATCTTGTGTTTGTAAGTGAACATTTTTATTGTTTCAGTAAATTTCTGCAGCCCAAGTTGCATAACCTGTGTGGTGTGTTTGTGTGTTTCTTAGTGCATTCAACATGGCGATGTGTAGTGTGTTTTGATTTTGTTGTTCTTCTTTTTTTGTAAATGTTAACAGGGTTGTTCCCCATTGCGTTTGTGATTGTTGATTCCGAAAATGTAGCTAATTGGGAGTGGTTTTGTCGAAGGTGTTGATCGCGATCAGACCTTGACATTTGTTTCGGACCACCACATTGGACTTTTACAATCCACGCTGCACATTTTCCCGTCGGCACATCACACATTCTAATCTGTTACATATTCAAATGAATCTAAGGGACTGAATGAAATATGTCAACGCCTAGCACAAAATTGGTTTGATGCGAAGCTACATGAATGTGCTTAAGCACCTACTTTCACATCTTTCAACTAGAAAATTGAGGCGTTGAGACTTTATAGTCCAACTATTGTCGGCGAGTTCTTAAAAGATTTGCACCCAAAACATTGGGCTAATGCGCATTTTTAGTATGTAAATGTCATGGGTCTATTCAGATTTTTTGGGTTGGTTTACTGTATGTACGTTTATTTGTTATGTGTTATAGGTATTTTCTAATTTGCGTTACGTCGGGCTTGTGCAGGGATCGTCAGTACGATGAGATGTGGTTAAACGATGTTGAGTCTTTCAACAATTGGATTGGCAAAGCATGTTATCTTTCATTGCGCAATTGGTTGATGCCATTAGGGGTCAAATCATGGGACAAAGGTCGAAGTGTAGGGCAAAATCTAGCAATTGGGTTGGCGAGATTTGTCTGAAGATGGAGAAGGAATTGAAGGCTACATATAAAATTAGTAGAGCTTGGATTGTAAGTCAGGCTGTGTATGAGGTGCATTCGCACCTGTCGATATTAGTTGATGTTAGTAGGCATACATGTTTGTGTTGCCAATGGCAATTGAATGGGTTTCTGTGTTCACACGTGGTGGTTGCATTCTGTAATAGTGAAAGGAACATTTATGACTCGATTGAACCATACTACCATGTTAAGGAGTTTGGAGCATTGTACTTCGAGTCAATTTTTCCTATTCTGATAGTTGAGAAACCAACGTTCATGCCTACCGACTATCTCATAGCTCCATCTATTGTCAAGCGCCCACCGGGGAGGCCTAAACGTAATAGAATTCTATCGAGGGGTGAGGTGGTGCAACGCATTTTTTGTAGCCATTGTGGAAAAATGGGTAACCATAACAGGAAGACATGTAAGGAAGCGATATAGTTATGGTGCATTTCAAATTTTGGCGTTCTTTTGTTAAATTCGCAAAACACTTTTTAAATATCTACATTATGTTTGTCTACGTTAATGGTGCAATAGCGCACATTAACCTTATAAATAACCATCAATAATATCTTCATATTCAATAGTTGTAGTTAATTTACCAATAATACATTAGTTGTTCATATATTGTTCACATGTTATTGTTGTATCATGTGCATACGTCGTATGTATATACTGTAATATACTATGGCAAGCCATTGTTAATTGAGTGGGTTGATTTTCACACCGGAACTGATTTTGTAGATTGTCATTCATATTTATTGTTACATGGTACATTTGGAGTATTTTGACCGATTTCCATTATTCTTGTGTTTCAACTGTGTAATTGGGCCCTCTCTTCTGTCCAAAGTGGTTGTTTGGTGTGGTTGGGTCACATTGCATAACATCGGCCAAACTTTTCAACCAAACAACATGACAAGAGAACAACACATTATCGGGATGTGAAATATCATGATCTAACCCACGTGAACTTAAGTAACGTTGCACTAACAGTAAGTCCCACTTTGTACATAACGGGTGCATACCATCATCCAAGCCATTCCCTACGTTGGCGTTCTGATGTTGTAGACACCCCATTTTTGACCGACCTTAAGACTCAGATGTCACCGATTGAGCGCTCGGTGATGTTGCATATTGTGCTCGTTCAGAAGTCTCAGAGTCGCGGCCGTGCGCCCTGCCTCCGGACTTCCGAACCCTCTTCTGTGCCTTGCCTCGGTTTGCGAACCAGACTCGGTTTTCTCTGTTTTCTTTCCTAAGGGGAGGGAGACGCCCAGTAGACCATCTCTCAGTGGCCGTGGGCTACATTTCGTGGCCGTAGGCCATTTTGCCCATTTCGGAGCCCGGTCCCCGGTTTTCGGAGCCGTCAGGCCGTGTGCCTCGGTTCGGGACCACCCAACCATCTCCGAGTCCTCCGGTTTTTGGCATGCATCTCATTTACTCCCTTTCAAGGGACACTGGGGTCTTAGATACCCACTTCGTGGCCAAACACCCCTTTCGGTGCTTAACGGCCGGTTTTCGGGATCCCGAACTGCGTGTTTTGGCCCCCGAGCATTCGTTTTGCATCGGTTTTTGTTCATTTTTGGCAGGTACCTCTGTTTTATCACCAGGAAGATCACTGGAGGGTGGGATCACAGTAATTGTCTCAAACAACCAGTTATGCTCCTCCGGCGCCCCCCGGCGCCCGTTTTTCTCACTTCCGGGCTAATGTTGAACACCCTAGGGCCTTTTTCTTTGAGCCAAAACCACATATTTGTGTTGTACACACATGGGAGGACCCTAAAAAATGGTGCTCGGCCAGTAATTATTCTTTTCATTTTTGAGCCTCTCCTAGGGTTGGATTGTTGTTCCTCCTTGTTTAGAGTTGCCAAATTCCAACCACAGGGCCTTGAAGAGGGGACATGGGAGGACACCAATGTATAGAGCTCGGCCAGCAATTCTCACTTTCCTTTTTTGCCCCTAGCCGGCCGGCTAGGGGGGGTGGCCGGCCGGCCACCTCCAATAAAAATGCCTGGCCGGCCTGCATCCTCTCAGTGCATACTTTACAGCTGTATAGCTGTTTTCCCCAGATAAGACCTGTATCCGGGGGATATTTTGGAGGGGAACACTTGGGTGCATTTCCCTCCACCTTTACACCCCTCCTTTTGTCCATATAAGGCAGCCAATAACTTGTCCCAAGGGTTAGAAATTTTGCTCTCAAGCATACATACACTCCTCTATCTCCATTTCTCTAAAATCTTCAAGTTTTTGTGCCTTTTGTTCATCATCATCAAGCACTACCATCACCACTCCATTTCCAGCAACAAGAAGAGGTTCTTAGAGGCTTAGAAGCAACATTTCTCAAGTCAAGAAGCAAGGAAAGAAAGGTCTTCAAGGGTAAGTCTCAATCCCTCTCTTTTACACCATTTTCTTGTCTCTTTTCTTAACCTTACTTTCTCACTGTTTTGAGCTCCGACCAATACTGAAAGTGGTCCTCTTTTGAGCTATTCTTGATGTTTGTTTAAGGGCTCAACCCTGTTTGAGCCCTCTATCTTACACTTGTTTCAATATCCTCTTATATGCCATTATTTTGCATTGAATATTTGGCCTATTTGTGATCTGATTTGGAGTATCTCATAAACTGATATTGTGTCTATTTTGAGCCCCTCTTCAACATTGAAGAAGGGCTCAACCTCGTTTTCATGCTCCATATGCCACTTGCTTTGAATCCATGTTTAGCCCTTGTTTTTGCATGCTTCATCTAGTTCATGTGTGATCTATTTATGAGCCTGATACAAACTGTGAGTGGGCCTATTTTGAGCCCCTCTTCAACATTGAAGAAGGGCTCAACCCTGGTTGGCCTCTCTATCATGCACTTGCTTCATAATCTCTCACATTTACCGTAAATTTGCATGATTTTTTTGGCCTACATGTGATCTGTTTTGGAGCATGTCATGAACTGTGAGTAGGCTTATTTTTGGTCCCTCTACAACATTGTAGAAGGGATCAACTTTGTTGGGGGTCTCCATGTTATACTTGTCATTATACCCCTCTTTGACCCCCATTTTTGCATGCTTTGTTAAGCTTATCTAGATTCTGTTTTCGGCCATCATCAGGTCTAGAAAGAGTCATATTTTGATCTTATTGACATATTTCATGAAGGGTATTTTCTGGTTTGATGAATGTTTGGGGTACCTCATGTTATAACCTTTGTTGGCTTCAATCTTGCATGGCATTTCTAGCATGTTTGCATACTGTTTTTGGGGTCGTCATCTACTGTAAATGTACATATTTTTGGCCCCTATTCAGTGTTATAGAAGGGAATTTTTCTGTTTGGGCTTTGCATTTACCATCTACTTCAATACCCCTCTCTCGGCCCCTATTTTTGCATGCCATTGTTGCCCTATCTATGATTGCTGTTTGGCCTTGTTTTCTACTGAAAAAATGCTTGTCTTGGGGCTGAATTGCTACTGTGTTTTCATTCCATGTCCATATTGTGCATGCATTGCATAGCTATAGGCCATTTCGGGTGCTTAATATCGCATTTCGGGACCATTCCGTGCATTTGGTGTCATTTCCCCACCTTTCGGGACTGTTTTGCATCATTTGTGAGTGCTGAAATTCATTTGCATGTGTTGCATATCATTTCCATGCCATTTCATGCCTGTATGCCATTGCCTCGGTTTGCATGCCCATGTGCACGCATTTCGAGGCACTTCATTTTCATCTATTGGCCTCTTGTGTGGGTGCGGCTGAGGCTCTCCCATGTTAGTGTAAGTCCATTTTGCATTCTGTATGTCATTTTAGTCTCATTGCACCGTGTATGCCGTTGCCTCGGTTTGCGTGCCCGTGTGCACGCATTTCGAGGCATCTCATTTTCGTCTCACGGCCTCTTATGTGAGTGTGGCTGAGGTTCTCTCATGTTAGTATAAGCCCATATTGCATTGCGTATCTCATTTTAGTCCTGTTGCATTCCGTATGCCATTTCCTCGGTTTGCGTGCCCGTGGGCATGTATTTCGAGACATCTCATTTTAGTCTCATTGTATATCATATTTCAGGCCATTTCATGCCTTTATGTCATTGCCTCGGTTTGCGTGCCCGTGTGCACGCATTTCGAGACATCTCATTTTCATCTCACGGCCTCTTATGTGAGTGTGGCTGAGGTCCACTCGTGATAGTGTAAGTCCAATTTGCATTGCGTATGCCATTTCATGCCTTAGGATCGTTTTCTCGGTTTGCGTGCCCGCGTGCACGCATTTCGAGGCATCTCATTTTCATAGCATTGTGCATGCTAGGTCATATGTTAGCTGCATTTCATGCATATCATGCATATTGCATCGTGTTCGGGATAGGAGTTAGCCCGGGCACGGGAAACGAGGTACGTTCCGTACTCCAAGTGACGGAACGGATCTCAATTCCCAAGTCACCGACACTCCGGATTATCCATGATGGAGTTAGGTTTTGTTGTAGCATTCATATGCATTCATCCTATATTGAGTTGTGCAATTCGGCTCCTCGGCCATCATGCATCGAGATGCGTGATTGGTGGCGCGAGGATCGAGGCATGCATATATTTGTGAAATACATTGCTATGCCCCTTTCCTGCTCTCTGTTGCAGCATATCCAGAATCAGCACTCTTCCGGGACTTGGCACGCATTTCGAGAAACATTGCAAACAGAGGCTAGTTGGGGCATTCCAGTGGATTTCCGCGCAAGGCAGCCCAAACATACATCGTTCATCAGAAGCAAGGCAGTCCCTGGCTTGCATGCCAGTTTTACATTTTTCTTATTTAATCTGTTAATTAATTAGGAATTTGTATATTATTCGGACTGTAATATTTGGACTGTATTATTCTTTTATTTGGGACTGTATATTTATTTGGACCCTCTGCGCGAGGGCATAATTGTAATAAGTGTGGGTGAGTGTGATGTATGTCTTCCAACCCCACGTCTTTCTCCCTTTTATTTATCTGCTTATGATGGTTAGATATAGGGCATATTTCAATTAGCATACAGTATGACAGCATGTTTGCATCATTCATCTGTTTTGCACGCACCGGGCTCGGCGCATCATACAAACTGCATTTGTATTTCAATTCCAAATTGAATACGTGTTAGTTGTAGCATCATCATATGCCATGTTTAGAATAGCCGAGCCTGCTATAGTTTGCATTTTTGCATGTGTTGCATTAGGCATTTCTGTATACTTAGGATCATGCATGATTTCTAATGAGTTTCTGTTTTGGCTTGGAGTACTCGGTAAGTTTTATGCTTTAGCATCCTTGCATGCGTGTGAGTGTTGCCATGATAGCATGCTTGCCATGAGGCTATTTGCTTATGTGATATAACTGCCTTGAATGCCTGTGGGTGGAGGTTGAGTTATTTGGATTGGGACAATTCATCAAATGTTTGTTTTAAGCCCACTAGATAGTGGCAACACTATGTTTTCTAAGCCCACCTGAGGGTGGCAAAATCTGCATTTTAAGCCTACCTGTGGGTAGCAAACCATCCTTCAAACAAACAAACATGAAATGTTTTGTTCCAATTCAGACGATTCAGTCTATACTTGTATGCTGTGCGAATCACATAGTAACCTAGGCTAATAACCGGAATAAGAACATACAATGTTTTCAAAATGAGATATCATGGTTAGTAGAGGCCGGTCTTTGACCGGGCGAGCGGGGGTGCTCACGAAGTGACCTTCCCCAATCGTACCCAAGTTCCCGAGCCGAGGCAACTTTGGTGATGATGGACACGTGGCCTTTGGCACCGAGTCAGGGTTTCCTAAATTTCCCATTAAAAAATATTTAGGTGGCGACTCTGTATCTGGCAAAGCAGTCCATGTTTGGCACTTCTTTCAAAAAATCTGTTTTCAAAATGATTTGCCGGATTTGGACTCTTTGGTTCGAGATTTAGAACCGTGACATTTGAGTCCTTCGAACTGTAGTGACCCAATATCGAACCAGAACCGGGGGGGGGGACTCGCACTCCCTTCCCCGGGATGCGTTCGGGGACGTCTACAGTTTCTGGCGACTCTGCTGGGGATTTAGAGAACTTGACTCGAACTCATGATATCTGGTTTTGACTACACTTGTGTGTTTCTTTGCATTGCATTTGCATTGGTGCGCCTAGGACACCGTGTTTGCCATATGCCATTCCCGAACGATTTGCCGGAGGCTTGTCTTGTCAACGCATGACCATAAGGCTGATCGGCTCTAGGCTCTGACAGCATGGGAACACAAACCCCGATTTTACCGGGGCACGCTTTTCGACCATTCGACCTAGTGCATATTCGGATCCATAGTGACCATTCCAAATTAGGACAGGTTGCTTACCCGTTTATAGGTTGTTTGAAACCGCTGCGTGCGTAGTGAAACCCTAGCTCCTGACAAAATAGGATAGGGGAACCCTACCCCTCCATAGGGGTGTTTTGGCTCTCACTTATCTGTTATGTGCTTGTTAGAGTGCGTCTCTACAGGGAATGCATGTATAAGTTTATGAGTCACATCAGGCCTGCGGGCATCAGTTTTTGAGATTGGGCATCAGGCCTGCGGGCATCAGCCAGTCATTTGAGAATCAGTTGTCTGCGGATATCAGATTCGGTTTTGGGAAACAGTGATACAGGGACAGTAATCAGTGATCGAGGACAGTGTATACCCAGCTTATCAACCGTGTGTTGTATGCCCGACTGTGTGTTGTGTATTTAATTTAAGCTGTTATGCTGTCCGTTTTTCTGGTTATTTATTTCCTTTTCGCTTTATTTATCTTTTTGCTAGGGTAGGTTTGTAGCACAATTGCTTCCGAACCAGTAGATATACCCCAAGCACTTTGGACACGAGGTCGCCGACTTATTCGATCCGAGGATCTGATTGACGGACACCCAGTGTTCCACTCACTACCCCCAGTTGTTAGGAGAAGGCCGAGGAGGCGCAGTCCGTCTGAGCAGAGATCATCAGGGCAGAGGCCTACCCTAGCAGTGAACAATCCGACTGAGGTTACTATTTCCGCTATAGAGATACACTTACCGATTATTCAGATGGATCCGCCGAATACATCAGGGATGGAGGCGATGATGCGCCAAATGCAAGAGAGCATGAGACAGATGCAAGAGGATGCCATCCGCCAAACGGAATTTTCTAAGCAGCAGGCCACAGTCATGGCCCAACAGGCTGAGCTCATTACCAGGCTCCAGCAGCAAACCGGAACATCAACCTCCCACCCAGCTCCTCCTCCACCCGGAGCTCCATTACCCGAGCAGGCATCCACTGGTCAGAATGCCTTGCCAAATCCCCAGAATACCCCCCTGAACACCCAAAACACCCTACCCAATGTCCAGAATATTCAAGAGGACACAGGCCATCCAACGGGGTTGGCTCCGCCCCCGCTTCTGCCTCAACTGTCCAAGACTCATACACCTGCCAACCATCCGGACTCTCCATTCGAGTTCGAGGTAGACCACACAGCTCTGAAATTGAGCAAACTGGAGAAGCTTTTTAAGAAGTCTCAGGGGGTGAAGGCCATCCCAGACATCGAAGATGGGTACACCGACGTGGCCGTAACATTGCCAGACAGATTTAAGATGCCACAGATTGACCGTTTCGACGGATCCGGAGACCCCATGGTCCATCTTCGGCTATTCTCAGACATCCTGCGGCCAATGGGCCTAACCCGACCACAAAAGCTTTCCCTGTTTGGCCGAACTTTGTCGGGCGTGGCAGCCATTTGGTATGCGAAGTTAGAAGATGAGGTAAAGAGAAACTGGGATGAGATGGCTGAGGCCTTCGTTGCACAGTACTCGTACAATACACAGATCGAGATTACAACTCGTGATCTCGAGACGACGAGGCAAGAGGCCAAGGAGACTTTCTCAGACTTCGTAACTCGATGGAGGGCAAAGGCATCGATGATGACCTTGAGGCCTACAGACAAAGATCAAATTAGGATGATTGTGCGCAATCTCCAACCAAAACTCATGTAGAAGATGATCGTGCTCCCCTTTCCCACCTTCTCAGACTTACACGAGATGGGGGTACAGATCGAAGATGCGATGAAGCAAGGTCTGATTGACCAGGACCGGGAGCAACCCCGGAGGACATTTAACCGCAACAACAACGCAGGCCCGAGTGGCGCTGCAAACACAAGGACTTCGGAGGTCAGTATGGTCACCACCAATCCCCCTCCCCAGCCAAGGCCCATGGCGGCCACCCCCTTTTCCAGTACATCCGGGAGCAGTACCCAAGCCCCGAGATTCCAGCCCAGAGGCCAAAGAACCTTTACTCCACTATACATGCCTTTGTCCAAGGTTCTGGGGGTCTTGATTAGAAAGGGACATCTAAAACCCCTAGAGCCGAGGCCGCCACCAAATCCACTCCCCCCCTCTCACAACCCAGCCAAATATTGTGCCTACCACCAGCAGCATGGTCATGATACCGACCATTGTTTCAGGCTGCGTCACGAGGTTCAGGACCTCATCGACAAAAATATTATTCTACCTCCAGATAGACCTAACGTCACAACCAACCCACTCCCTACCCATAACCAAGATCCACCACCCAAAAAAGTCAACTTCATCCAAACTGGGGTCGTATCCTACGATCCTAGTATCTATATTACTCCCTCTCACCTACCCAAGCCGGAGGTGATCCTTCCTGATTGCACCGATTCCTTGTGCATGATGGACGCCTTCACAACCCAATCCGAGTCAAAGGTGGTGACCATTGAAGTTGGAACAGGGCAGGTTTCAGAGGAGAACAGAGTTGTTGAATCTAGGGTCAAGCGGTCTGGAAATTACGCTGGGGGAGCCTATGATCCAAGCGAATACATTTTATCAGTGGGCCGGTCTGAGCTGAGTGTGGGGTTGCCAGAAAAAGCTGAACTGTGCATGATCCAGGGGGACAGACTTGAACAGGGGGCAGATGATCTAGCAACAGTGGAGGAGGACTTCGCCAACCTCCAGTTCTTCAACGACCAAGAATGAGGAGATGCAACAATCAACTGGTTTGAATATGAGGAGTCGGCGGAGGCCACCGGGTGGTTAGATGATCAGCCTGATATTGTGGAGTTTCAGCCAGAGCAGAGCCCGGCAGGGGCGAGGGTATCAATTGTGGCCCGAAGGGCCGAGAGTCAGAATGGATTGCCGGAGAGCGCCGGTACAAAGAATTCCGCTCAGGACTTAAGCATTGTGGATGCAAAGACAATGGAACAACAAGCTGCAGCAACGCAGACAGAACAGGAGAAGTTTTGGGATTCCGAGAGAATCAGAAAGGCAAAGGCCCATGAAGGGGCTGAGAGTGCTGTGGGCACGAGAACGGATGATGCTGTGAGCATATGGGATGAAGGTACTGAGAGTACACATCTGCCGGAACCACACAGGTGTCTTTTGGATGCTAACGGGATGTGGTGGGAAGATGACGACTTATGTCTTGCCCACACAGACGAAGATTGGGGAGTAAATCAACCAGACAGCACCTGGTACCTCGATGAGGTGGACCACATGACCAGGAGTGGGCGGTACTTCAAGCTCCCGCACTTAGACCAACCAGAAGCATCTGGTAAAGACAAGGAAGTTGAGAAACAGAGAGAGAAACAGATTGAAGAAGAAGCTGTGTTGAGGCAGTTAAAGAAGATACAAGCAGACATCTCCATCTGGGGACTGCTTATGGCTTCACAAGTACACAGACAGGCTGTCCTATCTGCCATGGGCAAAGCCAAACTCTCAATCGATACTACACCAGAGCAGCTGGTTGGGCTGGTTTTTCCGGGAGGGGGTTCCCCGGTATTAACCTTTTCAGACAAGGAACTGCCGCCTGAGGGCGTAAATCATAACAAACCTCTCTACATTTCCGTGGAATGTAGAGACAAGTGGATACCGGTGGTACTTGTTGATACCGGGTCTGCTATCAATGTCTGCCCAGCCAGAACAGCGTATGCAATCGGGTTGAAGCCCGCGGACTTCGTCCCAACCACTCAGGTGATCAAAGCATACGATAATACAAGTCGAGAGGTGATGGGGACCGTCAAGATTCAGACGAAGGTTGGACCTGGACAACACGAGATAGATTTCCATGTCTTGGAGGTTCCCGCAACTTTCAACCTGCTTCTGGGGCGACCGTGGTTGCATCAGGTGAAGGCCGTCTCGTCTACTCTGCATCAAATGGTGAAATACCCCTGTGGAAAGGGAGTAGCCATTGTGTTTGGGAATTCATCGATCCATCCCCCTCCGGAGGTGTCTACACCAGTCCTAGAAATAGAGCACGGCATGGAGGACGTGTTTATGTCAGGATTTACTCTGGCCGAGGCCCGGGTTGTGCAAAACATTATGGCTGTGAATGAGGGTATGTACGTCAGTGCTCAATCCGTCTACCTCATGAACAAGCTACAACACATCCCCGGGATGGGATTAGGAAGGAGCGGCAGGAAAGGCGTCGCAACATTGGCCGAAGTGCCACACAACCTGCATACCTTTGGACTAGGTTATCTGCCCACCAAAGAGGACTGGGCGAGGAAAGGGAAAGAAATGGCCGGAAGGGCCAGAGCAAAGCAGGCTGGGAAGCCATTTGACTTGATGCATAGGCCCATTCAGGGCACCCTGAACGGACGCTTCGTCCGGGAGGGGGAGGATTTTCCATTTTGCGGCTTCCCAGAACCATGGATAAATGCGGAGAAGAAGCGCGTGCCTGGTTTCGAGATCTTTTTCGACCTGCAACTACCCGGGGATGACGTTGCCGCAGAGCAGACAAACCCAACAGCTAAGGTTGAGCGGAATAAGGCAGTGGATCCCGAGGGCATTGAATTTGAAATGGGGGTAGCGCTGGCATGTCTACTCTCTGATCCTCCGATCGACCATAAGTGCTTGGGGGATAACTCCGAGGTTTCCATGATTGGGGATGAAACGGCTGCGAGCCAACCAGCAGCTATCTTGGATGCATCTATCGCACCCTCTCTCACTTGGCAGTACGAGGAGGGATTTTTGTCCAGCAGCACCGGGTCAGGTAGTGAGCCGGAATCTGATTCCACCGAGTCTTGTGAGTCGGAATCAGGTTCCAGCTCGACTGAGTCTGAGTCTGGTACTCCTGGGGATGTTAACCCGGATGCCACAGTCCTGTCTAGGTCGTCTTTTTCCTTTTCATTTGAGTCTATTGTAACTGATGAATTGGATGATCTGGCAGTGCCTAATGAGAATGAACTATCTGTGGTTTCCGAGTATTTTTCTGTGCCCCTAATTTATTGCATTAATTCAGACTTTCAAAATTTTGATGAAAACGAATAGGACGAAGTTCCTCCGGTTTTACAACGTTTAATTGAGCAAGAGCAAGAGAGATTTGTCAAACCATTAATGGATGAAATCATTACCATGAACATTGGTACTGAGGAGGACCCGCGGCTGGTCCAGATCGGGTCCACGTTGTCTTCGGAGGAACGCGAGCGACTAGTTGCTTTATTAAAAGATTTCAAAGATGTTTTCGCGTGGTCCTACGAAGACATGCCTGGAATCGATCCTGAGATTGTACAGCATCGGATCCCCCTTGACCCCGAGGCTCGACCTGTCAAACAGAAACTCAGAAGGATCCGCCCGGACTGGGCTCTCAAGATTAAGGAAGAGGTCACCAAGCAAATCGACGCAGGCTTCCTGCTGGTATCTGAATATCCAACTTGGTTGGCCAACATTGTTCCGGTGCCGAAGAAGGATGGCAGGATCCGGGTATGTGTGGACTTCAGGGATTTCAACAGAGCTAGTCCGAAGGACGACTTCCCTTTACCGCACATCGATGAGTTAGTAGATTTCACAGCAGGGCATGCATTGCTCTCATTTATGGATGGCTTCTCAGGATACAACCAGATAGTGATGGCACCAGAAGACAGGGAAAAGACTGCATTCACCACCCCGTGGGGGACATACTGCTACAGGGTAATGCCGTTTGGGTTGAAGAACGCTGGAGCTACTTATCAACGGGCCGCGACCACAATATTACATGATATGATCCACAAAGAGGTTGAGGTGTATGTGGACGACATGATTGTCAAGTCCAAAGAAAGAGAGGGCCACTACACCGCCTTGCACAAGTTTTTCCAAAGGATCAGGGAATTCCGGTTGCGGCTGAACCCTCAAAAATGTACGTTTGGTGTTACAGCGGGAAAAATGCTGGGGTTTCTGATTACACAAAGGGGCATCGAAGTCGACCCTTCCAAAATCAAGGCCATCCTAGAAATGCCCCCACCAAGGACTGAAAAGGAGGTGAGAGGCTTTCTGGGTAAAGTGCAATTCATAAGACGGTTTATCTCAAAATTAACCTTGACTTGTGAACCACTTTTTGGTCTCTTGAAGAAAGGCAAGAAGTTCCAATGGGACGGCCGATGTCAAGCTGCGTTTGAGAAGATTAAAGAATATCTACAGAACCCACCCGTTTTATCACCACCAGAACCAGGGAAACCGTTGATTTTGTACCTATCAGTGACTGAGACCACAATGGGCTGTATGCTCGCACAAGAGTCTGAAGACAGGTTGGAGAGAGCCATCTACTATCTGAGCAAGAAGATGCTAGAGTATGAGACTCGGTACACACCGTTGGAGAAGGCTTGCTTAGCTTTGGTATGGGCTACCAGGAAGCTGCGGCACTACCTGTTAGCTCACTCTGTAATGTTGGTTTCACGACTTGATCCCATCAAATATCTTTTCGAGAAACCGGCGCTTACGGGTAGGCTAGCTCGTTGGTTGCTTTTGCTCTCCGAATTTGATCTCACGTACGTGACACGCAAGTCAGTAAAAGGAAGAGCAGTGGCAGAGTTCCTTGCCGACCATCCGGTTGAGGGGGATGAAGCAGTGGAATACTTGTTCCCAGATGAAGCCATTTTGCATATCGATGACGAAGCTTGGACGATGTACTTTGACGGAGCGTCAAATCAACATGGGTACGGAATAGGAGTGTTGCTGATAGCACCCGATAATTCCCGTATCCCTCTAGCCTTCAAACTCCGGTTCAAAGTCTCGAACAATGAAGCAGAATACGAGGCGTGTATCGCTGGTCTAGAAGCAGCCCTGGAACTAGGGGCAAGACGGTTGGACGTCATCGGGGATTCGAACCTTGTTGTGTCTCAAGCTAAAGGAGACTGGAAAGTAAAAGAAGAAAATATGATGATGTATCACCAGACCCTGGATTTGCTCCTTCCTCGGTTTGAGAAGCTAAGTTTTACCCATCTACTAAGAGAGAACAACAGGTTCGCAGATTCTTTAGCAACTCTGTCATCTATGATAGACATCCCGTGTGGAGTCCGGATGCGTCCAGTTATCATCGATCAGAAATTTGCACCTGCCTATGAGTCGATTGCAGCCATAGATGAAGTTCAGGACGAAAACCCCTGGTACTACGACATTTGGAATTTCTTGGAGAAGGAAGCATACCCGCCAGGGGTAAACGCCAAGGACAAAAGGGCAATAAGAAGATTGGCCGTTCAGTTCATCATCTGTGGGGGTAAGCTGTATAGAAGAGGTCATCTGGGAATGCATAAACTGTGTGTTGATGCCGAAGAATCAAAGAGTCTAATGGAAGCCATCCATGGAGGGGAATGTGGAGCACATATGAATGGGGTAATGCTAGCACGAAAGATTCTCAGACAAGGTTACTACTGGTCCACTATGGAGGAGGATTGTATTGGTTTTGTTCGGCGATGCCATAAATGTCAGATCCATGCAAATCGCATGAACATCCCGCCATCAAAGCTGTACAACATGACTTCGCCATGGCCATTTTCAGTCTGGGGAATTGATGTGATCGGAGCTGTCACGCCAAAGGGGTCGAATGGGCATGAGTTCATCTTGGTAGCGATAGATTATTTCACAAAGTGGGTTGAGGCCCAATCTTATGCGGTGTTGAAGGCTTCGCACGTTGCAAAGTTTATCAGAAACAACATCATCTGTCGCTACGGAGTCCCAAATGAGATAATTTCAGATAACGGTTCCCACTTCAAGAAGGAAGTGATAGACTTGTTGGAAAAATACAACGTGGCTTTTCATAAGTCATCCACCTACCGGCCGCAAACCAATGGAGCGGTTGAGGCCGCCAACAAGAATATCAAGTGCATACTGCAGAAGATGGTGGAAACCTACCGGGATTGGCCAGATAAGCTGCCGTTTGCTTTATGGGGCTACCGAACTTCGATCAGAACTTCTACTGGGGCGACTCCGTATTCATTGGTTTATGGGATGGAGGCCGTTCTATCTATTGAGATCGAGGTTCCGTCACTACGAGTATTGGCTGAATGCCATATAGCCGAAGCGGATTGGCAGCAAAACAGATTTGAGGAACTCATGCTTTTCGATGAAAGAAGACTGAAAGCACTGTACCACATTCAAGGTTATCAACGCAGAATCGCCCGGGCTTTTAACAAGAAGGTTAAGTCCAGAAATTTAAAGGAAGGAGATTTGGTACTCAAGGACAACCGAGCTCCCATCCACGACCCTAGGGGCAAGTTCAGACCTAATTGGACTGGTCCTTACATCATCAAGTCAATCTGGTCAGGTGGAGCTGTGGTTCTGATGGATCTGGATGGCTTAGAGTTTTCACAACCGATCAACATGGACAAGTTGAAGAAATACTACCCTTGAGAGGCTCGCTAGGCCGAAAACCCGAAAGGGCGACCTAGGCAAAACTCAGAGCACAAAAAATTTGAAAATATAAAAACTGAGCTCGCAAGGTTGAAAACCCGCAAAGGGCGGCCTTGGCAAAAGTTAGAGCGCAAAAGGAGAGTAAAAATACCCGAGCGAACCTAAGCCTGAACTACGTAAGGCTTGATTCCCATCTTTGGGATACGTAGGCAGCTTCATCCTGAAGTTCAGCCATAAATATTTTCCCCGATCAACTTTGTCCATTTTGATCATCTCAGTCATCCTTGTCCATCAGCATTCATCGTAATCTCCGGTGCAGTGCTATTCAGACTAGGGGCAACTTTCCGTTGCCAGGAAGTGCTATGGTACCATTCAGACTAGGGGCAACTTTCCAGTTGCTAGGATCCGGAGTTGTGCATCTCAGTGACAGATCTCAGGCGTGTCCAGTTCTGATCCTTATCGAAAATAGTTTTGAAAAGTTTTAATAAAAGTTGACTTTGTTCAAATTAATCTTTTCACAACTAAGACCATTTTTGGACCAAAAGCGGAAAATTTTCAGTACCACAACCTTCAATTTCATTGATTTCAAAACAGAGTTATCCTGCTCTTGCATACAATTGAAGTTGCTTTTTATTACACTCATAACGAAAACTTGAAAGTACTAATAAAGCAATAAATCTGGGGCATAGTCAAGTCAGGTGTCCCTGCGCCCCTTCCCAGAGCTGGTTGAAGCTTCCGATGCCGACCTAGGCCCAGTCTGTGCCTCCTCATTGAGCCAATCCCAGCACTCGTCAGACAAAGCATAACTAAAGGTAGGGGCGGGGGCCACGAGCTCCCTAATTCTCCACGCTGCGGCCTGCCGAGCCAACTATGCGCCTCGAACCGGAAATGTAGCCGGGTACTCAATCCCCTCCGGAGGGCAAGTCTGATCATGGCCGAACTGGCGCAATATACAGAACGAAAAGTAGAATACACAGTGGGTCAAGCCAATCAAGCGAACCCCGACCTGTCGGGACATGCTGTAGCTCATTACCGGGAGATTGAGCCAAGGGCAGCGCCACGCAATGCGATCTGCTGACAAGTTGCACATCCATTCAAACCACCATCCCTCATCAAGGGCGTCGACCAGGCGTTGTCGAAAGAAGTAGTCGCGGGCTGAGTAAGCAGGACAAGAGTCCACAACTTGCAATTTATCCATCAACCATATCTGGGGAGGGATGAAAAATGAGAGAATAAAGAATAGAGAGATGTGCGATGAGAGAAAAGTAAGATAAGGGTCTTGTGAGAAAAACTGAGCCTGAGGGCCGAGTGATATGAGCAAATACATATGTGAGATCGGGTGGGAAACATTACCTGCAGTAGTAGTGGCCTCCCTGCAAATCTGGTTGTCTCCCGACGGTAGAAGGCATCCAGGCCCATCAGTGTCTCGGCCAATGTCATGGCGATGCAACTCTTTCCCTCTTTCAAGCCTTGAGCAACTTCAATCAGACGGACGCTGGATCCTCCAAAGCTTGAGGCAAACAGAAAATGAGATAGCATGCACAAGCAGAGAGCATGTTGTCGAAAACCTTGCCGATAATGGTCACCGCGGTCACCGGCATCGGAGAATCGGTAAACCAGGCTCGGGATATCCAACCTCCCGTTACAAATCAGGGATCGAGCATCATGCGCAGAGAGCCCGCACATCCGCCCTAAGTATTGAGCATAGCCAAAGTTGAGTTGGGGCAAGAGTTCCTCGCCGCGTTCGGATTCCAGCAAGACTTGAAAATCTTCAAAAGTAGGACATACCTCTTGACCGCCGAAGCTGAAAACGTGCGTCACCGGGTTCCAAAACTTCGCCGCGGCATGGAGGAAAGGAAGGTGCAGTGGAGTGCGGCTCAACGGGAATAGTGCATTTAAGCCGAAACCCCGGAAGTTCAACTTTTCCGAGCGGTCTAGAGAAGAGATCCAAGATGTGAGATTTTCTGCGAGAAATGCCTCCATTTTTGTGAGAAACGGTGATGAAATGAATAAGTTCCAGGGTTGGGGCTTTTATAGGGAGGTAAAACACTATTCAAAGGACACGTGTCAAAATTCTGGGAGTTGCGGGAGAGATGGCCGGCCGGCCGTCTATTCTAGTAGGCCGGCCACCCTCCAATCCCCAAAAGCAAGTGGGCCCCACCATGCTCATTGGTCCTGTTTACCCTCCGGAAGGAAATTTGAGGCATCTCGATGCATCGGGAATGTCAAAGGCCTCCATTTCTCTCAGTTTCGGATGCGTTCCGTCACCCAGATCATCTGAATGTACGCTTTGTTTTGCCCATCGAGTTATTGTTTTGCTTATCGAGTTGTCGTTTTGTTTATCGAGTTGTAAGTTTTGTCGAGCTGTCACATTTGGTGTTTTGAGTTGTTACTCTTTTGTTTACGCAATTTTGTTAAGTCTCGTTTATCGAGTCGTTAACATTGTTGTGTTTTGCTTATCGAGTTGTAAACTTGTTAAGATCTTGTCTTTTCTTAACGAGTTGAGTTGTTTGTTTTGTTGTGTCGACTCATTACCTGACCCGGTAAATACACAAGACACATTTTCATTCAATTCCATTTTGTGCAAAATGATGCGATGCGATGCTAAGAGTTTCAAATACAAGCACATTTTCAAAAGCTGTTTCATTCCATCATGTTTTACAACAAAAATAGAGGTACAAGTTTTACATAAAATAAAACTGCTTAACAATATGCAAAGTGCTACAAACTACTAGCAAAAAGTAAAATAAAGCAGGAAATAGCATCAATGTCCTCGGGAACGGGAATGAGGGGGCCCTCTCATCCTCTTCTGCGGGATAACCTCTGCACCATCATCACCATCCGGGTCAGAGCTATCATCCTCCGGATCCCCCTCAGCCTGGTCTCCACTCCCGGAACCAAGACTAGAGCCTCCCTCCTCAGCAGATGTCTCTGACTCACGGTCTGCGACCTCCTCATCCTCCTCCTCAATAATGGGTGCCCTGCGTCTGCGAGATGACCCTGCTCCTCGAGCTCCCCGAAAAGGCCTAGATGGCCCAGCTCCCCGAAAAGGCCCAGATGGCCCAGTACCTCGAACAGGCCCAGTACCTCGACTTCCCTGAGAAGGCCCGGGTGGCCTGGCCTGCGACGGTGCATATACAGGAGGCATCTGAAAATGAAGAGTGCAATACATCAGTTTAAATATGAAAAGCAGATGCAAGTACAGTATGCGAGAGGGGTGTGTGTCAGATATGCTCTATACAGCCTATCAATACAGCAGAGCGTTCAAAACCAGTATGTCACCAGAAATATGCTAAATACAGAAAAGATGAACAATACCTGCACACCCACGATGGCCAGCTGTGCCTCCCTCCGTAGGATCATGCCCTCGAATGTGGCCAGCATCCCGAGCTGCTCGTCCGTGTACTCAACTGGAGGCTGCAAGTACAAATGCAAGACTATCAGTGAAGGAATGTATGTCCAAACATTTAACTGATAAATCAAAGTTGAAAAACATACCGGGGGTGAATCAGGGTCTCTGACATATCTATGGTCAGGAAGAGGAGGCTCTAGCGGAACCTGGTAAGGAGTCCCGAACTGCCAACTCGTCAACTCGGTCGGCATGTCTGGCCACCCAGGATGATAAAGAGACGGAGGGATCGGAGGAATCGAACTACCTCTCCCCCTAGACGCACTAGCTCTGCTAGAGGAGGGGATATCCGTGGCATGAGCCCGACTCGACGATGGTACATCAGTAGACCTCCGTGACGGAGCACGCACTCCCGTCAAGGGGGGCATCAGATATATGCGACGATAGGTGGCATAGCCCCCCTCCATGAGATGTAACAAAGCATCGGTGCCCTGCATGTCATTAATGACCTCCTGGGCAGAGAGTCTATCGGCAGTCCGCATAGTGGCTGGAGGTACAGCAGGAGGGTCCTGAGAATCGTACCCCCACACCTGACGCAGAAAGCGTTCCCCCAGGAACCATGCCCTACCAACAGGTCCTTCGAGTAGGAACCTATACTGGGAATTGCTCGACCCTCCGGGATACTGATGTCGGAGACCATCACCTAAGATCGCCCAGGGCTGCCAAGTAATCTGCGGATAACCAGTGCACAGATCCATCAGAAATCAGGAACATACAGGGCAGGTCAAAGATGAAAATAAAAGGGACTAAGGGTTCTGAAATACCTCTGTCGCCCGCACAGTATCAAAATACTGTCGCAGGTAGAAGAGAGTCTCTCGAGGTCTCGGTCGGTGCTCGCCCTCGAATACCAGTGAAAACGGAGTCGTAAGGAGTCCTGCCACCTCCATCTCCGGGGCTAATGTGGGAAAGTATACGTACACCCATAGCTGAGAAAAACAGTACAGAATGTGAATACAAAATGCCAAGGGCAGAATACAGAGTGCAAAGTGCGTCGTATGTGCAATGAACAAGTAATGAAGAGCAGAAATGTAAATCAAGAGGACAGAACGTACCTCCCAGGCTCTCCAATAGCCGCCGAGTAAGTCTCCCCGCCCGTGAGAGGCTGCACTCATGTAACAATAGAGGGTAGCCAGGCCAGCGCCACCCCAGTCATACCGACTGACCTGTGATAGGTCCACTAGGGCACTCAGAAGATACAACCCAACAGTGTTCCCCCTATCGGCAAACAGAGTGGTGCCAAAGAGGAACATAAGGAAGCCACAGGCGTACTGCTCGACCTCCCCAGGAGACTCAGGCTCCATCTCCGGCCTCCGGAAATGGGAAGAGAACCAAGTGTACCGGACTCTCCCGGAAGCTCTGTCTACAGGTGGACGGGCCCCTAACAGATGTAACCATGCGGCCTCCCACTCTCCCATATCCTCGTCATAAGGAATGGGCCAACCGCCTATGTCTAGGCCGGTGAGTACGGCAAAGTCTAGCGGAGTCATGGTCATATCCCCAGTGGCAGAAAAATGGAAAGAATTGGTGGTGTCCCACCATCTCTCCACCAAGGCAGCTAACAATGTCCTGCTGGCAGGGCAGCGTGATAATCCCACGCAGAATGCTCCGAATCCTGCTAGGTCAACCAGATCCCGAACAGCCTCTGGAAGCTCAGCGTACCAGTCTCTCGCGGCGGTAGAGCCATATCCGCGCACGGTGCGATCGCCAACCTGGATTCAGAATGAATACATGTGTCAGTGATGAAATAAATGAGCTGTGTGCTAATGAAATGAATGAGCTGTGTGCAAATCAAATCAAATTTCTAATTTCAGAAAAACCAGTGGGCTGCGTGTTCACTTCTATCTGGGCTGCGTGTTCAGTAAATTTGTTATTTGGGCTGCGTGTTCAAATTTCAGAAAATCAGAGTCAGGGCTGCGGTTTCTGTTCTCTATCTATGTGGGCTGCGTGTTCACTTCTATCTGGGCTGCGTGTTCAGTAAATTTGTTATTTGGGCTGCGTGTTCAGATTTCAGAAAATCAGAGTCAGGGCTGTGGTTTCTGTTCTCTATCTATGTGGGCTGCGTGTTCACTTCTATCTGGGCTGCGTGTTCAGTAAATTTGTTATTTGGGCTGTGTGTTCAAATTTCAGAAAATCAGAGTCAGGGCTGCGGTTTCTGTTCTCTATCTATGTGGGCTGCGTGTTCACTTCTATCTGGGCTGCGTGTTCAGTAAATTTGTTATTTGGGCTGCGTGTTCAGATTTCAGAAAATCAGAGTCAGGGCTGCGGTTTCTGTTCTCTATCTATGTGGGCTGCGTGTTCACTTCTATCTGGGCTGCGTGTTCAGTAAATTTGTTATTTGGGCTGCGTGTTCAAATTTCAGAAAATCAGAGTCAGGGCTGCGGTTTCTGTTCTCTATCTATGTGGGCTGCGTGTTCACTTCTATCTGGGCTGCGTGTTCAGTAAATTTGTTATTTGGGCTGCGTGTTCAGATTTCAGAAAATCAGAGTCAGGGCTGCGGTTTCTGTTCTCTATCTATGTGGGCTGCGTGTTCACTTCTATCTGGGCTGCGTGTTCGGTAAATTTGTTATTTGGGCTGCGTGTTCAAATTTCAGAAAATCAGAGTCAGGGCTGCGGTTTCTGTTCTCTATTTATGTGGGTTGCGTGTTCACTATTTAACTGGGCTGCGTGTTCAGTAAATTTGTCATTTGGGCTGCGTGTTCAAATTTCAGAAAATCAGAGTCAGGGCTGCGGTTTTTGTTCTCTATTTATGTGGGCTGCGTGTTCACCTTCTATCTGGGCTGCGTGTTCAGTAAATTTGTTATTTGGGCTGCGTGTTCAAATTTCAGAAAATCAGTGGGCTGCGTGTTCACTCCAATTCGGGCTGTGTGTCCAACTCTAAATCAGTGTGTGCCGAGTGTTCACCTAAACGATGGACTGTGTGTTCAACATTCAAGGATGGGCTATGCGTTCATTTCAAAATTCAAGTATTGGGCCGTGAGTTCAATTTTCAATCAGTGTATGCCGTGTCCTCACAATTAATTCATAGGCTGATGTGTTCAGAAATTCAAGTGTTCGAACCGTGTGTTCAGGATGCAAATAAAGTGCTGTGTCATGGACTAAACTATGTGTATACTAGCATGACAAAGGCACGAAATACGAGAAAAATGTAGGAAATAAAGTAAAATACCTCTCGTGCATCGTGAGAGAGGTGTTGCTCTGGCTCTCGCAAAAGTAAATCCCCGGGTGCCCGGTCATTGAACCCAGTGAAACGACGAAAAACGGCCCGCGGAAGCACATGTACCGGTGGAGCGTATCTCCCGGGAATAAAAGGGCGAACTCTCGGGGGCAATGTCAAAAAATCAAAGTCATCCCCGGCACCTGGAGGACCTCCGCCGTGAGGAAAATCACCCGCCATTTCAAGAAATCTGCAAAAGGAGCAAAAAATGAGCAAAATGAGCCAAAATTGGAAAAAGTCAACAAAAGTCAACTCTCGGGAAATGGAAAAGTCAACAAAAGTCAACTCCCGAGAAAATCTTCCAAATATTAAGACAAACTTTCCTCAAGTGGTGAAAATGAGAAGAGAGGCCCCGAAATCAAAATTTGATCGGTTCAAAGTGCTTAAAACTGAAAGATTTCGCGAAAACAACTTGCGTGGAAGGCCGAAAAGCGCGTATAAAATGCAGATCTGAAGAGAAAAATGGTCTGGGGAGCAAGGGAAGGAGTTTTCACAGCTTTGGGAGTGATTTCGGATTGAATGGAGGTGGATATATATAGAAATGGGAAAAATGACCAAAATGCCCCTGCTTTTGGGCAGGTGGCCGGCCGGCCACCTTTTCTGGCTGGCCGGCCATTCCCTTTTTCTTCCCTAGCCGGTGGCCTCCCCAAGGGCAACCACCTGGCCGGTGGTGGTCCCCACACCCCCCTCTAGCTCCCTGCAAATTTTGAGGAAGATCGGAGTTCCCGGGACCTGAAAAAGTTCAAGAAAAGTGCACTTTCTGGCGCGAAATCTGCTCCGCCGGAACTTCAGCTGCAATTTCTGACATGTGTCTCATCATTACTCATCAAAATCAAGGTGTATCCTTTTTGAACTTGTTGTAACCTCTCCGGGAGGTTAATCAGAGGCCGCGATCAAGTTGCCGTCACCGAAGTGCGCGTTTCCTAGCTCGTTGGGCACCCTGATTTATGCTCGTTTTGCATTGTTTTGCATATAACTTGCATTCCTATGAGCATTTTGCATTGTCATACATGTTTTCTTAGTCTACCACACCTCTGTGTTTGAGCGTGCGTTGTCACGCACGTTCCTTTCTCCCATTGCGATGCATTCACTCGCCGACACTGCGTGTGTCAAACTTTCGGAACCACAGGAATCACATTGAATATATGTTGTTAGCATATTGTTCTTGTTGAATTTCTCTCTTTTGCAGGCACGATATTGTATGTACGGTTCATTTGAGGCTGGTGCGACTAGACGAATCACGCAGGTATCGTATCTTCTCCGTGTGAGACGCGACGAGAATCGAATGATTCTCCGCATTCCTAACTGCATGAAATGTAGTTGTTGCTTTGCATTCTTGCTTAAAACTGTTGCATCTATTTGCGAATACTTGCCTCATTATAGCTTGCTGCATTTGCATGATCATTTGGCTCCGTGCATATCGCTTTGCATTTTGCCCCTGCCTGCGGGCACGCCTGAGGGCACATATCTCTGCTTATCTTGTTTGATTGTCTAAGTCTTCGGCCTTGTCAAAAATGGGTCGTCTCTGGGCTTTGACATTCACTCCCGTCATTTCTTGACTTCCGAGTTCTGTCAAAGAGGGGCAACTGTAGACACCCCATTTTTGACTGACCTTAAGACTCAGATGTCACCGATTGAGCACTCGGTGATGTTGCATATTGTGCTCGTTCAGAAGTCTCAGAGTCGCGGCCGTGCGCCCTGCCTCCGGACTTCCGAACCCTCTTCTGTGCCTTGCCTCGGTTTGCGAACCAGACTCGGTTTTCTCTATTTTCTTTCCTCAGGGGAGGGAGACGTCCAGTAGACCATCTCTCAGTGGCCGTGGGCTACATTTCGTGGCCGTAGGCCATTTTGCCCATTTCGGAGCCCGGTCCCCGGTTTTCGGAGCCGTCAGGCCGTGTGCCTCGGTTCGGGACCACCCAACCATCTCCGAGTCCTCCGGTTTTTGGCATGCATCTCATTTACTCCCTTTCAAGGGACACTGGGGTCTTAGATACCCACTTCGTGGCCAAACACCCCTTTCGGTGCTTAACGGCCGGTTTTCGGGATCCCGAACTGCGTGTTTTGGCCCCCGAGCATTCGTTTTGCATCGGTTTTTGTTCATTTTTGGCAGGTACCTCTGTTTTATCACCAGGAAGATCACTGGAGGGTGGGATCACAGTAATTGTCTCAAACAACCAGTTATGCTCCTCCGGCGCCCCCCGGCGCCCGTTTTTCTCACTTCCGGGCTAATGTTGAACACCCTAGGGCCTTTTTCTTTGAGCCAAAACCACATATTTGTGTTGTACACACATGGGAGGACCCTAAAAAATGGTGCTCGGCCAGTAATTATTCTTTTCATTTTTGAGCCTCTCCTAGGGTTGGATTGTTGTTCCTCCTTGTTCAGAGTTGCCAAATTCCAACCACAGGGCCTTGAAGAGGGGACATGGGAGGACACCAATGTATAGAGCTCGGCCAGCAATTCTCACTTTCCTTTTTTGCCCCTAGCCGGCCGGCTAGGGGGGGTGGCCGGCCGGCCACCTCCAATAAAAATGCCTGGCCGGCCTGCATCCTCTCAGTGCATACTTTACAGCTGTATAGCTGTTTCCCCCAGATAAGACCTGTATCCGGGGGATATTTTGGAGGGGAACACTTGGGTGCATTTCCCTCCACCTTTACACCCCTCCTTTTGTCCATATAAGGCAGCCAAGAACTTGTCCCAAGGGTTAGAAATTTTGCTCTCAAGCATACATACACTCCTCTATCTCCATTTCTCTAAAATCTTCAAGTTTTGGTGCCTTTTGTTCATCCTCATCAAGCACTACCATCACCACTCCATTTCCAGCAACAAGAAGAGGTTCTTAGAGGCTTAGAAGCAACATTTCTCAAGTCAAGAAGCAAGGAAAGAAAGGTCTTCAAGGGTAAGTCTCAATCCCTCTCTTTCACACCATTTTCTTGTCTCTTTTCTTAACCTTACTTGCTCACTGTTTTGAGCTCCGACCAATACTGAAAGTGGTCCTCTTTTGAGCTATTCTTGATGTTTGTTTAAGGGCTCAACCCTGTTTGAGCCCTCTATCTTACACTTGTTTCAATATCCTCTTATATGCCATTATTTTGCATTGAATATTTGGCCTATGTGTGATCTGATTTGGAGTATCTCATGAACTGATATTGTGTCTATTTTGAGCCCCTCTTCAACATTGAAGAAGGGCTCAACCTCGTTTTCATGCTCCATATGCCACTTGCTTTGAATCCATGTTTAGCCCTTGTTTTTGCATGCTTCATCTAGTTCATGTGTGATCTATTTCTGAGCCTGGTATAAACTGTAAGTGGGCCTATTTTGAGCCCCTCTTCAACATTGAAGAAGGGCTAAACCCTGTTTGGCCTCTCTATCATGCACTTGCTTCATAATCTCTCACATTTACCGTAAATTTGCATGATTTTTTTGGCCTACATGTGATCTGTTTTGGAGCATGTCATGAACTGTGAGTAGGCTTATTTTGGGTCCCTCTACAACATTTTAGAAGGGATAAACTTTTTTGGGGGTCTCCATGTTATACTTGTCATTATACCCCTCTTTCACCCCCATTTTTGCATGCTTTGTTAAGCCTATCTAGATTCTGTTTTCAGCCATCATCAGGTCTGGAAAGAGTCATATTTTGATCTTATTGACATATTTCATGAAGGGTATTTTCTGGTTTGATGAATGTTTGGGGTACCTCATGTTATAACCTTTGTTGGCTTCAATCTTGCATGGCATTTCTAGCATGTTTGCATACTGTTTTTGGGGTCGTCATCTACTGTAAATGTGCATATTTTTGGCCCCTATTCAGTGTTATAGAAGGGAATTTTTCTGTTTGGGCTTTGCATTTACCATCTACTTCAATACCCCTCTCTCGGCCCCTATTTTTGCATGCCATTGTTGCCCTATCTATGATTGCTGTTTGGCCTTGTTTTCTACTGAAAAAATTCTTGTCTTGGGGCTGCCTTGCTACTGTGTTTTCATTCCATGTCCATATTGTGCATGCATTGCATAGCTATAGGCCATTTCGGGTGCTTAATATCGCATTTCGGGACCATTCCGTGCATTTGGTGTCATTTCCCCACCTTTCGGGACTGTTTTGCATCATTTGTGAGTGCTGAAATTCATTTGCATGTGTTGCATATCATTTCCATGCCATTTCATGCCTGTATGCCATTGCCTCGGTTTGCGTGCCCGTGTGCACGCATTTCGAGGCACTTCATTTTCATCTATTGGCCTCTTGTGTGGGTGCGGCTGAGGCTCTCCCATGTTAGTGTAAGTCCATTTTGCATTCTGTATGTCATTTTAGTCTCATTGCACCGTGTATGCCGTTGCCTCGGTTTGCGTGCCCGTGTGCACGCATTTCGAGGCATCTCATTTTCGTCTCACGGCCTCTTATGTGAGTGTGGCTGAGGTTCTCTCATGTTAGTATAAGCCCATATTGCATTGCGTATCTCATTTTAGTCCTGTTGCATTCCGTATGCCATTTCCTCGGTTTGCGTGCCCGTGGGCATGTATTTCGAGACATCTCATTTTAGTCTCATTGTATATCATATTTCAGGCCATTTCATGCCTTTATGTCATTGCCTCGGTTTGCGTGCCCGTGTGCACGCATTTCGAGACATCTCATTTTCATCTCACGGCCTCTTATGTGAGTGTGGCTGAGGTCCACTCGTGATAGTGTAAGTCCAATTTGCATTGCGTATGCCATTTCATGCCTTAGGATCGTTTTCTCGGTTTGCGTGCCCGCGTGCACGCATTTCGAGGCATCTCATTTTCATAGCATTGTGCATGCTAGGTCATATGTTAGCTGCATTTCATGCATATCATGCATATTGCATCGTGTTCGGGATAGGAGTTAGCCCGGGCACGGGAAACGAGGTACGTTCCGTACTCCGAGTGACGGAACGGATCTCAATTCCCAAGTCACCGACACTCCGGATTATCCATGATGGAGTTAGGTTTTGTTGTAGCATTCATATGCATTCATCCTATATTGAGTTGTGCAATTCGGCTCCTCGGCCATCATGCATCGAGATGCCTGATTGGTGGCGCGAGGATCGAGGCATGCATATATTTGTGAAATACATTGCTATGCCCCTTTCCTGCTCTCTGTTGCAGCATATCCAGAATCAGCACTCTTCCGGGACTTGGCACGCATTTCGAGAAACATTGCAAACAGAGGCTAGTTGGGGCATTCCAGTGGATTTCCGCGCAAGGCAGCCCAAACATACATCGTTCATCAGAAGCAAGGCAGTCCCTGGCTTGCATGCCAGTTTTACATTTTTCTTATTTAATCTGTTAATTAATTAGGAATTTGTATATTATTCGGACTGTAATATTTGGACTGTATTATTCTTTTATTTGGGACTGTATATTTATTTGGACCCTCTGCGCGAGGGCATAATTGTAATAAGTGTGGGTGAGTGTGATGTATGTCTTCCAACCCCACGTCTTTCTCCCTTTTATTTATCTGCTTATGATGGTTAGATATAGGGCATATTTCAATTAGCATACAGTATGACAGCATGTTTGCATCATTCATCTGTTTTGCACGCACCGGGCTCGGCGCATCATACAAACTGCATTTGTATTTCAATTCCAAATTGAATACGTGTTAGTTGTAGCATCATCATATGCCATGTTTAGAATAGCCGAGCCTGCTATAGTTTGCATTTTTGCATGTGTTGCATTAGGCATTTCTGTATACTTAGGATCATGCATGATTTCTAATGAGTTTCTGTTTTGGCTTGGAGTACTCGGTAAGTTTTATGCTTTAGCATCCTTGCATGCGTGTGAGTGTTGCCATGATAGCATGCTTGCCATGAGGCTATTTGCTTATGTGATATAACTGCTTTGAATGCCTGTGGGTGGAGGTTGAGTTATTTGGATTGGGACAATTCATCAAATGTTTGTTTTAAGCCCACTAGATAGTGGCAACACTATGTTTTCTAAGCCCACCTGAGGGTGGCAAAATCTGCATTTTAAGCCTACCTGTGGGTAGCAAACCATCCTTCAAACAAACAAACATGAAATGTTTTGTTCCAATTCAGACGATTCAGTCTATACTTGTATGCTGTGCGAATCACATAGTAACCTAGGCTAATAACCGGAATAAGAACATACAATGTTTTCAAAATGAGATATCATGGTTAGTAGAGGCCGGTCTTTGACCGGGCGAGCGGGGGTGCTCACGAAGTGACCTTCCCCAATCGTACCCAAGTTCCTGAGCCGAGGCAACTTTGGTGATGACGGACACGTGGCCTTTGGCACCGAGTCAGGGTTTCCTAAATTTCCCATTAAAAAATATTTAGGTGGCGACTCTGTATCTGGCAAAGCAGTCCATGTTTGGCACTTCTTTCAAAAAATCTGTTTTCAAAATGATTTGCCGGATTTGGACTCTTTGGTTCGAGATTTAGAACCGTGACATTTGAGTCCTTCGAACTGTAGTGACCCAATATCGAACCAGAACGGGGGGGGACTCGCACTCCCTTCCCCGGGATGCGTTCGGGGACGTCTACAGTTTCTGGCGACTCTGCTGGGGATTTAGAGAACTTGACTCGAACTCATGATATCTGGTTTTGACTACACTTGTGTGTTTCTTTGCATTGCATTTGCATTGGTGCGCCTAGGACACCGTGTTTGCCATATGCCATTCCCGAACGATTTGCCGGAGGCTTGTCTTGTCAACGCATGACCATAAGGCTGATCGGCTCTGGGCTCTGACAGCATGGGAACACAAACCCCGATTTTACCGGGGCACGCTTTTCGACCATTCGACCTAGTGCATATTCGGATCCATAGTGACCATTCCAAATTAGGACAGGTTGCTTACCCGTTTATAGGTTGTTTGAAACCGCTGCGTGCGTAGTGAAACCCTAGCTCCTGACAAAATAGGATAGGGGAACCCTACCCCTCCATAGGGGTGTTTTGGCTCTCACTTATCTGTTATGTGCTTGTTAGAGTGCGTCTCTACAGGGAATGCATGTATAAGTTTATGAGTCACATCAGGCCTGCGGGCATCAGTTTTTGAGATTGGGCATCAGGCCTGCGGGCATCAGCCAGTCATTTGAGAATCAGTTGTCTGCGGATATCAGATTCGGTTTTGGGAAACAGTGATACAGGGACAGTAATCAGTGATCGAGGACAGTGTATACCCAGCTTATCAACCGTGTGTTGTATGCCCGACTGTGTGTTGTGTATTTAATTTAAGCTGTTATGCTGTCCGTTTTTCTGGTTATTTATTTCCTTTTCGCTTTATTTATCTTTTTGCTAGGGTAGGTTTGTAGCACAATTGCTTCCGAACCAGTAGATATACCCCAAGCACTTTGGACACGAGGTCGCCGACTTATTCGATCCGAGGATCTGATTGACGGACACCCAGTGTTCCACTCACTACCCCCAGTTGTTAGGAGAAGGCCGAGGAGGCGCAGTCCGTCTGAGCAGAGATCATCAGGGCAGAGGCCTACCCTAGCAGTGAACAATCCGACTGAGGTTACTATTTCCGCTATAGAGATACACTTACCGATTATTCAGATGGATCCGCCGAATACATCAGGGATGGAGGCGATGATGCGCCAAATGCAAGAGAGCATGAGACAGATGCAAGAGGATGCCATCCGCCAAACGGAATTTTCTAAGCAGCAGGCCACAGTCATGGCCCAACAGGCTGAGCTCATTACCAGGCTCCAGCAGCAAACCGGAACATCAACCTCCCACCCAGCTCCTCCTCCACCCGGAGCTCCATTACCCGAGCAGGCATCCACTGGTCAGAATGCCTTGCCAAATCCCCAGAATACCCCCCTGAACACCCAAAACACCCTACCCAATGTCCAGAATATTCAAGAGGACACAGGCCATCCAACAGGGTTGGCTTCGCCCCCGCTTCTGCCTCAACTGTCCAAGACTCATACACCTGCCAACCATCCGAACTCTCCATTCGAGTTCGAGGTAGACCACACAGCTCTGAAATTGAGCAAACTGGAGAAGCTTTTTAAGAAGTCTCAGGGGGTGAAGGCCATCCCAGACATCGAAGATAGGTACACCGACGTGGCCGTAACATTGCCAGACAGATTTAAGATGCCACAGATTGACCGTTTCGACGGATCCGGAGACCCCATGGTCCATCTTCGGCTATTCTCAGACATCCTGCGGCCAATGGGCCTAACCCGACCACAAAAGCTTTCCCTGTTTGGCCGAACTTTGTCGGGCGTGGCAGCCATTTGGTATGCGAAGTTAGAAGATGAGGTAAAGAGAAACTGGGATGAGATGGCTGAGGCCTTCGTTGCACAGTACTCGTACAATACACAGATCGAGATTACAACTCGTGATCTCGAGACGACGAGGCAAGAGGCCAAGGAGACTTTCTCAGACTTCGTAACTCGATGGAGGGCAAAGGCATCGATGATGACCTTGAGGCCTACAGACAAAGATCAAATTAGGATGATTGTGCGCAATCTCCAACCAAAACTCATGTAGAAGATGATCGTGCTCCCCTTTCCCACCTTCTCAGACTTACACGAGATGGGGGTACAGATCGAAGATGCGATGAAGCAAGGTCTGATTGACCAGGACCGGGAGCAACCCCGGAGGACATTTAACCGCAACAACAACGCAGGCCCGAGTGGCGCTGCAAACACAAGGACTTCGGAGGTCAGTATGGTCACCACCAATCCCCCTCCCCAGCCAAGGCCCATGGCGGCCACCCCCTTTTCCAGTACATCCGGGAGCAGTACCCAAGCCCCGAGATTCCAGCCCAGAGGCCAAAGAACCTTTACTCCACTATACATGCCTTTGTCCAAGGTTCTGGGGGTCTTGATTAGAAAGGGACATCTAAAACCCCTAGAGCCGAGGCCGCCACCAAATCCACTCCCCCCCTCTCACAACCCAGCCAAATATTGTGCCTACCACCAGCAGCATGGTCATGATACCGACCATTGTTTCAGGCTGCGTCACGAGGTTCAGGACCTCATCGACAAAAATATTATTCTACCTCCAGATAGACCTAACGTCACAACCAACCCACTCCCTACCCATAACCAAGATCCACCACCCAAAAAAGTCAACTTCATCCAAACTGGGGTCGTATCCTACGATCCTAGTATCTATATTACTCCCTCTCACCTACCCAAGCCGGAGGTGATCCTTCCTGATTGCACCGATTCCTTGTGCATGATGGACGCCTTCACAACCCAATCCGAGTCAAAGGTGGTGACCATTGAAGTTGGAACAGGGCAGGTTTCAGAGGAGAACAGAGTTGTTGAATCTGGGGTCAAGCGGTCTGGAAATTACGCTGGGGGAGCCTATGATCCAAGCGAATACATTTTATCAGTGGGCCGGTCTGAGCTGAGTGTGGGGTTGCCAGAAAAAGCTGAACTGTGCATGATCCAGGGGGACAGACTTGAACAGGGGGCAGATGATCTAGCAACAGTGGAGGAGGACTTCGCCAACCTCCAGTTCTTCAACGACCAAGAATCAGGAGATGCAACAATCAACTGGTTTGAATATGAGGAGTCGGCGGAGGCCACCGGGTGGTTAGATGATCAGCCTGATATTGTGGAGTTTCAGCCAGAGCAGAGCCCGGCAGGGGCGAGGGTATCAATTGTGGCCCGAAGGGCCGAGAGTCAGAATGGATTGCCGGAGAGCGCCGGTACAAAGAATTCCGCTCAGGACTTAAGCATTGTGGATGCAAAGACAATGGAACAACAAGCTGCAGCAACGCAGACAGAACAGGAGAAGTTTTGGGATTCCGAGAGAATCAGAAAGGCAAAGGCCCATGAAGGGGCTGAGAGTGCTGTGGGCACGAGAACGGATGATGCTGTGAGCATATGGGATGAAGGTACTGAGAGTACACATCTGCCGGAACCACACAGGTGTCTTTTGGATGCTAACGGGATGTGGTGGGAAGATGACGACTTATGTCTTGCCCACACAGACGAAGATTGGGGAGTAAATCAACCAGACAGCACCTGGTACCTCGATGAGGTGGACCACATGACCAGGAGTGGGCGGTACTTCAAGCTCCCGCACCTAGACCAACCAGAAGCATCTGGTAAAGACAAGGAAGTTGAGAAACAGAGAGAGAAACAGATTGAAGAAGAAGCTGTGTTGAGGCAGTTAAAGAAGATACAAGCAGACATCTCCATCTGGGGACTGCTTATGGCTTCACAAGTACACAGACAGGCTGTCCTATCTGCCATGGGCAAAGCCAAACTCTCAATCGATACTACACCAGAGCAGCTGGTTGGGCTGGTTTTTCCGGGAGGGGGTTCCCCGGTATTAACCTTTTCAGACAAGGAACTGCCGCCTGAGGGCGTAAATCATAACAAACCTCTCTACATTTCCGTGGAATGTAGAGACAAGTGGATACCGGTGGTACTTGTTGATACCGGGTCTGCTATCAATGTCTGCCCAGCCAGAACAGCGTATGCAATCGGGTTGAAGCCCGCGGACTTCGTCCCAACCACTCAGGTGATCAAAGCATACGATAATACAAGTCGAGAGGTGATGGGGACCGTCAAGATTCAGACGAAGGTTGGACCTGGACAACACGAGATAGATTTCCATGTCTTGGAGGTTCCCGCAACTTTCAACCTGCTTCTGGGGCGACCGTGGTTGCATCAGGTGAAGGCCGTCTCGTCTACTCTGCATCAAATGGTGAAATACCCCTGTGGAAAGGGAGTAGCCATTGTGTTTGGGAATTCATCGATCCATCCCCCTCCGGAGGTGTCTACACCAGTCCTAGAAATAGAGCACGGCATGGAGGACGTGTTTATGTCAGGATTTACTCTGGCCGAGGCCCGGGTTGTGCAAAACATTATGGCTGTGAATGAGGGTATGTACGTCAGTGCTCAATCCGTCTACCTCATGAACAAGCTACAACACATCCCCGGGATGGGATTAGGAAGGAGCGGCAGGAAAGGCGTCGCAACATTGGCCGAAGTGCCACACAACCTGCATACCTTTGGACTAGGTTATCTGCCCACCAAAGAGGACTGGGCGAGGAAAGGGAAAGAAATGGCCGGAAGGGCCAGAGCAAAGCAGGCTGGGAAGCCATTTGACTTGATGCATAGGCCCATTCAGGGCACCCTGAACGGACGCTTCGTCCGGGAGGGGGAGGATTTTCCATTTTGCGGCTTCCCAGAACCATGGATAAACGCGGAGAAGAAGCGCGTGCCTGGTTTCGAGATCTTTTTCGACCTGCAACTACCCGGGGATGACGTTGCCGCAGAGCAGACAAACCCAACAGCTAAGGTTGAGCGGAATAAGGCAGTGGATCCCGAGGGCATTGAATTTGAAATGGGGGTAGCGCTGGCATGTCTACTCTCTGATCCTCTGATCGACCATAAGTGCTTGGGGGATAACTCCGAGGTTTCCATGATTGGGGATGAAACGGCTGCGAGCCAACCAGCAGCTATCTTGGATGCATCTATCGCACCCTCTCTCACTTGGCAGTACGAGGAGGGATTTTTGTCCAGCAGCACCGGGTCAGGTAGTGAGCCGGAATCTGATTCCACCGAGTCTTGTGAGTCGGAATCAGGTTCCAGCTCGACTGAGTCTGAGTCTGGTACTCCTGGGGATGTTAACCCGGATGCCACAGTCCTGTCTAGGTCGTCTTTTTCCTTTTCATTTGAGTCTATTATAACTGATGAATTGGATGATCTGGCAGTGCCTAATGAGAATGAACTATCTGTGGTTTCCGAGTATTTTTCTGTGCCCCTAATTTATTGCATTAATTCAGACTTTCAAAATTTTGATGAAAACGAATAGGACGAAGTTCCTCCGGTTTTACAACGTTTAATTGAGCAAGAGCAAGAGAGATTTGTCAAACCATTAATGGATGAAATCATTACCATGAACATTGGTACTGAGGAGGACCCGCGGCTGGTCCAGATCGGGTCCACGTTGTCTTCGGAGGAACGCGAGCGACTAGTTGCTTTATTAAAAGATTTCAAAGATGTTTTCGCGTGGTCCTACGAAGACATGCCTGGAATCGATCCTGAGATTGTACAGCATCGGATCCCCCTTGACCCCGAGGCTCGACCTGTCAAACAGAAACTCAGAAGGATCCGCCCGGACTGGGCTCTCAAGATTAAGGAAGAGGTCACCAAGCAAATCGACGCAGGCTTCCTGCTGGTATCTGAATATCCAACTTGGTTGGCCAACATTGTTCCGGTGCCGAAGAAGGATGGCAGGATCCGGGTATGTGTGGACTTCAGGGATTTCAACAGAGCTAGTCCGAAGGACGACTTCCCTTTACCGCACATCGATGAGTTAGTAGATTTCACAGCAGGGCATGCATTGCTCTCATTTATGGATGGCTTCTCAGGATACAACCAAATAGTGATGGCACCAGAAGACAGGGAAAAGACTGCATTCACCACCCCGTGGGGGACATACTGCTACAGGGTAATGCCGTTTGGGTTGAAGAACGCTGGAGCTACTTATCAACGGGCCGCGACCACAATATTACATGATATGATCCACAAAGAGGTTGAGGTGTATGTGGACGACATGATTGTCAAGTCCAAAGAAAGAGAGGGCCACTACACCGCCTTGCACAAGTTTTTCCAAAGGATCAGGGAATTCCGGTTGCGGCTGAACCCTCAAAAATGTACGTTTGGTGTTACAGCGGGAAAAATGCTGGGGTTTCTGATTACACAAAGGGGCATCGAAGTCGACCCTTCCAAAATCAAGGCCATCCTAGAAATGCCCCCACCAAGGACTGAAAAGGAGGTGAGAGGCTTTCTGGGTAAAGTGCAATTCATAAGACGGTTTATCTCAAAATTAACCTTGACTTGTGAACCACTTTTTGGTCTCTTGAAGAAAGGCAAGAAGTTCCAATGGGACGGCCGATGTCAAGCTGCGTTTGAGCAGATTAAAGAATATCTACAGAACCCACCCGTTTTATCACCACCAGAACCAGGGAAACCGTTGATTTTGTACCTATCAGTGACTGAGACCACAATGGGCTGTATGCTCGCACAAGAGTCTGAAGACAGGTTGGAGAGAGCCATCTACTATCTGAGCAAGAAGATGCTAGAGTATGAGACTCGGTACACACCGTTGGAGAAGGCTTGCTTAGCTTTGGTATGGGCTACCAGGAAGCTGCGGCACTACCTGTTAGCTCACTCTGTAATGTTGGTTTCACGACTTGATCCCATCAAATATCTTTTCGAGAAACCGGCGCTTACGGGTAGGCTAGCTCGTTGGTTGCTTTTGCTCTCCGAATTTGATCTCACGTACGTGACACGCAAGTCAGTAAAAGGAAGAGCAGTGGCAGAGTTCCTTGCCGACCATCCGGTTGAGGAGGATGAAGCAGTGGAATACTTGTTCCCAGATGAAGCCATTTTGCATATCGATGATGAAGCTTGGACGATGTACTTTGACGGAGCGTCAAATCAACATGGGTACGGAATAGGAGTGTTGCTGATAGCACCCGATAATTCCCGTATCCCTCTAGCCTTCAAACTCCGGTTCAAAGTCTCGAACAATGAAGCAGAATACGAGGCGTGTATCGCTGGTCTAGAAGCAGCCCTGGAACTAGGGGCAAGACGGTTGGACGTCATCGGGGATTCGAACCTTGTTGTGTCTCAAGCTAAAGGAGACTGGAAAGTAAAAGAAGAAAATATGATGATGTATCACCAGACCCTGGATTTGCTCCTTCCTCGGTTTGAGAAGCTAAGTTTTACCCATCTACTAAGAGAGAACAACAGGTTCGCAGATTCTTTAGCAACTTTGTCATCTATGATAGACATCCCGTGTGGAGTCCGGATGCGTCCAGTTATCATCGATCAGAAATTTGCACATGCCTATGAGTCGATTGCAGCCATAGATGAAGTTCAGGACGAAAACCCCTGGTACTACGACATTTGGAATTTCTTGGAGAAGGAAGCATACCCGCCAGGGGTAAACGCCAAGGACAAAAGGGCAATAAGAAGATTGGCCGTTCAGTTCATCATCTGTGGGGGTAAGCTGTATAGAAGAGGTCATCTGGGAATGCATAAACTGTGTGTTGATGCCGAAGAATCAAAGAGTCTAATGGAAGCCATCCATGGAGGGGAATGTGGAGCACATATGAATGGGGTAATGCTAGCACGAAAGATTCTCAGACAAGGTTACTACTGGTCCACCATGGAGGAGGATTGTATTGGTTTTGTTCGGCGATGCCATAAATGTCAGATCCATGCAAATCGCATGAACATCCCGCCATCAAAGCTGTACAACATGACTTCGCCATGGCCATTTTCAGTCTGGGGAATTGATGTGATCGGAGCTGTCACGCCAAAGGGGTCGAATGGGCATGAGTTCATCTTGGTAGCGATAGATTATTTCACAAAGTGGGTTGAGGCCCAATCTTATGCGGTGTTGAAGGCTTCGCACGTTGCAAAGTTTATCAGAAACAACATCATCTGTCGCTACGGAGTCCCAAATGAGATAATTTCAGATAACGGTTCCCACTTCAAGAAGGAAGTGATAGACTTGTTGGAAAAATACAACGTGGCTTTTCATAAGTCATCCACCTACCGGCCGCAAACCAATGGAGCGGTTGAGGCCGCCAACAAGAATATCAAGCGCATACTGCAGAAGATGGTGGAAACCTACCGGGATTGGCCAGATAAGCTGCCGTTTGCTTTATGGGGCTACCGAACTTCGATCAGAACTTCTACTGGGGCGACTCCGTATTCATTGGTTTATGGGATGGAGGCCGTTCTATCTATTGAGATCGAGGTTCCGTCACTACGAGTATTGGCTGAATGCCAGATAGCCGAAGCGGATTGGCAGCAAAACAGATTTGAGGAACTCATGCTTTTCGATGATAGAAGACTGAAAGCACTGTACCACATTCAAGGTTATCAACGCAGAATCGCCCGGGCTTTTAACAAGAAGGTTAAGTCCAGAAATTTAAAGGAAGGAGATTTGGTACTCAAGGACAACCGAGCTCCCATCCACGACCCTAGGGGCAAGTTCAGACCTAATTGGACTGGTCCTTACATCATCAAGTCAATCTGGTCAGGTGGAGCTGTGGTTCTGATGGATCTGGATGGCTTAGAGTTTTCACAACCGATCAACATGGACAAGTTGAAGAAATACTACCCTTGAGAGGCTCGCTAGGCCGAAAACCCGAAAGGGCGACCTAGGCAAAACTCAGAGCACAAAAAATTTGAAAATATAAAAACTGAGCTCGCAAGGTTGAAAACCCGCAAAGGGCGGCCTTGGCAAAAGTTAGAGCGCAAAAGGAGAGTAAAAATACCCGAGCGAACCTAAGCCTGAACTACGTAAGGCTTGATTCCCATCTTTGGGATACGTAGGCAGCTTCATCCTGAAGTTCAGCCATAAATATTTTCCCCGATCAACTTTGTCCATTTTGATCATCTCAGTCATCCTTGTCCATCAGCATTCATCGTAATCTCCGGTGCAGTGCTATTCAGACTAGGGGCAACTTTCCGTTGCCAGGAAGTGCTATGGTACCATTCAGACTAGGGGCAACTTTCCAGTTGCTAGGATCCGGAGTTGTGCATCTCAGTGACAGATCTCAGGCGTGTCCAGTTCTGATCCTTATCGAAAATAGTTTTGAAAAGTTTTAATAAAAGTTGACTTTGTTCAAATTAATCTTTTCACAACTAAGACCATTTTTGGACCAAAAGCGGAAAATTTTCAGTACCACAACCTTCAATTTCATTGATTTCAAAACAGAGTTATCCTGCTCTTGCATACAATTGAAGTTGCTTTTTATTACACTCATAACGAAAACTTGAAAGTACTAATAAAGCAATAAATCTGGGGCATAGTCAAGTCAGGTGTCCCTGCGCCCCTTCCCAGAGCTGGTTGAAGCTTCCGATGCCGACCTAGGCCCAGTCTGTGCCTCCTCATTGAGCCAATCCCAGCACTCGTCAGACAAAGCATAACTAAAGGTAGGGGCGGGGGCCACGAGCTCCCTAATTCTCCACGCTGCGGCCTGCCGAGCCAACTATGCGCCTCGAACCGGAAATGTAGCCGGGTACTCAATCCCCTCCGGAGGGCAAGTCTGATCATGGCCGAACTGGCGCAATATACAGAACGAAAAGTAGAATACACAGTGGGTCAAGCCAATCAAGCGAACCCCGACCTGTCGGGACATGCTGTAGCTCATTACCGGGAGATTGAGCCAAGGGCAGCGCCACGCAATGCGATCTGCTGACAAGTTGCACATCCATTCAAACCACCATCCCTCATCAAGGGCGTCGACCAGGCGTTGTCGAAAGAAGTAGTCGCGGGCTGAGTAAGCAGGACAAGAGTCCACAACTTGCAATTTATCCATCAACCATATCTGGGGAGGGATGAAAAATGAGAGAATAAAGAATAGAGAGATGTGCGATGAGAGAAAAGTAAGATAAGGGTCTTGTGAGAAAAACTGAGCCTGAGGGCCGAGTGATATGAGCAAATACATATGTGAGATCGGGTGGGAAACATTACCTGCAGTAGTAGTGGCCTCCCTGCAAATCTGGTTGTCTCCCGACGGTAGAAGGCATCCAGGCCCATCAGTGTCTCGGCCAATGTCATGGCGATGCAACTCTTTCCCTCTTTCAAGCCTTGAGCAACTTCAATCAGACGGACGCTGGATCCTCCAAAGCTTGAGGCAAACAGAAAATGAGATAGCATGCACAAGCAGAGAGCATGTTGTCGAAAACCTTGCCGATAATGGTCACCGCGGTCACCGGCATCGGAGAATCGGTAAACCAGGCTCGGGATATCCAACCTCCCGTTACAAATCAGGGATCGAGCATCATGCGCAGAGAGCCCGCACATCCGCCCTAAGTATTGAGCATAGCCAAAGTTGAGTTGGGGCAAGAGTTCCTCGCCGCGTTCGGATTCCAGCAAGACTTGAAAATCTTCAAAAGTAGGACATACCTCTTGACCGCCGAAGCTGAAAACGTGCGTCACCGGGTTCCAAAACTTCGCCGCGGCATGGAGGAAAGGAAGGTGCAGTGGAGTGCGGCTCAACGGGAATAGTGCATTTAAGCCGAAACCCCGGAAGTTCAACTTTTCCGAGCGGTCTAGAGAAGAGATCCAAGATGTGAGATTTTCTGCGAGAAATGCCTCCATTTTTGTGAGAAACGGTGATGAAATGAATAAGTTCCAGGGTTGGGGCTTTTATAGGGAGGTAAAACACTATTCAAAGGACACGTGTCAAAATTCTGGGAGTTGCGGGAGAGATGGCCGGCCGGCCGTCTATTCTAGTAGGCCGGCCACCCTCCAATCCCCAAAAGCAAGTGGGCCCCACCATGCTCATTGGTCCTGTTTACCCTCCGGAAGGAAATTTGAGGCATCTCGATGCATCGGGAATGTCAAAGGCCTCCATTTCTCTCAGTTTCGGATGCGTTCCGTCACCCAGATCATCTGAATGTACGCTTTGTTTTGCCCATCGAGTTATTGTTTTGCTTATCGAGTTGTCGTTTTGTTTATCGAGTTGTAAGTTTTGTCGAGCTGTCACATTTGGTGTTTTGAGTTGTTACTCTTTTGTTTACGCAATTTTGTTAAGTCTCGTTTATCGAGTCGTTAACATTGTTGTGTTTTGCTTATCGAGTTGTAAACTTGTTAAGATCTTGTCTTTTCTTAACGAGTTGAGTTGTTTGTTTTGTTGTGTCGACTCATTACCTGACCCGGTAAATACACAAGGCACATTTTCATTCAATTCCATTTTGTGCAAAATGATGCGATGCGATGCTAAGAGTTTCAAATACAAGCACATTTTCAAAAGCTGTTTCATTCCATCATGTTTTACAACAAAAATAGAGGTACAAGTTTTACATAAAATAAAACTGCCTAACAATATGCAAAGTGCTACAAACTACTAGCAAAAAGTAAAATAAAGCAGGAAATAGCATCAATGTCCTCGGGAACGGGAATGAGGGGGCCCTCTCATCCTCTTCTGCGGGATAACCTCTGCACCATCATCACCATCCGGGTCAGAGCTATCATCCTCCGGATCCCCCTCAGCCTGGTCTCCACTCCCGGAACCAAGACTAGAGCCTCCCTCCTCAGCAGATGTCTCTGACTCACGGTCTGCGACCTCCTCATCCTCCTCCTCAATAATGGGTGCCCTGCGTCTGCGAGACGACCCTACTCCTCGAGCTCCCCGAAAAGGCCTAGATGGCCCAGCTCCCCGAAAAGGCCCAGATGGCCCAGTACCTCGAACAGGCCCAGTACCTCGACTTCCCTGAGAAGGCCCGGGTGGCCTGGCCTGCGACGGTGCATATACAGGAGGCATCTGAAAATGAAGAGTGCAATACATCAGTTTAAATATGAAAAGCAGATGCAAGTACAGTATGCGAGAGGGGTGTGTGTCAGATATGCTCTATACAGCCTATCAATACAGCAGAGCGTTCAAAACCAGTATGTCACCAGAAATATGCTAAATACAGAAAAGATGAACAATACCTGCACACCCACGATGGCCAGCTGTGCCTCCCTCCGTAGGATCATGCCCTCGAATGTGGCCAGCATCCCGAGCTGCTCGTCCGTGTACTCAACTGGAGGCTGCAAGTACAAATGCAAGACTATCAGTGAAGGAATGAATGTCCAAACATTTAACTGATAAATCAAAGTTGAAAAACATACCGGGGGTGAATCAGGGTCTCTGACATATCTATGGTCAGGAAGAGGAGGCTCTAGCAGAACCTGGTAAGGAGTCCCGAACTGCCAACTCGTCAACTCGGTCGGCATGTCTGGCCACCCAGGATGATAAAGAGACGGAGGGATCGGAGGAATCGAACTACCTCTCCCCCTAGACGCACTAGCTCTGCTAGAGGAGGGGATATCCGTGGCATGAGCCCGACTCTACGATGGTACATCAGTAGACCTCCGTGACGGAGCACGCACTCCCGTCAAGGGGGGCATCAGATATATGCGACGATAGGTGGCATAGCCCCCCTCCATGAGATGTAACAAAGCATCGGTGCCCTGCATGTCATTAATGACCTCCTGGGCAGAGAGTCTATCGGCAGTCCGCATAGTGGCTGGAGGTACAGCAGGAGGGTCCTGAGAATCGTACCCCCACACCTGACGCAGAAAGCGTTCCCCCAGGAACCATGCCCTACCAACAGGTCCTTCGAGTAGGAACCTATACTGGGAATTGCTCGACCCTCCGGGATACTGATGTCGGAGACCATCACCTAAGATCGCCCAGGGCTGCCAAGTAATCTGCGGATAACCAGTGCACAGATCCATCAGAAATCAGGAACATACAGGGCAGGTCAAAGATGAAAATAAAAGGGACTAAGGGTTCTGAAATACCTCTGTCGCCCGCACAGTATCAAAATACTGTCGCAGGTAGAAGAGAGTCTCTCGAGGTCTCGGTCGGTGCTCGCCCTCGAATACCAGTGAAAACGGAGTCGTAAGGAGTCCTGCCACCTCCATCTCCGGGGCTAATGTGGGAAAGTATACGTACACCCATAGCTGAGAAAAACAGTACAGAATGTGAATACAAAATGCCAAGGGCAGAATACAGAGTGCAAAGTGCGTCGTATGTGCAATGAACAAGTAATGAAGAGCAGAAATGTAAATCAAGAGGACAGAACGTACCTCCCAGGCTCTCCAATAGCCGCCGAGTAAGTCTCCCCGCCCGTGAGAGGCTGCACTCATGTAACAATAGAGGGTAGCCAGGCCAGCGCCACCCCAGTCATACCGACTGACCTGTGATAGGTCCACTAGGGCACTCAGAAGATACAACCCAACAGTGTTCCCCCTATCGGCAAACAGAGTGGTGCCAAAGAGGAACATAAGGAAGCCACGGGCGTACTGCTCGACCTCCCCAGGAGACTCAGGCTCCATCTCCGGCCTCCGGAAATGGGAAGAGAACCAAGTGTACCGGACTCTCCCGGAAGCTCTGTCTACAGGTGGACGGGCCCCTAACAGATGTAACCATGCGGCCTCCCACTCTCCCATATCCTCGTCATAAGGAATGGGCCAACCGCCTATGTCTAGGCCGGTGAGTACGGCAAAGTCTAGCGGAGTCATGGTCATATCCCCAGTGGCAGAAAAATGGAAAGAATTGGTGGTGTCCCACCATCTCTCCACCAAGGCAGCTAACAATGTCCTGCTGGCAGGGCAGCGTGATAATCCCACGCAGAATGCTCCGAATCCTGCTAGGTCAACCAGATCCCGAACAGCCTCTGGAAGCTCAGCGTACCAGTCTCTCGCGGCGGTAGAGCCATATCCGCGCACGGTGCGATCGCCAACCTGGATTCAGAATGAATACATGTGTCAGTGATGAAATAAATGAGCTGTGTGCTAATGAAATGAATGAGCTGTGTGCAAATCAAATCAAATTTCTAATTTCAGAAAAACCAGTGGGCTGCGTGTTCACTTCTATCTGGGCTGCGTGTTCAGTAAATTTGTTATTTGGGCTGCGTGTTCAAATTTCAGAAAATCAGAGTCAGGGCTGCGGTTTCTGTTCTCTATCTATGTGGGCTGCGTGTTCACTTCTATCTGGGCTGCGTGTTCAGTAAATTTGTTATTTGGGCTGCGTGTTCAGATTTCAGAAAATCAGAGTCAGGGCTGTGGTTTCTGTTCTCTATCTATGTGGGCTGCGTGTTCACTTCTATCTGGGCTGCGTGTTCAGTAAATTTGTTATTTGGGCTGTGTGTTCAAATTTCAGAAAATCAGAGTCAGGGCTGCGGTTTCTGTTCTCTATCTATGTGGGCTGCGTGTTCACTTCTATCTGGGCTGCGTGTTCAGTAAATTTGTTATTTGGGCTGCGTGTTCAGATTTCAGAAAATCAGAGTAAGGGCTGCGGTTTCTGTTCTCTATCTATGTGGGCTGCGTGTTCACTTCTATCTGGGCTGCGTGTTCAGTAAATTTGTTATTTGGGCTGCGTGTTCAAATTTCAGAAAATCAGAGTCAGGGCTGCGGTTTCTGTTCTCTATCTATGTGGGCTGCGTGTTCACTTCTATCTGGGCTGCGTGTTCAGTAAATTTGTTATTTGGGCTGCGTGTTCAGATTTCAGAAAATCAGAGTCAGGGCTGCGGTTTCTGTTCTCTATCTATGTGGGCTGCGTGTTCGGTAAATTTGTTATTTGGGCTGCGTGTTCAAATTTCAGAAAATCAGAGTCAGGGCTGCGGTTTCTGTTCTCTATTTATGTGGGTTGCGTGTTCACTATTTAACTGGGCTGCGTGTTCAGTAAATTTGTCATTTGGGCTGCGTGTTCAAATTTCAGAAAATCAGAGTCAGGGCTGCGGTTTTTGTTCTCTATTTATGTGGGCTGCGTGTTCACCTTCTATCTGGGCTGCGTGTTCAGTAAATTTGTTATTTGGGCTGCGTGTTCAAATTTCAGAAAATCAGTGGGCTGCGTGTTCACTCCAATTCGGGCTGTGTGTCCAACTCTAAATCAGTGTGTGCCGAGTGTTCACCTAAACGATGGACTGTGTGTTCAACATTCAAGGATGGGCTATGCGTTCATTTCAAAATTCAAGTATTGGGCCGTGAGTTCAATTTTCAATCAGTGTATGCCGTGTGCTCACAATTAATTCATAGGCTGATGTGTTCAGAAATTCAAGTGTTCGAACCGTGTGTTCAGGATGCAAATAAAGTGCTGTGTCATGGACTAAACTATGTGTATACTAGCATGACAAAGGCACGAAATACGAGAAAAATGTAGGAAATAAAGTAAAATACCTCTCGTGCATCGTGAGAGAGGTGTTGCTCTGGCTCTCGCAAAAGTAAATCCCCGGGTGCCCGGTCATTGAACCCAGTGAAACGACGAAAAACGGCCCGCGGAAGCACATGTACCGGTGGAGCGTATCTCCCGGGAATAAAAGGGCGAACTCTCGGGGGCAATGTCAAAAAATCAAAGTCATCCCCGGCACCTGGAGGACCTCCGCCGTGAGGAAAATCACCCGCCATTTCAAGAAATCTGCAAAAGGAGCAAAAAATGAGCAAAATGAGCCAAAATTGGAAAAAGTCAACAAAAGTCAACTCTCGGGAAATGGAAAAGTCAACAAAAGTCAACTCCCGAGAAAATCTTCCAAATATTAAGACAAACTTTCCTCAAGTGGTGAAAATGAGAAGAGAGGCCCCGAAATCAAAATTTGATCGGTTCAAAGTGCTTAAAACTGAAAGATTTCGCGAAAACAACTTGCGTGGAAGGCCGAAAAGCGCGTATAAAATGCAGATCTGAAGAGAAAAATGGTCTGGGGAGCAAGGGAAGGAGTTTTCACAGCTTTGGGAGTGATTTCGGATTGAATGGAGGTGGATATATATAGAAATGGGAAAAATGACCAAAATGCCCCTGCTTTTGGGCAGGTGGCCGGCCGGCCACCTTTTCTGGCTGGCCGGCCATTCCCTTTTTCTTCCCTAGCCGGTGGCCTCCCCAAGGGCAACCACCTGGCCGGTGGTGGTCCCCACACCCCCCTCTAGCTCCCTGCAAATTTTGAGGAAGATCGGAGTTCCCGGGACCTGAAAAAGTTCAAGAAAAGTGCACTTTCTGGCGCGAAATCTGCTCCGCCGGAACTTCAGCTGCAATTTCTGACATGTGTCTCATCATTACTCATCAAAATCAAGGTGTATCCTTTTTGAACTTGTTGTAACCTCTCCGGGAGGTTAATCAGAGGCCGCGATCAAGTTGCCGTCACCGAAGTGCGCGTTTCCTAGCTCGTTGGGCACCCTGATTTATGCTCGTTTTGCATTGTTTTGCATATAACTTGCATTCCTATGAGCATTTTGCATTGTCATACATGTTTTCTTAGTCTACCACACCTCTGTGTTTGAGCGTGCGTTGTCACGCACGTTCCTTTCTCCCATTGCGATGCATTCACTCGCCGACACTGCGTGTGTCAAACTTTCGGAACCACAGGAATCACATTGAATATATGTTGTTAGCATATTGTTCTTGTTGAATTTCTCTCTTTTGCAGGCACGATATTGTATGTACGGTTCATTTGAGGCTGGTGCGACTAGACGAATCACGCAGGTATCGTATCTTCTCCGTGTGAGACGCGACGAGAATCGAATGATTCTCCGCATTCCTAACTGCATGAAATGTAGTTGTTGCTTTGCATTCTTGCTTAAAACTGTTGCATCTATTTGCGAATACTTGCCTCATTATAGCTTGCTGCATTTGCATGATCATTTGGCTCCGTGCATATCGCTTTGCATTTTGCCCCTGCCTGCGGGCACGCCTGAGGGCACATATCTCTGCTTATCTTGTTTGATTGTCTAAGTCTTCGGCCTTGTCAAAAATGGGTCGTCTCTGGGCTTTGACATTCACTCCCGTCATTTCTTGACTTCCGAGTTCTGTCAAAGAGGGGCAACTGTAGACACCCCATTTTTGACTGACCTTAAGACTCAGATGTCACCGATTGAGCACTCGGTGATGTTGCATATTGTGCTCGTTCAGAAGTCTCAGAGTCGCGGCCGTGCGCCCTGCCTCCGGACTTCCGAACCCTCTTCTGTGCCTTGCCTCGGTTTGCGAACCAGACTCGGTTTTCTCTGTTTTCTTTCCTCAGGGGAGGGAGACGTCCAGTAGACCATCTCTCAGTGGCCGTGGGCTACATTTCGTGGCCGTAGGCCATTTTGCCCATTTCGGAGCCCGGTCCCCGGTTTTCGGAGCCGTCAGGCCGTGTGCCTCGGTTCGGGACCACCCAACCATCTCCGAGTCCTCCGGTTTTTGGCATGCATCTCATTTACTCCCTTTCAAGGGACACTGGGGTCTTAGATACCCACTTCGTGGCCAAACACCCCTTTCGGTGCTTAACGGCCGGTTTTCGGGATCCCGAACTGCGTGTTTTGGCCCCCGAGCATTCGTTTTGCATCGGTTTTTGTTCATTTTTGGCAGGTACCTCTGTTTTATCACCAGGAAGATCACTGGAGGGTGGGATCACAGTAATTGTCTCAAACAACCAGTTATGCTCCTCCGGCGCCCCCCGGCGCCCGTTTTTCTCACTTCCGGGCTAATGTTGAACACCCTAGGGCCTTTTTCTTTGAGCCAAAACCACATATTTGTGTTGTACACACATGGGAGGACCCTAAAAAATGGTGCTCGGCCAGTAATTATTCTTTTCATTTTTGAGCCTCTCCTAGGGTTGGATTGTTGTTCCTCCTTGTTCAGAGTTGCCAAATTCCAACCACAGGGCCTTGAAGAGGGGACATGGGAGGACACCAATGTATAGAGCTCGGCCAGCAATTCTCACTTTCCTTTTTTGCCCCTAGCCGGCCGGCTAGGGGGGGTGGCCGGCCGGCCACCTCCAATAAAAATGCCTGGCCGGCCTGCATCCTCTCAGTGCATACTTTACAGCTGTATAGCTGTTTCCCCCAGATAAGACCTGTATCCGGGGGATATTTTGGAGGGGAACACTTGGGTGCATTTCCCTCCACCTTTACACCCCTCCTTTTGTCCATATAAGGCAGCCAAGAACTTGTCCCAAGGGTTAGAAATTTTGCTCTCAAGCATACATACACTCCTCTATCTCCATTTCTCTAAAATCTTCAAGTTTTGGTGCCTTTTGTTCATCCTCATCAAGCACTACCATCACCACTCCATTTCCAGCAACAAGAAGAGGTTCTTAGAGGCTTAGAAGCAACATTTCTCAAGTCAAGAAGCAAGGAAAGAAAGGTCTTCAAGGGTAAGTCTCAATCCCTCTCTTTCACACCATTTTCTTGTCTCTTTTCTTAACCTTACTTGCTCACTGTTTTGAGCTCCGACCAATACTGAAAGTGGTCCTCTTTTGAGCTATTCTTGATGTTTGTTTAAGGGCTCAACCCTGTTTGAGCCCTCTATCTTACACTTGTTTCAATATCCTCTTATATGCCATTATTTTGCATTGAATATTTGGCCTATGTGTGATCTGATTTGGAGTATCTCATGAACTGATATTGTGTCTATTTTGAGCCCCTCTTCAACATTGAAGAAGGGCTCAACCTCGTTTTCATGCTCCATATGCCACTTGCTTTGAATCCATGTTTAGCCCTTGTTTTTGCATGCTTCATCTAGTTCATGTGTGATCTATTTCTGAGCCTGGTATAAACTATAAGTGGGCCTATTTTGAGCCCCTCTTCAACATTGAAGAAGGGCTAAACCCTGTTTGGCCTCTCTATCATGCACTTGCTTCATAATCTCTCACATTTACCGTAAATTTGCATGATTTTTTTGGCCTACATGTGATCTGTTTTGGAGCATGTCATGAACTGTGAGTAGGCTTATTTTGGGTCCCTCTACAACATTTTAGAAGGGATAAACTTTTTTGGGGGTCTCCATGTTATACTTGTCATTATACCCCTCTTTCACCCCCATTTTTGCATGCTTTGTTAAGCCTATCTAGATTCTGTTTTCGGCCATCATCAGGTCTGGAAAGAGTCATATTTTGATCTTATTGACATATTTCATGAAGGGTATTTTCTGGTTTGATGAATGTTTGGGGTACCTCATGTTATAACCTTTGTTGGCTTCAATCTTGCATGGCATTTCTAGCATGTTTGCATACTATTTTTGGGGTCGTCATCTACTGTAAATGTGCATATTTTTGGCCCCTATTCAGTGTTATAGAAGGGAATTTTTCTGTTTGGGCTTTGCATTTACCATCTACTTCAATACCCCTCTCTCGGCCCCTATTTTTGCATGCCATTGTTGCCCTATCTATGATTGCTGTTTGGCCTTGTTTTCTACTGAAAAAATTCTTGTCTTGGGGCTGCCTTGCTACTGTGTTTTCATTCCATGTCCATATTGTGCATGCATTGCATAGCTATAGGCCATTTCGGGTGCTTAATATCGCATTTCGGGACCATTCCGTGCATTTGGTGTCATTTCCCCACCTTTCGGGACTGTTTTGCATCATTTGTGAGTGCTGAAATTCATTTGCATGTGTTGCATATCATTTCCATGCCATTTCATGCCTGTATGCCATTGCCTCGGTTTGCGTGCCCGTGTGCACGCATTTCGAGGCACTTCATTTTCATCTATTGGCCTCTTGTGTGGGTGCGGCTGAGGCTCTCCCATGTTAGTGTAAGTCCATTTTGCATTCTGTATGTCATTTTAGTCTCATTGCACCATGTATGCCGTTGCCTCGGTTTGCGTGCCCGTGTGCACGCATTTCGAGGCATCTCATTTTCGTCTCACGGCCTCTTATGTGAGTGTGGCTGAGGTTCTCTCATGTTAGTATAAGCCCATATTGCATTGCGTATCTCATTTTAGTCCTGTTGCATTCCGTATGCCATTTTCTCGGTTTGCGTGCCCGTGGGCATGTATTTCGAGACATCTCATTTTAGTCTCATTGTATATCATATTTCAGGCCATTTCATGCCTTTATGTCATTGCCTCGGTTTGCGTGCCCGTGTGCACGCATTTCGAGACATCTCATTTTCATCTCACGGCCTCTTATGTGAGTGTGGCTGAGGTCCACTCGTGATAGTGTAAGTCCAATTTGCATTGCGTATGCCATTTCATGCCTTAGGATCGTTTTCTCGGTTTGCGTGCCCGCGTGCACGCATTTCGAGGCATCTCATTTTCATAGCATTGTGCATGCTAGGTCATATGTTAGCTGCATTTCATGCATATCATGCATATTGCATCGTGTTCGGGATAGGAGTTAGCCCGGGCACGGGAAACGAGGTACGTTCCGTACTCCGAGTGACGGAACGGATCTCAATTCCCAAGTCACCGACACTCCGGATTATCCATGATGGAGTTAGGTTTTGTTGTAGCATTCATATGCATTCATCCTATATTGAGTTGTGCAATTCGGCTCCTCGGCCATCATGCATCGAGATGCCTGATTGGTGGCGCGAGGATCGAGGCATGCATATATTTGTGAAATACATTGCTATGCCCCTTTCCTGCTCTCTGTTGCAGCATATCCAGAATCAGCACTCTTCCGGGACTTGGCACGCATTTCGAGAAACATTGCAAACAGAGGCTAGTTGGGGCATTCCAGTGGATTTCCGCGCAAGGCAGCCCAAACATACATCGTTCATCAGAAGCAAGGCAGTCCCTGGCTTGCATGCCAGTTTTACATTTTTCTTATTTAATCTGTTAATTAATTAGGAATTTGTATATTATTCGGACTGTAATATTTGGACTGTATTATTCTTTTATTTGGGACTGTATATTTATTTGGACCCTCTGCGCGAGGGCATAATTGTAATAAGTGTGGGTGAGTGTGATGTATGTCTTCCAACCCCACGTCTTTCTCCCTTTTATTTATCTGCTTATGATGGTTAGATATAGGGCATATTTCAATTAGCATACAGTATGACAGCATGTTTGCATCATTCATCTGTTTTGCACGCACCGGGCTCGGCGCATCATACAAACTGCATTTGTATTTCAATTCCAAATTGAATACGTGTTAGTTGTAGCATCATCATATGCCATGTTTAGAATAGCCGAGCCTGCTATAGTTTGCATTTTTGCATGTGTTGCATTAGGCATTTCTGTATACTTAGGATCATGCATGATTTCTAATGAGTTTCTGTTTTGGCTTGGAGTACTCGGTAAGTTTTATGCTTTAGCATCCTTGCATGCGTGTGAGTGTTGCCATGATAGCATGCTTGCCATGAGGCTATTTGCTTATGTGATATAACTGCCTTGAATGCCTGTGGGTGGAGGTTGAGTTATTTGGATTGGGACAATTCATCAAATGTTTGTTTTAAGCCCACTAGATAGTGGCAACACTATGTTTTCTAAGCCCACCTGAGGGTGGCAGAATCTGCATTTTAAGCCTACCTGTGGGTAGCAAACCATCCTTCAAACAAACAAACATGAAATGTTTTGTTCCAATTCAGACGATTCAGTCTATACTTGTATGCTGTGCGAATCACATAGTAACCTAGGCTAATAACCGGAATAAGAACATACAATGTTTTCAAAATGAGATATCATGGTTAGTAGAGGCTGGTCTTTGACCGGGCGAGCGGGGGTGCTCACGAAGTGACCTTCCCCAATCGTACCCAAGTTCCCGAGCCGAGGCAACTTTGGTGATGACGGACACGTGGCCTTTGGCACCGAGTCAGGGTTTCCTAAATTTCCCATTAAAAAATATTTAGGTGGCGACTCTGTATCTGGCAAAGCAGTCCATGTTTGGCACTTCTTTCAAAAAATCTGTTTTCAAAACGATTTGTCGGATTTGGACTCTTTGGTTCGAGATTTAGAACCGTGACATTTGAGTCCTTCGAACTGTAGTGACCCAATATCGAACCAGAACCGGGGGGGGGGGACTCGCACTTCCTTCCCCGGGATGCGTTCGGGGACGTCTACAGATGTCAATTAAAAAGTTTGGTGTGCAATTTAGCAAGTTCCATTACTACCAATTAGCAGGTGCACTGTGCAATCTAAAAATTTATATTTAACCATATCCATGCATTGTCGACAAAATAGTGTTCATAACTGTGTATGCAAAAAACAAAATTATGATCAACCACCCAAACATTGTGCCTCAACAAAATTAATCGTCTCTAAACTCGAGAAACATTAAGCCAAAACCACCTAATAGTTCTAGTGTCATTCACAAATAAGTTCCATAAGAACAATCCATAACATTAAGCAATAATGTTGTTTATCACTCAAATTCCATCGTCCAAATAAAACCAACAAAAAAATAAATAAATACGTAGACACGTTAAGATTTGTGGAGGAGGGTGTCGGCATTGCACCATCATAGCACCCTAGAAACCAGCCATCTCTTCAGGTCGTTTATGAATGTTTTCACCATTGTCGCATGGTAGACAGGCGGCATCAGCCCGTCCATTGTTATATCAATGTCGACCATGTGCACATATTGTCGCATGATGAAGCATACCAACATCACACATTCAGACCTATATCGCCATGGTAATTGGGTGTTAAAGGTGAAAGTTTCACAAAACATAAATCACAGTTAGCCCGGGGGGAGGAGGGCGGACTGGGGGGTGAAATTTTGGCATGATTGCCGAGGTGTAGACACCCCATTTTTGACTGTCCTCAAGACTTGGTTGTGCTTGTAGGTACACCCAACAACTGGTTCGATTGCTCGCCCAGCTTTCGACTGTCGCGGCGGAACGTCACCGGTTCGAGTTTCCGGACCCTGTATCCTTTCTGCCTCATTTTTGGACCCTGACTAGGTCCTGTCAGAGTGGCCCTCCTAGTGCACTGCTGGCCATGGATTTGCCCCTGTCGGCCACTGATGAGCACCTGCCGGCCATCAGTGTGGCACTGCCGGCCATTGCTGATGGCCGGCACCCCCCCTATCTCAGCTGGTTTTCAGGCAGATCTTTTGAGCCAGCTGGATTTTCTTTTGCTGCCCTCCATACACGTGTATGGAGGGATCAAAGCCAAGAAAAGCTTGTTCAACAAGCTTAAGCCTTGCATTCCTCTATATAAGCAAGGGGCTTCTTCCTTACACCAGGTTCTGAGTTTTTGAGAGGAAAAAAGGGCTGTCTCTCCCTAGTTTGTGTGTGTTTGAAGCTTTAGAGTTGGATTTTCTTGCCCTTTTGCACTACAACACCAAGGTACATACCTCCATCCTCCATTCAAGCACCTTGAGGCTGATCTTCAGAGGCTAGAAGCTCAGATTTTTGGACCAAAAGGCTGCCAAAGACTTGTTCTTCAAGGGTAAGAACCTATATCCCCTAAACTAGCCCTCTTTTGTTTCATTTATAAGCCTTGCTTGCAAGCATTTTTGGGCTTCAACCCTAACTGAAAATAATCATATTTTGAGTCCCTTTTCATGTTTGATCAAGGGTCTTTCTCTGTTTGAGGCTTCCTTCTATCACTTGCCTCTTTAACTCTCTTTTAGGCCTATTTTTGCATACTATTTTAGGCTTATTTTTCAACTGTTTTGAGCTTTGATGTAAACTGTAAAGTGGCTTTTTTTGAGCCCTTCTTCAACTTTGTTGAAGGGCTCTCCTCTGTTTGAGGTCATTTTCTACCACTTGCCTCTTTACCCCTCTTTTAGGCCATTTTCTTGCATGCTAGTTTAGGCCTACTTGTGTTTATTTTCATGGTTTTATATAAACTGTGAAGTGCTTTATTTTGAGCCCCTCTTCAACTTTGTTGAAGGGCTCCTTGCTGTTTGGGGTCGGCTACTGCCCCTTGTCTCTATTCTCACTTTTAGGGCCATTTTTGCATGATAGATTAGCCCTATTTGTGTTCATTTTTGAAGCATGTTGTAAACTGTAAAAGGTTTTTTTTTGAGGCCCTCTCCATGCTTGATTAAGGACATTTTCTTATCTGAGGTCATATGCTATCTAATATGCTTAGTTGCCTCTTCTTTTGAGCCTTAAGCCTAAGCTATTGTTGCATGCCTTGTTTGGCCTTCTAGCCACTGAAATCCAGTGGATTTTTAGTGGCTAAGACCCTATTTTGAGCCTCCAAATCAGAGGGGGGTGACCCCCTCTCACCTTGACTTGCTTGATGGCCATTTTGGTCTTCTAAAGGGCTCCCATCTTGCATGCTTTGTTGACTGATTTTGGGGCCAATTTTATGAGTTTTAGGACTACCATATTTGATTTTCAGAGTTGTATATGTCATGCCACTTGTCTATCTTGTATGTGCCTAATAACTCCTCGCATGGCCCTCTAAAGGAGCCCCTCATTTTGGTATGCATTGGCTGCATTTCCATGGTTATTTGGGCCTATTTTCACATGGTTTATTCACTGATTTTTTCTGGTTTGATGAGTTCTCACTTGCATCATATACTTGCCGTGTAAACCATGTTTGCTAGTCAAATTCGCATGCTAATTTAGTCCATCTTGTTAGCACTTTTTGGCCTTGCTTTAAACTGGAAAAGTCCATGTTTTGGGACTGTCTTGGTTCTGTCTTTAGACTTCATAGTCCAATAATGCATGCTTTGTATAGCTGTAAGTCATTCTATGTGCCTAGTGTTGCATTTCGGGGTTCATCTCATGCATCGGGTGTCAGGTTGCCATGTTTCGGGGCTGTTTAGCATCATGTTTGAGTGCTGAAATTTGCATGTTTGCATACCATGTTCCATGCCTTACCATGCTTTGGTAGAGTGGCATTCGTGCCTTAGGTTCGGTCCTCGGTTTGCGTGCATATGCGCACGCATTTCGAGCGTCTCATTTTCATCTCATGGCTACTAATTTGGACCTAGTTGAGAGCTGTCCATATTGGTGTAAGCCCATTTTGCCATGTTGTCGCATGCTTGTTACACATAGTATGTCACTGCATACTTGCTTAGCTTTACATGCCTCGCATGCTCGCATGTTCACATTGCATTTTGCCATGATTATCCAAGGTTGTCGCCTCATATTATGTTCATATGCTTGTCGCATGTTTGGTTTAGTTGCATGTTTGCATACTTAGTCCATGTTGCATGTTTGTCGTGCTTATGTGTTGCATTGTTCGGGTTAAACGTTAATCCGAGCACGGGAAACGAGGGATATTTCATACTTCAAGTGATGAAATGTGTCTCAATTCTCGGTCGCCGGAGCTCTTGATGATTCATGATAGAGTTCTAGGCTTTACTTGCTTTATATGTGCATTCATTTCACATCGAGTCGTGCAATTCGGCTTCTCGGCCATCATGCATCGATATGCGTGATTGGTGGCACGAGGATCGAGGACTACACTCCCTGAAGAGTAGTCATGCATACATGTGCGAAAATACTTTGCCATGCCCTTTTGTTGCTCTCTGTTGCAGCAAATCAAGAATCAGCAACTTTTCGGAGCTTGGCACGCATTCCAAGAACAACTGCAAACAGAGGCCAATTGGGGCATCGCAGTGGATTTCCGCGCAAGGCAACCTGAATATGTATTATTCATCATCTGGATCAGAGCTGAGGCGGTCCCTGGCTTGCATGCCAATTTATTGCTTTCCTAGATTAATTTGTTAATTAATTAGGATTTTGTATTATTTATTCGGACTGTAATATTTATTTGGGACTGTATTATTCTTTCGGACCCTCCGAGTGAGGGCCAACTGTTGTAATAAGGGTGCGTACGTGTGTGTATGTCTTCCAATCCCCTTTCTTTCTCCCTTTTATTTAACCGCTTATGATGGTTAGATTAGGGCATATTTCACTTAGCATACAGTATGACAGCATGTTTGCATTCATTCATCTGTCTTGCATGCACCGGGCTCGGTGCGTCATACTAACTGCATTTGAATTTCAATTTCAAATTGAATATGTGTTAGCTGTAGCATTTCACATGCCATGTTTAGAATAGCCGAGCTTGCTATAGTTGTATTTTGCATGTGTTGCATTAGGCATTTCTGTATAGTTAGGATCATGCATTGATTTCTAACTGATTTCTATTTTGGCCCGGAGTACGATGTAAGTGTTTATGCTTTAGCATCTCGCATGAGTGTGAATGTTAACATGACAGCATGCTTACCATGTGGCTAAATGCTTAGTTGATATAACTGCCTGAGTGCCTGTGGGTGAAGGTTGGATTACTTGAGTTGGGATAATTCATTGAAATCCGCGTTTTAGCCTACTTGCGAGTAGCAAATTTCAAACATTTTCTAAACAAACGGATATGCAATGCTTTGTTCCAAATTAGGCGATCTAGTCTATACTTGTTGTGCTGTGCGCATCACATAGTAATTCTAGCTAATTAACCGGAATAAGAACGCATGTGTTTTCAAAAATGAGATATCATGGTTAGTAGAGGCCGATCTTCGGATCGGGCGAGAGGGGGTGCATCATAGCTGACCTTCCCCAATCGTACCCAAGTTCCCGAGCCGAGGCAACTTTGGTGATGACGGACACGTGGCCTTTGGCACCGAGTCAGGGTTTCCTAAATTTCCCCATTAAAAAAAAATATTTAGGTGGCGACTCTATATCTGGCAAAGCAGTCCATGTTTGGCACTTCTTTAAAAAAAATCTGTTTTCTCAAAACGATTTGCCGGATTTAGACTCTTTGGTTCAGATTAAGAACCGTGACAATTTGAGTCTGAACTGTAGTGAACCCCAAAAATGAACAGAACGGGACTCCCCCTCCCGGGGCGTTCGGGGGATGTCTACAGTTTCTGGCGACTCTGCTGGGGATTTAGAGAGCTTGACTCGAACTCATGATATCTTGTTTTGTTCACACTTATGTGTTTCTTTGCATTGCATGTGCATTGGTGCGCCTAGGACACCGTGTTTGCCATCTGCTATTCCTGAACGGTTTGCCGGAGGCTTGTCTTGTCAAGGCATGACCATAAGGCTCACCGGTTGTGGGCTCTGCCAGTATGGGAACACAAACCCCGGTTTTACCGGGGCACCCTTTTTTGACCATTCGACCTAGTGCATATTCGGATCCATAGTGACCATTCCAAACTAGGACAGGTTGCTTACCCGATATAGGTTGTTTGAAACTGCTGCGTGCATAGTGAAACCCTAGCTCCTGACAAAATAGGACAGGGAAACCCTACCCCCAACATAGGGGTGTTTTGGCTCTCACTTATCTGTTATGTGCTGTTAGAGTACGCCTCTACAGGGAAATGCATGTATCAGTTTACAAGTTTAGGCATCAGGCCTGCGAGCATCAGTCAGTGTTTTGAGAATCAGTTATCTGCGAGTATCAGGTTCGGTCTTTGGGGACAGTGATTTTGGGGGAAACAATGGTCAGTGGTAGAGTACAGTTGTTCGGCCACACCTGTGTTTCATCCGTTTGGGCTGAAATGCTGTTTGTTTTCTTCCTTACAAGGGTTTAGAGAGTTGATTCAGAACAGTCAGTGTTCTCCCTTTGCTGAGGCAAGGCAGCTATCTGATCCGTTAGTCATCATGCAGAGCAGTGGACTTATTATGGCACAGAATTCAGAAGAGATCGTGGTTATGATAGCCGCGTTGGACCAAGGACTCACTCTGCAGAGTGGGACCGATGTCGATGTACCGTATCCGCCCAGGTCACCTGCCGCGCACCCGGTTTGGATCCCCCAGTTGTACCAGGCTTGTGAGCCCACTACATTCGAATTGATGGGGATGATAGGTGACCTCCAGAGGTCCGTGGCAGATCTTGCTTACGGGATATCAATTTCACCACCAGCCGCACCATACGCTGAAAGTGTTGTACCACAGGAGCCCCCGCTATTGGGGCGGATTGTGATCGAGCTTAGTCAACCGGAGATGACCTCCAATTATAACCATGACATATTAGCACCAACCCAGGCCCTCGATCAGGCTGAAGCCAGGGGCAAGAACAAAATGAAGGCGAACGCCGATCCCATTGAACGACTGATGTGGGCAGTTGAGGCTTTGAAAGCCGGGGGGATAAGTAAGCAACAGCTGCTCGCGGTCATAACCAAGATCGTGGATGATGTTTTCCCAACTCCAACCACGGGCAGTACAAGCCAGCCAGAAAATCGGGATAGGCCCCGTCATGCCAGAGCAGTTCCTTCCGCTCCCAACCCTGCATCCGGGAAAGACCAGAAATCCAAAGCTACACCTGCCGACCCTTTTGCTAGTGCATCTAGCGAGAATTCCCAGACTTCAAGGTATCTGCCTCGAGGGCGCCGAGTATTTCATCCTCTCTATATGCCTTTGTCTAGGGCACTTCTAATTCTGGCTAAAAAGGGGCATCTTACACCTCTTGAGCCGCGGCCTCTCCTGCATCCCCTTCCAGCTAAACATGACGCTACTGTGTACTGCGCGTACCACCAGCAGACCGGTCACAGCACCGACAGTTGTTTCCGCCTTCGTCATGAAGTGCAAGATCTGATTGATGATAAGGTCATTCTCCCGCCTACCTCGGCCAAGTCAGTCACTACAAAGTTCTTGGATTTTGAGGATACCGATACTGCGAGTATGTAATCAGGAAGTGAACCGCCTGCGGGCGATACTTGACGTATTTTTGGATGTGGCGTCTGATACGCACTTTTGAGCATCTGCGTGTGCTAATTTTGTAAACTCTGGCTTGGGTATTAGGTCAATCTTTTGTTTTGTTTCGAGTCTGTCTCATTGTCTTGAGTCAGTCCTTTTTGCTTAAGGGTCTGTCCTGTTGTAGCAAGTCAGTCCCCTTTGTATAGAATGTTAGGTGATTCTGGGGTTGCTGCCTTGAACACCGTTTTGTTTTGTAATTACCCCTTTTGCTTTCTTTTTTTTTGAGTTTGCCTCTGATGTGAACCCAGTTGCAACCAGGAAGTATGAATGAAGCAGCTGTGGCTGTCATGTTTTGTGCTTATTACTACTTTGAGCCTGTTGTACCACAAGATTTGGATGAAATGACGGAACATCTCACCTACTCTTCTGTGCTTTGAACTCATTGTAATGGCCTAAGTTTTTCAAACTTAAAAAAAAAAAAAAAAAAAAAAAAAAAAAAAAAAAAAAAAAACTGTAGTAATGAAAACGAAGAGGAAGGAATTCCTCGGGATTTGCAAAACTTTGATCGAACTGAGAGAAAGAGAAGCGTGCTAAGCCCTTAATGAATGAAATCATGCTTGTTAGCGTGAGTATTGAGAAGGACCCTAGCTTGATCCAGATTGGTTCCACACTATCTTCACTGCGAGCGATTTGTCGCCTTCTTAAAAACTTTCAAAAACGAAATGTTTTGCATAGTCCTGCGAAGACCTGTGTGGAATCACTCTTGAGATTGTGCAGCTTAGGATCGCTCTCAGCTGCGAAACTCGCCCCCTCACTTGCAAACCATGAATTTGAATTCAGAATGTTCAACGGTCAACCACCATGTAAGGCCTGTATGGCCAGATTTGAAGCAGCCCTCGAACAAGAGGCACCAAAGTAAGATCAAGAAGATCAGATGTCATCAAAAGAAGCTTGTGAAGCTAGGACAGAAGCCCCCCGAACTAGGGGCAAAAATGTCAGATATGCTCGAAGAGCCGGAGATGGATCCTTCTGCAAATCAATACAACAGCCACTCTCCTGGATACGGATGGCTTCAAAACCCTAAAACCATTTGGCATGGACATGTTACACTTTTACCCTTTGAGAGGCTCGCTGGGCCGAAAACCCGAAAGGGCGACCCAGGTAAAAGTTAGAGCAAGAAAAAGAAGAAAGAAGAAAAAAAAGAAAGAAAATAAAAAATGCAAAGAACAAAAAAAGAGAAGAAAAAAAAATGCAAAGAAAAGATGAAAAGAAAAAAAGAAAAGAAGAACAAAGCTCGCAAGGTCGAAAACCCGCCATGGGCGCCTTGGCAAAAGTTAGAGCCTAAAAAGTGAAGGTTAATACCCGAGTGTACCTTAATTGGAACTACGTAAGGCTTGATTCCCATGTTTGGGATACGTAGGCAACTTCATCCTGAAGTCCAGCCCCCAACGCTTTCATAGCATCTCAGTCCATGTAATGGTTTTGACCACCCTTACTTCCCCTGAATCCGATAGTTCGGTTATGACAACCGGGGCCACGAAGCCCACTTCCTCTTAAAGTCCAGCCACCAATGCCTTCACGATGACTGTGCCCATATATTGGTCTTGACCATCTTCGTCTTCTCCGTGTCTGAGAGTTCGTTGGTAATCGTCACCGATGAGGACTGGTTTTTAGCATGCTGCGGCGTGATCCGAACAAGGGGCAACTTTCCGTTGCCATGAGTTGCCATGAGTCACCTTTTGAAACCAGGGGCAACTTTCCGTTGCCATGCCCCCCTTCCAAGCAAGGGGCAATTTTCCATCGCCTCCGATCCGAGGTTTGCACATCTCGAGGGTAGGTTCCATGCTCGTTTAGCATTGACCGTTCGCAAAAATAGTTTTGAAAATTTTTACTGAGGTTGACTATTTTCTCGAAAACTATTTCATTTTCCAAAACCGGACCATTTCTTGGACCCAAAAGGGAAAATTTTCAGTGCTTATGGCCTGACTTGCATGATTTTCAAATCAAAAATTAGGCAAGTATGTTAATCTAACTCTCATTTTGGTCAAAACTGTTTTCGTCGAAAACCAAAACAAAAATTGTCAAAATGATGAACTAAGGGCACAGTTGAGTCAGGTGTTCTATCTTTTCCCCTTTTATCGATGCGCTTGTCAGAAAAGGCACCCTATTCGCCAAGAAGGGCACAGCGGAAGCTAACAGAGAAGGTTCTCTTATCCTCCGAACAACGAGGTATCAGGCCAAGTGCGAGACACGAACGGGAACGGATCAAGATATTCCATTCCTTTGTCTGGACAGATCTAATCACGTCCAAACTCCCTAGTAGAGCATCGTCAACCAATGTCAATTGCAAATCTGCTGCACATCCAGTCGCATTACAACCCCTCTGTGGGGGGGGGGAGAAGTTCATTGTTGTGAGCGGAAGAAAAACAATCTAGCTGAGTGCTAGGGGGGCAAGAGCCCGTAACTTTCTGTTTATCCATCAACCACCCAGGGGAGGGATGAAAAATGAGAGATTGAAGAATAAAGAGATGTATGATGAGAGAAAAGTAAATAAAGGGTTTTGTGAGAAAAACCGAGCCTGAGGGCCGAGTGATGTGAGCAATAGATATGTGAGATTAGGTGGGAAACATTACCTGCAGTAGTAGTGGACTCCCCGCAAATCTGGTCGTCTCCTGCCGATAGAAAGCGTCCAAGCCCATCAGTGTTTCGGCCAATGTCATAACGATGCAGCTCTTTCCTTCTCTCAAGCCTTGAGCAACTTCAATCAGACGAATGCTAGATCCGCTAAAGCCTGGGGCAAGCAAAAAGTGAGATAGCATGCACAAACAAAGGGCGTGTCGCCGAAAACCTTGCCAGTAATGGTTGCCGCGGTCACCGGGATCAGAAAAGCGATGAACCAAGCCGAGAATATCTAGTTCCCCGTTGCAGATCAGAGACCGAGCGTCATGCGTGGTAAGCCCACACATCTCTCCTAAAGCTTGGGCGTGGCCAAAGCGAAACTGAGACAAGATTTCTTCATAACGTTCAGATTCCATCGAAACTTGAAAATCTTCGAAAGTTGGACATACCTCTTGCCCGCTGAAGCTAAAGACGTGCGTTACCGGGTTCCAAAACCTTGCCGCGGCATGGAGGAAAGGAAAGTGCAGCGGAGTGCGACTCAGCGTGAATAGTGCATTCAAGCCGAAGCCCCGAAAATTCAGTTTTTCCGAGCCGCCCAAGTTGGCAATCCAATTTGTGAGGTTTTGAGCAAGGAATGCTTCCATTTGGTGCAAATTTGAGTTGAAATGAAGAAAATCCCGAAGCTGGAACTCATATAAAAGATAAGGTAGTGAGTGGAGGACACGTGTCATCATTTCGGAGATTCTGCCATCGATGGCCGGCGGTGGCACACCGGTGGCCGGTAGTGTGTTGTCGATGGCCGGCGGTTGATAGAGATGGCCGGCGGTGGCCGGCAGTGCTTCCCCTCTGTCCCTTGTCTCCCTCACTGAAGACCCAGTTATTCACTTGAGTTCTTTTCTTTGTGTTTTTCAAGGTCCTTTTTTTTTGGACTCTGTCGTGTCTTGTTTAAGATGTATTGGTTCCTTTTTCTTTATGTCAGGTTGTAATTATCTTCCTTTCATTCATCGAGTTGTTGCAATTTGTTTATCGAGTTGTAAATTTGTTAAGCTTTGATTTGTTTATTGAGTTATTTTGTTGTTAGTCGGTTCACTACCTGATTAGTGCATCTGAGCGTTTGATTTTCAAAATAAAACTGTGATTTCGTTTACATTGTTGTGTAAAGCGAAAGTTATGCGATGCGATGCAATGCGATGCAATGCGATGCATGGAATGCACAAATGAGGCACTTTTTCAAACAAAAGGGTTGTTTTCATTCCGTCATAGTTTTCCTTTTACAAAAGTAATTGGTTTCAAAATAAACCAGCAATGTGCAAAACTACTAGTAAAAAGGAAAATAAAACAAAAGAAGATCATCATCTGAAGCAGCAAAATGTCTGGACCAGTGCTAGCAGTCTCAAGTGCGGGAGTCCGTCCTGGTCCTCTTCCTGGATGAAGGTCCAGGAGCTCCGCCGTCAATATCTGACTCTGACTCTGACTCTGAATGTGGACTCATCGCCTCCTCATCAGACTCGTCATCATCGGAGACAGGTCCCTGTGAACTAGTCCCCCGTCCTGCTCCCTCTGCTGCTCGAGGAGGTACAGAAGGGCCTGCCCCTACTCCTACGGAAACACCCGATGGGCCTGGCGGCAAGAAAGGAATCTGAAAGAGGGCAATCCACCAAAATGCATTAGTAATCGAAATGTATCAGATGCAGGAAAGGTGATGTACCATGAACGGTGAATGATTTGCAGTGAACACGCACTATGAATGGTGTATGGGAACAAAGTATCAGATTAATGCAGTGTGTAAGCTGTAGTGGTGAGTTAAGGAAGGACTTCATGACACGAAGCGTAGTTTGAATGGACTTACCGGAATGCCATAAATACTGAGGAGGTCCATGCTCGTCTGCAGCATCCCTATCGCCGAAGCTGTCATCGTCAGAGACTGACGGGTGTACTCGACGCGAGCCTACAAAATGGTCAAAATCATTAGTACTCTGTATAATATCAAGGGAAATCAAATAACAGTACAAGGGGGGGATAGTATAGCACATACTGGAGTCGAGCCGTAACTTCCGATAAGCTCGTGGTCAGCTGGAGGAGGGGCAAAAGGAACCTGATAAATCTCTCCTGCTCGCCCTCGAAGTGTCATAGTAGCAGGCAACGCTGGCCATCCAGACTCCTGTCTCTCCTCGGGACCTCGCCTCCTATGAGGCCGGGCTGATCCGCCTCTACCTCTCATAGCTGGAGCTCTCGCTCCCTCTCCTCCTCGGGCACCAGTCAAAGGTGGCATCAAATGTGTCTGAATGAAGGTCGCGTAGTCGCCCTCGGCACGGAAGTAATCTGTCTCCAGCCCTACCATGAACTGGATCACCTGGTCAGCAGATAACCTGTGTGTCTCCCTCATCAATGGTGGAGGCGCCATCGGTACAAATGGAACAGGCAACCCCAAAGTCTGATGCACAAAGCGCTCACTCAGAAACCACGCCCGACAGATCGGCCCCTCAAAGAGGATGCGGTACGGAGACGTAATCTGGGCAGTGCGATACTGATCCCGGAGTCCTGATGGAATCACCTCCCATGGTCGCCATGTAATCTGAGAAAGGGAACCAACAAGATGATTAGTCGTCAAAATAACTAAAGCAGGTGCATTGGGCTATTTGAAATGGTCTTATTGCAGACTTGCCTCGCGCGCCGCAACTGTGTCAAAATACTGCCGGAAGAACATGAAGCTCTCCCGGGTCCTACGATGGAGCGGACGGTCATACACCTCAGAAAATGGGACCGTCACTACCGTCTCCTCCACCGGATCTGGAGCTAACCTCGGGAAATATGCATATACCCAGAGCTGTTGAACAGATGTGATCAGTACAGCGCATGAGCAACAATACAGAAAATAGAATACAGAATGTAGTGTTGCACATAACAGATGCAGGCCCAGACGGGCGGACGGTAATCCTGTACATGTAATGTATCATGAGTGGTGTGCAGTGTATGGTATGTAGAGTGCAGCATGTATGGTGTACAGAAAATGCAAAGTAGAAAGCATACGGTATGACAGTGAGTACAGAGAATACAAATGTTGAACCAAGCAAAATGTATGAAGGCTAAGCAAAGTAATGAAAAGGGGAACTGGGTCGTGTACCTCCCAAGCTCGCCAATAGCCTCCGATCAGCCTCCCACGCATCCGAGAAGTGGAGCTCATGTACCCATAAAGAGTAGTGAGGCCGGCTGCGCCCCAGTTGTAGAAGCGGACCAGCGGAAGCACTACCAGGGCGCTCAAGAAGTACAAACCCACGGTATTCCACCTGTTCGAAAATAAGGTGGTACCGAAAAGGAACAGAAGGAAGCCTCTGGCATACTACTCCACTCCCTCATCAGTCTGAGGATCCTCCCCGCGAAACTGCTCCTCGAACCAAGAGTATCTAACCATGCCCGCTCGAGAAAGAGGTGGACGGGCTCCAAGCAATACCTCCCATGCAGCCACCCACTCCCCCATGTCGGGATCTAAGGGGATCGGATCACCTCCCACTCCCAGACCGGTGATCATAGCGAAGTCGAAAGGGGTCATGGTCATCTCCCCTGCTGTGGAAAAGTGAAAGGAATTGGTGGTGTCCCACCACCTCTCCACCAGAGCCCCCAAGAGAGGGCGACTCGCTGTAACTCGCGTCAGCCCGCGACAAAATATGCCAAAGCCAGTCTCGTCGACAATCCGGCGGACCCTCGTGGAGAGCACATCGTACCAGTCGCGAGCAGTCGTAGCACCGTAGCCTCGAAAGGAGCGAGATCCCTCTTGTGAAAATACAAGTTCAAATCAGATCAACAGTTTATTGAAAATGCACCTTCAAAATCAAATCAGGGGAATATCGAAAATGCAGCTTTAAACCAAACCAGCACGGTTCAAATCAGATCAGCGGTATGTTGAAAATACAATTCAGCTCAGAATGGTAGTGTATTGAAGATACAGTCGCATCCGGAGCAATGATGAGTTAAAGATGTATTCAGATTCAAAATAGTGACGCATGAGATGCGGTTATGTGCAGTATATGCAGGGTAGTAATGTGTAAGGTGCAGTCAAGTGCAAATCAGCAAAGTATGAAATACAGTCAGATCAAAGCATGCGATGTAATTAGATCGAAACAGTGCAAGAAATACAGGTATTCGAGAATAATACTACACGAAGGGTAAAGTTGGTACCTCTACAGCAATGGCCAACAAATGAGACATCGGCTCCCTCAGTAAGAGGTCGTCTGGCACGTCCTCATCAAAATCGGTAAAAATATGGATGCCTCCCGCCACCGGAATGATGTGAGTCTCCGGATGGTATACCGCAGGGTCGAAGGGACGTACGTCCAATGGTAACGGCTGAGGTTCGACCTCTGGCTCAACCGCAAACTCCGCCGCTAACTCTACTGGAGGGAGCGCCGGGAAGCCCTCATCATGAGGTACATCGTCAGCCATCTGAGATAGATGCACAGGAATGATGCAAAAATGAGCAAAAATGAGCAAAAATGAGCAAAATGGTGCAATTTGGAATAAACCCAAACCCTAAGAGAGAGAAAATGCAAGAAAAGTTGAAAAACCCGGAAAAGCGAACTAACCTCGAGAGAAGATCGAGGGAAATGATCCTTGGATGCAGAAAATGGTGAAAGAAGCCTCGGATGCAATTTCTGATCGGTTCAAACCAAAGGAAATCAAAAATCCTTCGCGATGTAAAGTTGAATAGGGTGTTGGGAAACGCGTAGAATGCGCGAATCTAGAGAGAAGGCACACCTAAGAAGGAAGAAAAGTGATTTCTATGGAAGGGTTTGTGAGGAAATGGAGTAATTTTGAGCCAATTTAAAGACCCACGGCTTGCAAGCTGAGTTTGCCCCAATCTGCCACCGATGGCCAGCGGTGGCACATCGATGGCCGGCAGTGTGCTATCGATGGCCAGCGGCCAATGCTGATGGCCGGCGGTGGCCGGCGGTTGTCCCTGGTGACCAGAGAGCCTTTTCCAGCTTTCCTGCATATTTGATCTTGGGAATCTGTTTCTGGGTCTCAATAATCCTGTGGAATGCTCAAAACTTGATTCGAAATGCTTCTGTGGGAGCTCAGGAGTCATGTCTCCAATATGCGATGGTCTACAATCATCAACGCGCACGAGGTGTATCCTTTTGACGCAGCCCAAACCCTTCGGGAAGTAAACCGGAGGAGATATCTTTATTAAGCATCTTTCTCTTTTATTAATATCAATTAGCATTCATTTGTTATAGCAAGCAACAATCTAGTTCACGTGCATTGTTTTGCATATCTCCAATATGTATTGTCATACATCTTTCTTACCGCGCATCGTCACGCGCAGCCATTATGCATTGTTTTGCATATCCTTAACATGCATCGTCATGCATTCCCCTTTATTGCGCATTGTCATGTGTACTTTACATGCATTATCATGCATTTTCCTCATCGCGCATCGTCATGCGCACTATTATGCATTGTCATGCATTTTCCTTATCGCACATCGTCATGCGCATCTATTATGCATTGACATGCATTTTCTCTATTATGCATTGTCATGCATTTTCTTTATCGCACATCATCATGCGCATCTATTATGCATTGACATGCATTTTCTCTATCATGCATTGTCGTGCATTCTCCTTACCACGCATTGTCATGCGCCTCTGTCGTGCATTGTCATGCATTTCCCTATCTCTATTATGCATTGTCATGCATTCTCTTTATCAAACATCGTTATGCGCTCCCACAGGAGGTTACACATTGCTTGCGTTAATCGCGCTTGCTTTACTGACATGTGTTCATTCCCGCAATACACATTGCTTGCATTACTGCATGTTTTACTTACATGTGTATAATGTATCTTTCAGGTGGTTACACATTGTACATGTTTCGGCGTGTGCTTTACTTACATGTGTTCATACCTTGCTTGCTTTACACATTGCTTACGTTAATCACGTATGCTTTACTTACATGTGTTTATGCATCCCACAGGAGGTTACACATTGCTTGCGTTGGTCGCACTTGCTTTACTGACATGTGTTCATTCCTGCTATACACATTGCTTGCATTACTGCATGCTTTACTTACATGTGTATAATGTATCTTTCAGGTGGTTACACATTGTACACGTTTCGGCGTGTGCTTTACTTACATGTGTTCATACCTTGCTTGCTTTACACATTGCTTACGTTAATCGCGTATGCTTTACTTACATGTGTTTATGCATCCCACAGGAGGTTACACATTGCTTGCGTTAATCGCGCTTGCTTTACTGACATGTGTTCATTCCTGCTATACACATTGCTTGCATTACTGCATGCTTTACTTACATGTGTATAATGTATCTTTCAGGTGGTTACACATTGTACACGTTTCGGCGTGTGCTTTACTTACATGTGTTCATACCTTGCTTGCTTTACACATTGCTTACGTTAATCGCGTATGCTTTACTTACATGTGTTTATGCATCCCACAGGAGGTTACACATTGCTTGCATTAATCGCGCTTGCTTTACTGACATGTGTTCATTCCTGCTATGCACATTGCTTGCATTACTGCATGCTTTACTTACATGTGTATAATGTATCTTTCAGGTGGTTACACATTGTACATGTTTCGGCGTGTGCTTTACTTACATGTGTTCATACTTTGCTTGCTTTACACATTGCTTACGTTAATCGCGTATGCTTTACTTACATGTGTTTATGCATCCCACAGGAGGTTACACATTGCTTGCGTTAATCGCGCTTGCTTTACTTACATGTGTTCATTTCTGCTATACACATTGCTTGCATTACTGCATGCTTTACTTACATGTGTATAATGTATCTTTCAGGTGGTTACACATTGTACACGTTTCGGCGTGTGCTTTACTTACATGTGTTCATACCTTGCTTGCTTTACACATTGCTTACGTTAATCGCGTATGCTTTACTTACATGTGTTTATGCATCCCACAGGAGGTTACACATTGCTTGCGTTAATCGCGCTTGCTTTACTGACATGTGTTCATTCCCGCTATGCACATTGCTTGCATTACTGCATGCTTTACTTACATGTGTATAATGTATCTTTCAGGTGGTTACACATTGTACATGTTTCGGCGTGCGCTTTACTTACATGTGTTCATACTTTGCTTGCTTTACACATTGCTTACGTTAATCGCGTATGCTTTACTTACATGTGTTTATGCATCCCACAGGAGGTTACACATTGCTTGCGTTAATCGCGCTTGCTTTACTTACATGTGTTCATTTCTGCTATACACATTGCTTGCATTACTACATGCTTTACTTACATGTGTATAATGTATCTTTCAGGTGGTTACACATTGTACACGTTTCGGCGTGTGCTTTACTTACATGTGTTCATACCTTGCTTGCTTTACACATTGCTTACGTTAATCACGTATGCTTTACTTACATGTGTTTATGCATCCCACAGGAGGTTACACATTGCTTGCGTTAATCGCGCTTGCTTTACTTACATGTGTTCATTCCTGCTATACACATTGCTTGCATTACTGCATGCTTTACTTACATGTGTATAATGTATCTTTCAGGTGGTTACACATTGTACACGTTTCGGTGTGTGCTTTACTTACATGTGTTCATACCTTGCTTGTTTTACACATTGCATGCGTTGTCACGCACGCTTTACTTACATGTGTTCAATCCTCATTTCACACATCACACGCGTTGTCACGCACTTTTCAAATGCATTGTTATGCATGTTCCTGGCAATAATGTACCTGTTAAGTTCATTTCTTTTTCAGGCACGATATTGTATGTACGGTTCATTTGAAGCCGGTGCAACTGGATGAGCCACACAGGTATTGTATTCACCCCGTGTGAAACAGGGTAAGAATTGCATAATTCTTTTACATCCTTTCTGCATTGTAGTGTAGTTGGATTCGTGTTCATCTGCTTAAAACTGTCGCATGTTTGCTTCATTACAGCATCCGTGGCATGATTGTTAATCATGCCCTTGCATCTTGTATATCATTTGCATTTTGCCCCAGCCTTCGGGCACATCGCTGCATGCTTATGCTAATTGATTGTCTGAGTCTTCGGCCTTGTCAAAAATGGGTCGTCTCTGGGCTTTGACACTCACTCCCGTCACCTTGTGACTTCTGAGTTCTGTCAAAGATGGGCAACTGTAGACACCCCATTTTTGACCGTCCTCAAGACTTGGTTGTGCTTGTAGGTACACCCAACAACTGGTTCGATTGCTCGCCCAGCTTTGGACTGTCGCGGCGGAACGTCACCGGTTCGAGTTTCCGGACCCTGTATCCTTTCTGCCTCATTTTTGGACCCTGACTAGGTCTTGTCAGAGTGGCCCTCCTAGTGCACTGCCGGCCATAGGCATGGCACTGCCGGCCATGGATTTGCCCCTGCCGGCCACTGATGAGCACCTGCCGGCCATCAGTGTGGCACTGCCGGCCATTGCTGATGGCCGGCACCCCCCCCTATCTCAGCTGGTTTTCAGGCAGATCTTTTGAGCCAGCTGGATTTTCTTTTGCTGCCCTCCATACACGTGTATGGAGGGATCAAAGCCAAGAAAAGCTTGTTCAACAAGCTTAAGCCTTGCATTCCTCTATATAAGCAAGGGGCTTCTTCCTTACACCAGATTCTGAGTTTTTGAGAGGAAAAAAGGGCTGTCTCTCCCTAGTTTGTGTGTGTTTGAAGCTTTAGAGTTGGATTTTCTTGCCCTTTTGCACTACAACACCAAGGTACATACCTCCATCCTCCATTCAAGCACCTTGACGCTGATCTTCAGAGGCAAGAAGCTCAGATTTTTGGACCAAAAGGCTGGTAAAGACTTGTTCTTCAAGGGTAAGAACCTATATCCCCTAAACTAGCCCTTTTTTGTTTCATTTATAAGCCTTGCTTGCAAGCATTTTTGGGCTCCGACCCTAACTGAAAATAATCATATTTTGAGTCCCTTTTCATGTTTGATCAAGGGTCTTTCTCTGTTTGAGGCTTCCTTCTATAACTTGCCTCTTTAACTCTCTTTTAGGCCTATTTTTGCATATTATTTTAGACTTATTTGTGAACTGTTTTGAGCTTTGATGTAAACTGTAAAGTGTCTTGTTTTAAGCCCTTCTTCAACTTTGTTGAAGGGCTCTCCTCTGTTTGAGGTCATTTTCTACCACTTGCCTCTTTACCCCTCTTTCAGGCCCTTTTCTTGCATGCTAGTTTAGGCCTACTTGTGTTTATTTTCGTGGTTTGATATAAACTGTGAAGTGCCTTATTTTGAGCCCCTCTTCAACTTTATTGAAGAGTTCCTTGCTGTTTGGGGTCGGCTACTGCCCCTTGTCTCTATTCTCACTTTTAAGGCCATTTTTGCATGATAGATTAGCCCTATTTGTGTTCATTTTTGAAGCATGTTGTAAACTGTAAAAAGTTTTTTTTTGAGGCCCTCTTCATGTTTGATTAAGGGCATTTTCTTATCTGAGGTCATATGCTATCTAATATGCTTAGTTGCCTCTTGTTTTGAGCCTTAAGCCTAAGCTATTGTTGCATGCCTTGTTTGGCCTTCTAGCCACTGAAATCTAGTGGATTTTCAGTGGCTAAGACCCTATTTTGAGCCTCCAAATCAGAGGGGGGTGACCCCCTCTCACCTTGACTTGCTTGATGGCCATTTTGGTCTTCTAAAGGGCCCCCATCTTGCATGCTTTGTTGACTGATTTTGGGGCCAATTTTATGAGTTTTAGGACTACCATATTTGATTTTCAGAGTTGTATATGTCATGCCACTTGTCTATCTTGTATGTGCCTAATAACTCCTTGCATGGCCCTCTAAAGGAGCCCCTCATTTTGGTATGCATTGGCTACATTTCCATGGTTATTTGGGCCTATTTTCACATGATTTATTCACTAATTTTTGCTGGTTTGATGAGTTCTCACTTGCATCATATACTTGCCGCGTAAACCATGTTTGCTAGTCAAATTCGCATGCTAATTTAGTCCATCTTGTTAGCACTTTTTGGCCTTGCTTTAAACTGGAAAAGTCCATGTTTTGGGACTGTCTTGGTTCTGTCTTTAGACTTCATAGTCCAATAATGCATGCTTTGTATAGCTGTAAATCATTCTATGTGCCTAGTGTTGCATTTCGGGGTTCATCTCATGCATCGGGTGCCATGTTGCCATGTTTCGGGGCTGTTTAGCATCATGTTTGAGTGCTGAAATTTGCATGTTTGCATACCATGTTCCATGCCTTACCATGCTTTGGTAGAGTGGCATTCGTGCCTTAAGTTCGGTCCTCGGTTTGCGTGCATATGCGCACGCATTTCGAGCATCTCATTTTCATCTCATGGCTACTAATTTGGACCTAGTTGAGAGCTGTCCATATTGGTGTAAGCCCATTTTGCCATGTTGTCGCATGCTTGTTACACATAGTATGTCACTGCATACTTGCTTAGCTTTACATGCCTCGCATGCTCGCATGTTCACATTGCATTTTGCCATGATTATCCAAGGTTGTCGCCTCATATTATGTTCATATGCTTGTCGCATGTTTGGTTTAGTTGCATGTTTGTATACTTAGTCCATGTTGCATGTTTGTCGTGCTTATGTGTTGCATTGTTCGGGTTAAACGTTAATCTGAGCACGGGAAACGAGGGGTATTTCATACTTCAAGTGATGAAATGTGTCTCAATTCTCGGTCGCCGGAGCTCTTGATAATTCATGATAGAGTTCTAGGCTTTACTTGCTTTATATGTGCATTTATTTCACATCGAGTCGTACAATTCGGCTCCTCGGCCATCATGCATCGATATGCGTGATTGGTGACACGAGGATCGAGGACTACACTCCCTGAAGAGTAGTCATGCATACATGTGCGAAAATACTTTGCCATGCCCTTTTGTTGCTCTCTGTTGCAGCAAATCAAGAATCAGCAACTTTCCGGAGCTTGGCACGCATTCCAAGAACAACTGCAAATAGAGGCCAATTGGGGCATCGCAGTGGATTTCCGCGCAAGGCAACCTGAATATGTATTATTCATCATCTGGATCAGAGCTGAGGCGGTCCCTGGCTTGCAGGCCAATTTATTGCTTTCCTAGATTAATTTGTTAATTAATTAGGATTTTGTATTATTTATTCGGACTGTAATATTTATTTGGGACTGTATTATTCTTTCGGACCCTCCGAGTGAGGGCCAACTGTTGTAATAAGGGTGCGTGCGTGTGTGCATGTCTTCCAATCCCCTTTCTTTCTCCCTTTTATTTAACCGCTTATGATGGTTAGATTAGGGCATATTTCACTTAACATACAGTATGACAGCATGTTTGCATTCATTCATCTGTCTTGCATGCACCGGGCTCGGTGCGTCATACTAACTGCATTTGAATTTCAATTTCAAATTGAATATGTGTTAGCTGTAGCATTTCACATGCCATGTTTAGAATAGCCGAGCTTGCTATAGTTGTATTTTGCATGTGTTGCATTAGGCATTTCTGTATAGTTAGGATCATGCATTGATTTCTAACTGATTTCTATTTTGGCCCGGAGTACGATGTAAGTGTTTATGCTTTAGCATCTCGCATGAGTGTGAATGTTAACATGACAGCATGCTTACCATGTGGCTAAATGCTTAGTTGATATAACTGCCTGAGTGCCTGTGGGTGAAGGTTGGATTACTTGAGTTGGGATAATTCATTGAAATCCGCGTTTTAGCCTACTTGCGAGTAGCAAATTTCAAACATTTTCCAAACAAACGGATATGCAATGCTTTGTTCCAAATTAGGCGATCTAGTCTATACTTGTTGTGCTGTGCGCATCACATAGTAATTTTAGCTAATTAAGCGGAATAAGAACGCATGTGTTTTCAAAAATGAGATATCATGGTTAGTAGAGGCCGATCTTTGGATCGGGCGAGAGGGGGTGCATCATAGCTGACCTTCCCCAATCGTACCCAAGTTCCCGAGCCGAGGCAACTTTGGTGATGATGGACACGTGGCCTTTAGCACCGAGTCAGGGTTTCCTAAATTTCCCCATTAAAAAAAAATATTTAGGTGGCGACTCTGTATCTGGCAAAGCAGTCCATGTTTGGCACTTCTTTCAAAAAAATCTGTTTTCTCAAAACGATTTGCCGGATTTGGACTCTTTGGTTCAGATTAAGAACCGTGACAATTTGAGTCTGAACTGTAGTGAACCCCAAAAATGAACAGAACGGGACTCACCCTCCTGGGGCGTTCGGGGGACGTCTACACGAGGTCATATCACCCGTCAAGCCAAGAACGCCGTTCTCAGTAGAGCTAGATAGGTTTGAGGCCCGAAAAAAGTTCCATATGTCGAGGTTCCAGATATATGACGGTAAGTCAAATCCGAACTTTCACGTCGACTTATACCTGAATTCAATGGCCTTATATATTAGGAACGAACGGTTGCTGTGCAAGGTGTTCCCCTCATCCTTTGGGGAAATCGCTTCGGATTGGTTTCACAAGTTGCCGAAAGGAACTGTGAAGAGTTGGATAGGCTTGGCCGAGATGTTTGTGGCCAGGTTTGTCACGAACAAGTTGCAACCATTAAGGGTAGACTCCTCGATGGCTTTGAAAATTAGCAAGGGTGAAAGCCTCAGGGCCTATGCCAAAAGGTATTATGAGGTGTTCAACCGAATACCAGGATTTAACCAAAAGTTGGCAGTCGTGTCTTTTAAGAACAGCTTGGAGGATGACTGCATGCTTCGAAAGTCACTAGCAAAGACTCTGCCAAAAGAGTATGAAGGAGCTCATGGCAAGGATCGAGAAATATGCCAAAACAGAAAAGGATACACCAGGAGCAAAGGCACCGAAGTAAGAAAAGAGAAACGGCTCATCAAAGCGAGGTTGAGGTAATACTAGATTTAATAGACAAGAAACAGGGCTGAGGGCTGCACAGGCAGTCACCACTATGTTCCAAATCCCGGTTTATAAAGTTCTAGAAAGGATCAGGAACCAGCCGTATTACAGAGCGCCGGAGAGGATCCCTGGCAAATTTATGGGGAGAAGTCTAGGAAAGCACTGTGCTTACCACAATGAAGATGGACACTTGACTCAGGGTTGCAGAGCCCTAAAGGCGCATTTGGAAGATCTAGTCAGACAAGGTCACTTGAGGGACCTAGTAGATGAGGCCAGAACAAGGGAAGAGCAAGCGAGACTGCCCTAAGCGCAGGCGAGACTGCCCTAAGCACCGGCAGCACCACCTCCACCATAACCACAACAAGCAGAACCTCAGGTGATCAATGTGATCCACTCGAAGGTTAATGAGAATGATATACGAGGAGAAACCCAAAAGGTAAAACACGTACAGCATGTGTGTCGGGTTTAGCAAAAGAGGCCTATGACAACCGAGTACCAAGGACCAATGGTGTCCTTTACTGAGGAAGACCTAGACATGGTGCAGCATCCACACAACGATGCTCTGGTAGTGACCCTCAACATTGGGGAATGCCAAGTAAGGCGCATTCTGATCGACCAAGGTAGCTCTTGTGACATCATGTATGTCCGATATTACAAAGAGCTAGGCCTTCATCAAGATGACTTGAAGTAGTCTAACAGCCCAATGGTTGGGTTCAATAGAACGCCGACATGGCCCCTGGGAGCAATAAATTTGGAGGTACAGGCAGGTACCAGGAAGGTAAGCACAGAGTTTACAACAATTGACACTCCCTCTCCCTACAATGTTATCTTAGGAAGGCCATGGTTGCACGCGATGAGGGTTGTTCCCTCAACGCTGCACCAACTGTTGCGGTACCCAACGAAGCATCGAATTGAGGAAGTTAAAGGGAATCAGGTGCAAACAAAAAATTGCTCCATGGCAACAATGAAATCTACCTACAATGTGCGAAAGATAGAAACAGCAGAAATTGAAGACGAAGACATTGGAAGTTATAGATGATGTCGGCAAAGAACCGGCCGAGAAGAGTGAGGAAGCCTTAAAGAAAATTTTGGTCCAAAAAGGGGATGAAGAGCGCTTCTTCCTTCTCGGCTCAGGCTTGGCTGAGGATGAGGAAAGGGAGTTAGAAGCTTTCTTACGGGCCAACATAGAAGTATTTGCCTGGACGCTAGATGCCAAGCATTGACCCCGAGGTCACGTGCCATATGCTCAATGCAGACAGGTCTGCTAAACCTGTAATCCAGCGAATGAGAAGGTCGACGTTGATGCATATCGAGGCAATTAAGGATGAAGTGGACAAACTGCTGGAAGCCAAGGCCTTTCACAAAGTGAACTACCTTACTTGGTTGTCCAACACTATGGTAGTGAAAAAGAAGAACGGCAAGTAGAGGGTTTGTATTGATTTCATCGACCTGAATAAGGCTTGGCCCAAAGACAGTTTTCCACTTCCCAAGATTGACCAGTTAGTAGATGCCACTTCGGGGCATAGAAGGATGAGCTTTCTAGATGCTTACAGGGGATACCACTAGATAGCAATGTATTCCCCAGATGAGGAAAAGACTGCATTTATCACCCCGAAAGGGCTGTACTGTTACAGAGTGATGCCTTTCGAATTGAAAAATGCAGGTGCAACCTACCAGAGGTTAGTAACCAAAATGTTTAGACATCTAATTGGCAAGACAGTAGAAGTGTACATTGATGACATGGTCGTGAAGACCAAAGAACTTGAAAATCATCTGGCCGACTTGAAGGCAGTTTTTGACATCCTAAGGACATATCGGCTTCGACTCAATGCTTCGAAATACACATTTGGAGTCGGGTCTGGTAAGTTCCTGGGATACTTGGTTACCATAAGAGGCATTGAAGCAAGCCCAGATCAAATCAAGGCCATCCTTGACTTGAAAAGCCCAACATCGGCAAAACAAGTGCAAATGTTGACTGGAAGGGCCACAGCCCTGAACAGGTTTATAAGCAGAAGTTCGGATAAGTGTAAACCATTTTTTAGTTTGTTAAAGAAGGCCACAGATTTTTTGTGGATGGAAGAGTGCAAAGTCGCCTTGGCCGACTTGAAAAAGTACCTGACAACAGCTCCAGTTCTTTCAAATCCAATACCTGGGGAGGAACTGTTCTTATACTTGGTAGTTTCAAAGCACGTACTGAGTGTAGTGGTAATCAGAGAAGAGAAAGGAGAACAAAGGGCAATATACTATGTAAGTAAAACCCTAGCAAGCGCAGAAACCAGGTACTTACCCCTGGAAAAATTGACACTAGCCTTAGTAATGGCTTCAAAGAAACTGAATTACTACTTCCAAGCCCACAAGATCGTGATACTGACTGAGCATCCTTTGAAGTCCTTGTTGCAACAAGGAGATCTGACAAGTAGGGTAGCCAGATAGGCAGTAGTGCTAGGCCAATATAATTGGAATTTAGGCCCAGAACAGTAATTAAGGGTCAAGTTTTGGCCAACTTTGTAGCCAAGTTCGCACCTGGTGCCATCCCACGTTGGACTCCAGCGAGCTGTGGCTTGGGGTGCCCAGAAGAGTAAGAAGAAACCCAGCTGGGACTAAAGAACCCCACTCAAGCAAAACAGAAGAAAGAAGAAAAACCAAAGCCCTGTGACATCAACATCGGTGACTCCTTCCGTTTGTTTGTTAATGGAAGTTCAAACCGTCAAGGAGCAGGGGCAGGGGTAGTGTTAGTATCACCAGACGGGTGAATGTTAGAACAGTCTATTCATTTGGGGTTCAAGGCTTCAAACAATGAAGCAGAGTATGAGGCACTAATCGCAGGGTTGAAGTTAGCAGCAGCAATGGAAGCTGATGAGGTGGTGGTCTTCTGTGACTCCCAACTTATTGCGAATCAGGCAACATGCGAGTACACAACCCGAGATGAAAGAATAATATCCTATGTCAAGGAAGTTATTAGACTGCTAGCATTGTTGCAGGATTGCCGGCTACAACAGGTTAGCCAAGATGATAATAGCCATGCCGATGCATTGGCTAACCTGGCTAGTGTAATGAAATCAGGAGAGGCAAGGACAATAATGGTTGATTATTTGTCAGGCCCAAGTGTAGAACCACTAATCACAGAGTACGAAGCAATGTGTGTGGAGATGGGACCAAGTTGGATTGATGCAATAGTGATGTTCCTTAGGGATGGCAAGCTGCCAGACGACTGAAAAGAGGCACATAAGACCAGGTTGAAATTGGGCAGGTTCAACCCAACAGCAGATGGCCATCTTTACAGGAGATCCTTCACTGGTCCCCTTTTGAGATGTGTGCATCCCTCCCAAGTTGAAGACTTTTTATATGAAATACATGAAAGAGTATATGGAAGCCATGTTGGGGGTAAATCACTTGCTCATAGGGCCATTACTTAGGGGTACTGGTGGCCCTACATGAAAAAGGATGCTGAAGCCTATGTCAGAGTGCGAGAAGTGTCAAAGGTTTGTGCCTTTGATACATCAACTAGCAGCAGATTTGAACCCAGTATCTAACCATTGGCCATTTGCCCAGTGGGGCATAGACCTTGTTGGACAACTGCCCCAAGCAACTGGGCAAATAAAGTTTTTACTAGTAGCAACTGATTACTTCACAAAGTGGGTAGAAGTTGAACCCCTTGCAAAGATTCGAGATATTGATGTGAAGAACTTCATATCGAAGAATATCATCACCAGATTTGGGATCCCATGGGCAATAATATCAGACAATGGTACACAGTTTGACAGTAAGTTAATCAAAGCTTCTGTGCAAAGTATAAAATCAAGAACTACTACTCTACTCCAAGTTTTCTCAGAGCAATGGTCAAGCAGAAGCATCCAATAAGACTATCTTGGATGGGATCAAAAAGAGGCTAGAAGCAATAAAGGGAAAATGGGTGGAAGAATTGCCCAATGTACTCTGGACATATCGGACTACGCCAAGAAGATTGACTGGGGAGTCTCCATTTGCCATGGCTTATGGCACTGAAGCAGTTATCCCACTGAAAGTCAGCATCCCTGGGATCAGAACCCAGGGAGTAGAAAATGGGACTAATGAGGCATTCCTAGCCTAAGATCTAGACCTACTGGAGGAGAAAATAGAGAGAGCAGCAATTCAGTTGGGGGCATACCAGCAATAACTTTCTAGGGCTTACAACAAGAAGGTCAACCCAAGAGAGTTTAAGGTTGGGGACCCCGTCCTAAGAAAGGTCATCGGCAACAAAAAGGATCCTAGGGAGGGGAAAACTTGGCCCAAATTGGGAGGGGCTTTACAGCATCATCTCGGTTGCCGGTAATGGGGCATATTGGCTTGAAGACACTGATGGCAAAGAGTTGCCAAGACCCTGCAACACTTGCAACTTGAAGTTTTTTTATCATTAGTTTTTTATTTTTGCGAAGTTTATATCATAATTTTATTAGCTGGAGTAATAATAAAAAGTTAGTTTGATTTTTTGAATTAGAAATTTGTGCGATATTTCTGAATAAAACATGACGAATAACTTAGATTTATTATATGGCAGAGTTGAATTATACTTATATATAATAGAGTTAAACTAAGTTGGCGATGTTTCCAAATGAAACATGACGAATAACTTAGACTTATTATATGACAGAGTTCAATTATACTTGCATATAATAGAGTGAACTAAGTTGGTGATGTTTCCAAATGAAACATGACGAATAACTTAGACTCATTATATGGCAGAGTTGAATTATACTTTCATATAATAGAGTTGAACTAAGTTGGTGATGTTTCCAAATGAAACATGACGAATAACTTAGACTTATTATATGGCAGAGTTGAATTATACTTGCATATAATAGAGTTGAACTAAGTTGGCGATGTTTCCAAAAGAAACATAACGAGTAGCTTAGACTTATTATATGGCAGGGTTGAATTACACTTGCATATAATAGAGTTGAATTAAGTTTAATTAATCTAGGCAGGCCGTGTCGGCAGAGTTAAACTCAGAATGGAACTAAGTGTGCTTTAGTTGGATTAACAAAGAAACCAATGTTGAACACCTCGGCTAGTCTTTGTTTGAGTCTGACTTCGGCAAAAGACTACAAACGCATAATATGAACTTCAGTGGAACTTAGGTTCACATTAGGGGGCAGGGAGCTGGAATGATTTGGGGACATGTTGATTTTTTTTTAGAGGAATTTACAAGTTAGAATTGACTTAACACTTGTTGAAATTTCAAGAAAATTTACAAGTTGAAGTTAGCCGAGGTAATATTGAAAGAAGTATTCGAGGTACATACTAGCCGAGATGATCAACCAGGTTGCCTAGCTTGGAAATGATGGAAGGATGAAGTCTTGATAGAATACAGTAAGTAGAAGTAAAGAAGCAGTACTTGACTGAATAAGTTTAAAGAAACAAGCGCTTGTAAAAATATTTCGAAATCATCGGCCAAATTGAAGCTAAAAACATTGTTTGAACAAAAAAGTTACAATTATTACAAAAAGGAAAAAGATTCTAAGTGGACCGTTCTGTATCGGCTATTGGCTGTGTGTCGGCCTCGGCAGACAGCTAGGAAAGCTTCTCAGCAATCTCCTTCGTTTCGATCTTGGCATCGATCTCAAGAAGAGTTTGGTCAAGGCTTTTCTCGGCTGTCTATACCTTAGCTTCTGGCGTAGCTCTCTTGGGAGAGGCACTCTTGGAGACCTCATCCTCCTCATCTTGAGTCAAGTCAAGGACTTGTTTATTCAGAGTGGGGGACTTGGTCCCAACAGCAGCCTCATCTTCATTCGCAGCCTCTTCCTCAACGTCATCCTCCTCAGCATCATCATCGGATTCTTGTGGAGTCGGAGGGAAAGGCACTTGGAGCTGGTCAATATCACAGAGTGGGGAGTCCATTGGGACAGACATCTTATTGAGCGCCGCCGTCCAGTCGAGGTAATAACCTCGGTTGCAAGCCAAGTTAACTTGCCCTTTATACTGATCAAGGACGATGGTCTGCCCTTCTTCGAAAGCTTTTTTGTCGACCACCTTGACCTTGGCATCCTTTGAGTCAAGGGCCTCTTGGAGCTTGGCCTCTAACTTAGCTGTCTTGGCTTTGGCAGCCTTAAGATCGGCTTTGGCGGCTTTGGCTTCAGCCTCGGCCGTTTTTACTTTCTCTTCAGCTTGGTTCTGAGCAGCCCTGGAAGCCTTGGCTTGATCCAACAGAACTCTATTGTTGGCTTCGACATGATTGAGCAAGGACAGGAGTTTGGCAGCTTCTTGAGTTTTCTTTGCTAACTCCTTTCTTATCATCTCTGTCTTGACTGCATATGAATGCGCGTGCTGGATGGCCTGCAAGGATTGAAACAAATTATGAAAATTTTGACTAAGTGTTGAAAAACTGTAAAAGAGTAAATAAGGAGGCTTACTAAGATTGAGTGCTGCATCATTAGGCCAAAGTTCTCATACTCATGGAGGTCGGCCATTTGATTCAAGCCTTCTGGTAGGAGCATAGCCGTTGACAAGGCGGCGCCAACCTCCATGTCCTGGATTGCGCTATCACCAGCCATCAAAGGTCTGTCCCCTACCATGACCTCGGGCACCCAGATCATGCATGGGAAAAGCTGTTGCTACCTTCAGGGTGGTCAAATCTCGGCTTCTTTACCAGAGGGACGTCGGGCGATAGGGCCTCGGCTGGCCTCTTATCGATAGCAGGAGTATTCTTTTCTGACTCGGCCAATTTTGAGATTGGTACAGTGTCCTCACAATCAACCTAAGTCACTATAGCCTTGGCCTTAGCCTTCTTAACTCTCTTAGGCTTTGGCTTGGATTGAGAGAAAGAAGAGGAGGATTGAATAGTCACTACCCCAGGGATATTGGTTCGAAGGTCCTCAACGACGGTTGGTTTGCGGCCCATTTCGTCGGCAGTGGCAGTAAGTGCAACTTTGGTGCCAAAGTGAATGGTGGGAAGGGCGATGGGAGGATTGGCTGGATTGTAGGCCGATGCTTTAAGATCTTGTCATTTGCAACTACGAATTCGGCCTGCTAGTATGTTTGATAGAGCACGACGTTGGCGTCAGCGCTGAGATGGTGGGATTAGTTGAGCTAGAGCAAAATAGAGGGTTGCTCTACTGGGTCTGATGAAGAGGCCTGATCTGGCCTTAACGATGAAGCAACTGTTGGAGTTGTTGCTGATAGGGGAGTCTTGCTTCGGCGTGGGACATCGGGTAACATAGACCTATAGGTCGGGATATAATTAAGCAACAAAGGGGCTTTGTGCTTATTAATATCCAAACCTAAAAGCCTTTTTAGATCGGGGTTGGAAAAAAAGGTCTGCCGGAAATCCTTTGCTAGCTAGGGAAGAGCTGCAAAAAGAAGTGAGAAGAAGAACATTATAAAAAAATAGATATATACTGACAAATCCTAGCCGAAATATGATTAAAATAGTAACTCAGCTCTTACCATCACCCTCTTTAAACATCAATCGGTGCAGAGGATAGAGATGAAGGTCGTCATCAGGTGCAAATTCCCAATTGCCTGAGACAATGAAGTAATTATCTCCAGCACCCTTGTTAGAGTCTGGGAGGTTGGCTATTAGTTTGTAGGCAGTGGACCTAAGCTTGAGGTAGTATATGTAGCCTTTTTCAAACTTAAGGCCACACATGATATAGCAGAATTAGATGTCGGCTAAAGTGATCCTAGCTTTTTTCTCGGTGTGCTAGTTCAATTATGCCATTGATGACCCTATATGAGTTTATGGCAAGTTGAATGGGGTTAAGTTTGTAATAGTGGAGGATTTCACGAAAGAGAGTATCAAGAGGAAACCGAAGTCCGCATTCAATAAAGGCAACCACTAGAAAGGGCATGGAGTCTCCATCCGGCATAATAGAGTCCTCCTCTCCAGCCAACCTAATCTGGACGTCAGCTGGGATAGAAAACTCTCTCCTAAAGTGCTCGAGTTTTTCTGGGGTATCTACCCTCCACCTAAACATACCCATTATCTCGGCTTAGAGTATATTGGGATGAATGTCAGAGAGAAGAAAATGGTAGGGATTGAGAACCTCAGCTAAAACCTAAATTGGAACTGGGGCAAGGGTTTTTGAAGATCTAGGGGGGATTTGTTTCAATTTTCCTAAAGAATGTGATTTCTATCAAATCTCAAACCTAAGTCTATATGGAAACAAGAATCAAAGGCAAGAATCTGGAAACATGTCAAAAAAAAAAAAAAAAAAAAAACAGAAAAGAACATGATTCAGAATCAAGAAGGCAACATTTTTCAAGAAACACTGAGTAGGTGTGTGCGAATGTGCAAAAGCCAAGAACAGTGGCAAAAATTGATAAAGCTTCAAATTTATGAACACTACGTACATGTGTGCGAGAATCACGAACAATGTGAATAGACACAAGGATATATTGAACAGCACGAATCACAGACAAACACGAGATTCAAAATACAACAAAGAATGAAGAACAAAAACTGATTTGCAATCGCAGTGAACAACATGTAAACAGGTAACAGATTTGAAACAAATCAAAGGAATAATAAAAGACTAAACTTAAAGAGAAAAGAAATTGTGAACTTACCAAATGAAATGAACGCCGATATGGGGATCGCCGGAGTCATACGACGCGAATGACCAGAAATAGATGATGAAAAGGTCACCGGAGAAGGTAATCAGAGCAAGGGCAGAGCTTCGAAGGTATGAAAATGGCAGAATCTAGAGAACAAAAATTTGAGCACAAGAGAAAGAAATCAAATTTTGCGAAAGTGAAGAGGCAAAGAGAGAGAGAGAGAGAGAGAGAGAGAGAGAGAAAAGAGTTTTGTTAAAACTCGAAAAGGTGGCAAACCATAATGAAATGCCTTGGGCGACGTTCTTGTCAGGCGGTGTGTGCAGAGGCGATGCAACCTGATAGCGCATGTCAGGTACGAACCAATGAGAAAGGAACGCGTGGAGGAAACGGTTGAGTAAACTGTGCATGACAACTCATGCGCAGTTAAAACCCTTAGAGTTCTTAATTAATAAAGCAAAAACCTCGGCTAAAGGAGCGATCTCAATTGAAATGTTTAAAGAACTTAACTCTAGGTTCCTGATCCTTGATAAAAATGGGCAGTTGAGTCCTGGGAACTTAAAACCGACGAGTCGTGACTTCGGTAAAAGGGAAGAATGAATTTTAGCCGACATGGTGTATAAACAAGCGGTGTAGGTTCCATCACCTCATGTTGCTGAAGTAATAGAACCTAGGGGGCAGTTGTGGGGACATATTTTGTGAATGACAGCACGTGGCCAAGGTGACGCCAGGGTGTCAGCCGAGGTGCCACGTGGCCTGGTCCTGGTGCCAAGGTGATCTCGACTAGGCCGAGGTTACCCGCGGAGATGCCAAAATCCGAGATGAGCGGATAAAGGATAAAAGTCCTAGAACAGAGGAGGGTCTCAGTCTGGATAAAGATAAAGCTCTTAGGGAGTTTATCCCTATCTAGCTGAGAGTCCAAATGAGCATTAAGCCTGAGTCCATTAAAGTTAGGCCTTTACAGGGATCAAATCAGTGCTGGTTATAAAAGTAGGGTACCCTCATGGGTCTGAGGTAAGTTCTTTCTGGTGAGTTTAAGCACAATTTGCTATCTTTGAGAGATATTGATTACTGACTTGATCGTCGGAGTGTTCCCCAGTGAACGAACCACCGCCAGATTCTCATCTTCTTGTGCAAGTTGTTGGGCTTAATCTATTCTGTCGGTGCTCTCCAGCTGAGTTCCCCGTTTGGTTGTGTGGTAAAAAATCAACACCCACAGAAGACATACAACATTATTACATATTTGCCCTCGCGCATGAGGGTCCAAATGAATGTCCAAATGTCCGAAATAAACTAATTATTACAACACCCAACGAACAAATTGAACTAAACTAACTATTTATTACATATTCGAATGAATTCTAAATCAGCTATCTATCTAGCTCTAGGTACAACAAAGGCATAATGACGATAGTAAGCATAATAACAACACATGAAATTGCAACGATAATAATAATATTTACAACAACAATAATTTAATTATAACAATAATGAGAGCATTAATTTACAACATTTAATAAAACCAAGAAGTACAAGTATGTCATGCACGTGACGATTTTCAAAAGCAACTTTGTCTGCCTTCCTTGGAATTTGCCATGTTTCACCTTCAGTCACTGCCCTCTGTTTCTATAAAACACTCTATTTACCAGACATTGGAGAGCTATCGTGCCCAAATAGAGCCGGTCGTGCCCTAATTTTATGTAAAACTCTATTTTTATGCTTTGAGATGAAAACAGTGCAGACAAAATTTTTATGAGCCCTGTTTGTCCCTTTTACCCTTCTCTGTCATGGAAAGCCTCAAGAGAAAGATGAAACTGATTCCAAAACCATCAATGAGCAGGTTGATTGCTTGATGATTTCGGGCACGAGTTGGACAAAAATCGATGAATACAATGAACAACACCTACCCCTCCCTCTTATCGTGGAGTGAGCTCAAAGAGGAAAGTAGAGACGCTTCAAAGTTCATCAAAACATCATGAATTGACGTATGATGACCCTTGACTCAATGGACTCGGCATAACGTCCGGCCGAGCCTAGGCAATACAACTCATCTTCTTTATGTTGGTTGGTTCATTTTAAGCCAATTTTCTTCGTCCTTTCCATTCTTTAATCCATTTGTCCAAAGTGATGATTAAGTCCGCTAAATGAGTAGAACGTCAAGCGAGAGGTACTCCTAAATATGAAGGAGAGACCATGCCTTTGACGATGAACCTTCATAGAGATTAAGCCATTGAGCATAGGTCTCTAGCTCATATTTTGAATAACCATCAATCGGTTGAAGTAACTCTTAAACAAGAGAAGAAAAGAAGGAAAGGGGAAGGTTGCAGACATGATTGTGAGATTGATTCTTGATTAACCATAGAAAAGCCATCAAAGCATGTATAACACAACATAACAAGCTAGATGTGAAGACTTACAATGCAACAAGCTAGATATTCAAACATATACTAATTAAATAAATTACAACAGCCCTAAAACAGCCCATAATATGCTAAAAACAGTGACTAAAAATCATGTTAGAGAGCATAAAAAGGTAGGAAAGAATACGGCAAAGCAAAGTTAGTGAACAAAAGCAAGGAGAGATGGCTAACCTCTCCATTTTTTAGACCTCGAACCATGTTTTTCAGCCTTTCCCAAGCTCTAAAAATCAATTTAAAAGGCAAAGAAGAGAGTGTGTAAAAACAAGGGCTTGAGCTATGAAATAAGATGTAAGAGAAGGTGTTAACCTTCTCTACCCTTTGGTAGCTATCCAAACCCAAGTTTAAACACTTGAAATGGACTCAAGACAGCACAAAAACACAAGAAGTAGCTAATAAGAGATAGAAAAAAAGGTAAAAGAGAAGGTGGTAAGCTTATATCTCTCAAAGAAGTAAGCTCTTGTTTGTAATACAAACTTGGTTCAAGCACACTCTCAAGCTTGAATTGTGATGCACAAGCCTCAACCAAGGCTCTAAGGTTATGATCTAAGGTGGTATATGGTGCATAGGAAGAATGAGCTCTCTCTTGTGTGTATAGGCTCTTTAGAAATTGTTCAACCCTCAAAACAGAGGTATAACCTTGTTTTTATAGAATTTGAGCAAAACAAGTTGAAAATATCTTCAAAAAAAGACAACTGGTGGGCTCTCGCCCAGAACAGTGTGTATCGCCAACAAGGCACGGTCGACTCTCAATAGGGCACGGGCGGGCCCTAATGTGCTACCCCATTCCCCTGTTTCAAGCTCAGTGTAAGGTGACATAATGTTCAAAAATGAAGCTCTGAGGTAAGAATAAGGCAAGTAAGAAGGTTTTGGGATTATTTCAGGACTCGACGTTGGATTCCCTCACTGAGAACTCAAATCACACAATGTAGTTTTCATCATCGAGTGCGTTGGACCACGCACCTAAGTCTTACAGGTGGTAAAAAATGAGGTGTCTACAATTACCAAAGCCATTTTACTGGTACTATCTGAAAGGATCGGCACCTAACTACGCGGATTTCTAGACTTTTATCAAGGACACACAGGCTAACATAATAACCACAACTACACCCCCCAACCGATTCACCAATGTATTCACCAATTTTTCTTCAAAATCAATACATTTACAATGTTCAATATGAAATGATGCTCAGTGCACAATGTATGAGAAATTAATTTTAATTCAACCTAATCCTCATGCAACATCTGCAACAATCAAGACTATCCTCCACCGATAGTCCAAAACAGTTATTTCTATTCACAGATAGTTTTCAATCAAAATATACAATTCCATCATTTTACAATGGGAGTGATATTACATATCTAACTCCACCATCATCATCAACATAATCATTGTTCCAATCTCATGAAACCCAACATCATTTTCCATTTCCTTTCACAAATCCAAATATCTGAAATATAGGGCAAAACCCCATTTTATTACAAAATTAATTTCAAGATAAGATATCCACCATTTTAACATATTTCAACCATAAATACATTTCCATAGCCATTTTCAAAGATCCATTTGGAAAACCTCTATTTTGATTTCAAACCCAAACCCTAAGTTTTTCCAAAAATCCCAAAATCATTAACCCTTTTCAAAGTGCAAATTTCTAAGCTAAAAATCATATAAAAGAGTCAAGGAAATCCCTATCTCAGAGTAGAAGACAAGAAGAAATGATGGGTAGAACGTGATGGAGCCGAAAACACTAACTTCTCCAATTAGAATGAAGCCCTCGACGTGCTCTATCTTTTACTCCAAAGGGCTAGGGTGAATAAATCAACTGATTGAGAGTATTTAGAGCTAGAGTACAAGAACTAGAGACAGAAACTAAAGATTTTAGGGTTTTCAAATGTTTAGAGAGAGATAAAGATGAAAACGTGATCCAAAAAATCTTTTTCTCGGACTGATATACACGCAGACCACTTGAGCGACCAAAACACTGCTCGAGCGAACAGACACAATAAGTGACACCGCTCGAGCGACCAAAATCACTGCTCAAGCACACAATGACCCCTTAATAGCAGTTTTGTAGACTGCAAAAGATCTCTCGAGTGCAAAAAGTGTCGCTCAAGCACAGATATCACACTCTCAGTAGTTTTACAAACTGTAAAAGACTACTCGAGCGCAAGAAGCATCGCTCGAGCGAACAAGCAAAAATCTAGGCAACCACTTATTGAAAAATTGACTTCCCAACCTATTTCAAACACAACCAAAACTTCCAATAGCCCAACTCAACAAGCATTAAGATGGAAAAAAGATGGACAATAGTTAAGTACAAGGATTCTCGGATTCAAAATCAAATAAATGGGTCGGGTCCAAACCAGAATCGTTATGCGCCTGCTATGTTTGAATGATACATTAGCCATGATGGGTCAACGTGTGGTATCTTCTTCATGCCTGATGTAGGTTGACTTGAAAGGTAATTTTGCTTGTTTTCTTACTGCCAACCTTGTCGACGTGCACGTCTTTACACCAGAGCCGCGTGTCCTCACAGCAGCCATTTTTTAGGGTGTTCGACGCTGTTCATTACTTGCAATGAATTTTAGGAACTGGTCATCAGAATAGGTACGCAATTCATCTTATCAAAACGCTACAAGAATCATCATAAATACACATGATAATAACGAATTTTGAATAAAGTGGACCAAAGTGGACAATGCCTAATCAAATATTGTCACACTAAATAAATCACAAACACAACACCGACCCAAACGACAACAAGCTCCTACAACGTAAGGCATCAAAAAAATTAACATGTAAAAATGCAAAATATAGTCACGTTTACTATTATTATTCACGTATCGCTTACACTTCACATTTGACGTAATGTAAACCACCAAATCAAACAGCTAAACAAATATGTCAACTTACTTTTCTCATTTTAAAAAAACAAAAACCAAGACTACATGCATGCATCAACGCTTGTCTTTATCAAGCACTGAATGAATAAACAACATCAGCATTCCACAAATGATACAATGGATTGTGCACATACTATCTGCAACATTACAACCTCAAGCTCACAAACATGTCAACCACACAAACAAAACCATAGCGACCAATTTCATTAGATGCCCATTTTGTATCAAATAATTTGCTATTTCATATTTCAATTGTTCTACTTTTAATGTAGCCAAACAATGACAAACATCCTGCCAACCACAATGTAGCAAGCAATTACATTTTAGTTCTCCTCAAATGGAACCGTACGAGCATCTATTTGCCTGACTGCATTCAACACAATGTTCACTATGCAACTACAATTCATATGATAACCTTAATGCAACGTCTACTACATATTATATGTCCATCACCATAACGCAAATACGTGACTGTTGCACCTACATGGTCACATTGTACTCCACACGTTACAGTCAAACCACAACACTTACGCACAATGCAATGACACATTCAACACATACCAATTGGGGAATGGCCAAAGTGCCACAGATTGGCCGTCATATTCCAAACACAGTCCTAACGTCCAACTCCACCAAACTGACATACTCACGAGGCAAAACTGCGCTAAACAACATCAACATCATTCTCGTAGTATGACGTCGAACATTAACAATGCACTATCTCATGCGCTTCCAAACACATTTCCCAAATAATGCAACAGGGGACCACCATACTACCGTATGCACACTCCATTTTTCACACAATGTAACTTCACATTAAAATAGAATTAACACGGGAAAATATTCCAATGCATTTGCCAACGTAGCAGTGAAATTAACATGCACGAACATTTATCAACTAAATGAATATCATACCTCCAACTCGGGCATTTTCCCAGTTACAAATCGACAACATAACATCGACATTCATTCCTAAAATAATAACTACAACTCATACCAACAAAATTCCAGGTACTGTGATTTTCAGTTGTCACACACATCAGCATACCAACTAGAAACAACAACATACCCAACATAATCTTGCACATATAGTGTGTCTCCAATGTCACATTCAATCTTCACAACATAATTTTACCCAAATATAGCATTGCACATTATATTAACAACATAGGCCATGCAATGACGAAACAAACCCCAAAATCAGTAACCCACACAACAATAATGTGGAATTCGATGAAACAAATTGGAACAAACATCATCATTTACATTGTTAAACAATACACACCTTCGCATGTCATTGTATTCGTCTGAAATTGCTACAATGTCGTGATCGGCATATCGGAAACGGATTACTTTCCATTGCGTATGTACTTAACTATACGGATAAGAATCCGCCAAACCCTCGTTGGAGTAGAGTAATTGGCAAATGTTGTAGGTGGTTCGTCAACGAAGAGGCTACTGCAATTAGGGTTCCAGTTGAAAAATCAAATGTGGAATTTGATGGAACAAGTTTTCAGAGAACACTCAATAACTAGGGTTTCAATTAACTAACATGGAAAAGTCTCTAATGTGGGAACGTTTCTTCTCAATGTTTCCATATAAAGCTTGTAACATTCAATCAAAGACTAGGGAAACCCAAAAAATGCCTATAGTGCGCTTTATGTCCACAAGCGAAAAGCCACAAACAGCGAAAAGCCACAAACACCCCCATTAAACACATCAACACGCACACTTTTCAGTTCAACAAAAAATTTGCAGGACTAACTAGTGCACAAGTTCATAAAATGAGATTTATTGTTGTTTCACCCTAAAATTATATAATGATCTATTTGTTTCACCCTAAAATTATATAATGATCTATTTTTTACATGAATAATCTACACAAAATAACCTAAAAGCAAATAATTTGAACGATCAAAATGTAAGCCTTAGTGGCCTCATAGGCCTGAACAGCATTGTCCAATCCAACTAGTGGACTAGAGACAAACCATGCCCATTTCAAAAAATTGATTTAGCAAATTATGAAAGCTTCTATTTTTACACACCATATTATCTCACTTCACATGCTTAATTTTCAAAATTTTAATTTGAATGTTTATTTCCTAATATTTTGGTTTAAAGAACAAAGATATAACATAACCAAATAATTTTATTCCAAAGTTGATTTCTCTATTTTAAAAAAAAATGTACATTGAGAGAAAATTATATGCAGAAATAAAACAAAACTATTTGATTTAGTACACACATCTATTAGTTTAATACACACTACTTACTTAGCTCCCGTTTAGTCTCTTATGGTTAATTTGAAGTTACAAAATAGCCACAAAATTATATCCAATTGTCCAACACACAATCACAAAATTATATACACAAAATAATCAATTGGTTGGTGCTTGATTTTAGAAGTATAAGGAGAGGGATTGACTTACGTGGATTGATGGTGCCCATTACGAAAAGTAAGTTCAATTGTAAATATGAAAGTAAAATTTTATATTTGGTTGTTGTGATTGTTCTTTTAATATGTACTCTGTTTTGTGGGAGGAATTTGATTAAAACCTTTTCATAATAAATCTTTAATACATTAAGAATAAGCACAAAAAAATTTTTTGAAAAAGTCTAGCACACACCACTATTACGAAAATATCCTTAGTAAGTAATTTGGGTTAATTACAAAAAAAAAAAAAAAAAAAAAAAAAAAAAAAAAAAAAACCTACAGTTTCACCCTTATTATAACAAATCAAACCCCAAACTTTTGGTTTAGTTTTTGAATTATGATTTAATTTTTGAGTTGTATTTTGAGTTTTGAGTTTTTGAAAAGAGAAAATTTGTTTGATTATGAGTTTTGAAAAGAGTTTTGAGTTGTATTTTGAAATTTTTTGGGTTTATTTTTTCAAAATTTTAAAATTTTTCTTAATTTTATTTTTTTGGGTAAATATTTTTTATTGTAAATATTTATTTATTTATTTTTAATGTGCGTTGTATTTATTACATTTGTGCGCTGTATATTTTAAATATTTTTTAAATTTTTTAATTTTAAGTATTTGATCTTATTTTAAAATTTAAAAAAAAAATTTGGATCACCCATATATATTTAAATTGTGACAAATTATTTGGCCAACATTTAAAAAAATAACAAAATATTTTTTTTTGAAAAAATAAAAAATATTTTTCTTCAAAAATGAAAATGAAAAAATTATTTTCGAAAAAAATATAAAATAAAAATAATTTTAAAGAACAAAATAAAAAATATATTTTTTTGAATTTTTTTTGAAATAGAGTTTTGAAAAGAGTTTAGCTATGAGTTTTCAAAAAAAAAAAATTTGAATTGAATTTTGAATTGTGTGTGAAAAGAGTTTTGAAATTTTTTGATCAAAATCACGATTCCAAAACAAAACAAAACGCTACTTCAAATGTTATGAAACTTATGTAATTCTGATGCAAATATAAAAGTATTAAACATAAATGTCGATATACACTATTATAAACTCCCTACCTCCATCATCACCACCACCACTACTACTACCACCACCATCATCACACCACCACCACCACCACTACCACTACCATTATCATCATTATACCACCACCACTACCTTCATTACTATTGTCATTGTTGCCATAAGTACCAACATTACCGCTACCATAAGCGCCATTGTCATTACTATAACTACTACAACCCTTCACGTCTACCTTTCTCTCTTTTTTTTTTCTTTTTTTTTTTTTGGTGCTCTGAAAAGGAATAGAACAGTACATAGAAGATAAGAAAGATAAGAAAAATAAAAGCAATAAAACCATAACAACAAACCGAGGCCTAATGCCTCTGATATTCGCACCCAAGAAGATCAGCCACCACCAAACTTCGAACCTTCTCAGGAGGGTCTTCCATGACAACTAGGTGCTCATCTTGATCAGCTCCAAGATTAGCCAATTTAGCAATACATTGATTTCCTTCTCTCAAAATGTTTTGGATAGAGCATCTACATCTTTTCAAAGCACTGGTTTGGCATGATAGGTTGGAGTGGGTTGGGGCTAAAATAGTTACAAAAAAACAAAATAGGCTTTTTAGCCTCAAGCTAAAAAATGTCACATCCAAACTATAATCATTTTATTTTTCTCTCATAAAAGTTTAAAAAATCAAAAAGTCCATCACAAACGAGACTTTTTAGCCTCAAGCTAAAAAAGTAAAAAAGTTAACTCACATCCCAGACGAAACCAAAAGATGTGTTGCACCTACTCATCTTGATCACCTTTTCACCTATACAATCATTACCTTAATTTTTGAATTTAAACTATACACCTTGAATTGATTTCAATTCAAATAATCTATTCACCTCCGTTTCAAACCACCGACGAAAAAGGATAATTTTGTCAATTTACCATATAATCATATACATACATCATATATATACGCTATATCATATATATATACACACATCATTTTCTTCCTTACATTTTCCCAATCAACCTTGCTACCATCAATGCTGCCACCACCACTACCAGTGCCTCCTCTTCCCTCCCCCACCAAACTCCTCTTCCTCCGCCAACACCGCTACAAACGATCTTTTTGTATTTTGCCCGTACCTAGTTTTACAGGCAAAATCTGCAATTATGCTCATAAAGCTAGCTTTGTAATGTAAGATCAATTGCCAAACATATTCAAAATGAACAGATTTTTGTAATTAGGTATTCTTCAATTTTGATTTTACCCAACAAACAGATTTAAAACAATAACAACAATTGGCAACTCCAATGATTTGTACACAAATCTCAATTTTGCAACAACCCACACAACAATTGGCAATGCAAAAAATTTTAAGAATATCCAATCCATTGGAGGTGAAAATCCTGATTGCATAAAATACCACTGTGCAATGAATGGCCAATCTACTAGAGAAATGGGAGAAGCCCGTTCTTTTTGATTTGTTGTTTTTAGTATCCCTGGGGAGGAAAGATGAAAGGGAGAGGAGGTCGTTGGGGAAGGCGGATCGATGGCTGCTAGGAGAGGGAGCCCCCTCCACTTCAGAGAGAGAGAGAGAGAGGTCATTGTCTTCATCTTCACGCAATGAAATGAAGGTTTAGGTGGATCTACAATGGAGATGCCATGGAAGTAGATATGCAGAGAAAGAGAGAGAGAGAGAGAGACAAATAGAACAGCAGTTGATCTCAAGACCTCACACCACAAAGAGTGTTACACCCACCACTAAGCCAAATATCCTGATTATATTTCATTCATATTTATCTCATCTTTTTTCTCTCTCTTTTTAAATTTTCATCCAAATTCATGATTTAAACACAACATTATGGACTTCACATATGGGTGGCGTCTAACTCGAGGCTCTTGATTGGAATTTTGTGGTCTTTGAATTGATAAATGTCTTTGATAACCAAGAAATGGATTATTCTGTTTGCAAACCAACTTATGTCAAAATTGATGTCATTTTGTCTGAATTTATATCATTTTGTCATTTTGATATCAATTTTTGAAAAAAATAAGTTGTTCATGTATCAACCTACAAATGAATATACTATTCAATAGTTGATATCAGACCAATTAGATTTTGTTTATAATAAATAAATATTTAACTGACACAAACGTATAAACTTTGAGAAAATATAGTGTCCAAATGGAATAACTGTAAGATTGAGCCCTTCATGACCCCATGAATTTCTTTCTAACAGTCATTTTATTAGAAAGGACAATTCATGATTCTAAATTCATCTTAATTTAGGCCATTAATCTACCAGGCTTTGGATGGTTAAATTAGACCCGATCTTGGGCTAATTGGATTGGGATAACACATGTGCTCTTATCATAGAGTGTAAGCACAGCTGGAACCTGGCCTGGCTCGGTGTTTATCCTCCTGTACTTGGCACCCTCTCACTTGGGTGACCATACTCTGCCATTTGAGGATGCCTTCAGTGCTCACACATCCACTTAGCGAATAACCTTGGTTTACGCTTATCCCACTATACGATATACTTGTTGTAGATACTTAATTTTTACATAATTTAACACCGTTTGATTGATCAACACAAATTAAAAAAATTTAATTCATCAAAATGAAGATAGTCAAAGTCTCCAAAAAGATGTGGGTATTATCAAAATCATTGGACTTAACTTATTTCAAAATATGGGTTATACCCAAAAGAAACTTCTTTCAAAACATGGATCATGCCCAAGAGAAACATGTGAATCTATTTTGACAATTGAATCAAACAATTGGTCCAATCCAAATGTGTGGGTTCCGCAAGGATACTTGTCAAAAATTCTTAAAAAATTAGAAAGTATTTAAATTCAAATTCAATTTATCTGTAAAAATTGATAGACAAATTTCTCTCATTTAGAAATTGAAATCAATTACAATATTAATTGAATGAGGTTTTCAAAATTAACACCTCATCTTTTGAGCATGTAAATAGAGACTCACTCATGGAAGGACTTTTTGACAAAGAGTTCTCAAAGATTCCTCAAGGATTTACATAAAGTTCTCTCCAAGACTCTCTTCATAGTTTTCGTGGAAGATCAACAAGCATTTCTACAACGTACTGATTCTTTTGACTGCTTGCAAACCAAGCACATTCTACGTGCCAAGAATCATTCAAGATCAAGATTTTCAAGAACTCGATCAAGTACTTCTCTTTAGTTTTTGTCCTTCGAAGATTTGAAGAATTTCATCTGGTGGTTCAATTCAACAAGCAGCTATTATAGCCATTGGATTGCAACCATACTTGAAGATTGAATTAGTGGTTCACCAATTGTAATCAATGTAACCACATAAAATTGTACCCATTTTATTTAAATTAATAAATTCAAATTTTGTCCATCTATTTCTTGCTCTTTATCGCATAACACAAAATTTGTATGTACAAGCGCACCTAGAATACACTCCCCATACACTTGTTCTTTTGCACCTACATGTTCACCTTCCCAACAATTGCTTACCATTTTTCTTAGTGTGAATTGCCTTGGTACCATCAACCTCGGCCTTGGCTGCTACTGTGGCATTGAACCGTCACCCTCCATACCCGTTGGCCTAGCATGAATCTGCCTCCAAGATCACCAATTATCATTTGAGTAAACTACCAATAGGTCCTAATAGTTGGATTTAATTCTCCTCAAGTTCTATTGAAAATAAGTCCTACTAAAATCATCGCTAAAAATAATTTTTTGAAACAATTTTTGCATATGTCGTTAAAAATTGACAATTAATGACTTTTTTGTCACGGTTTTTATAAATTGTCGCTAAAATTTACAATTAGTGATTTTTTTTATGACAAATTTTCAAACTGTCGCTGAAAACTGAAAATTAGTGACGATTTTTTTAAACTATCTCTAAAACTTATAATTAGTGATGTTTTTTGTGTCAAAAATTTCAAACTGTCACTGAAAATTAACAATTAGTGATGTTTTTTAACATTATTTGATGAAAAAGGTCATTAATTATCATATGACTTGTTGGACAATAAGTCTACTTTTAGGACCAACATGTAAGTCCCCCTTATCATTTTTTATATCACTTGTTGAAAAATATTCTCATATGATAGCAGAAGCATGCTTAAAATTAATTTACACACGCAATGGAAAAACATATGATATTTAACATAGTTCAGCAAAAATGACTACGTCCATCGGCGAAATAGGTAAATTTACTATTAATAATAAATAGTATAATTGTCAGATAAAAATATACAAAACCCAACACCAATACCTGAGACCCTTGCTCAAGGTTAATTGTGTTCTTGAGCCCCAATGCCCGCTCATTGGCATTTTTACATTTCACACCCCTCACTTCTCTATTACACACTCCCCTTTAGAGCATCTCAAGCAATCCTTGTAGTACATTTGACTATCTAAGAGTGACATATCCATTAGGTGAGTTAAATAACCACCAAAGGTCTCATATTTAAGAAGACACCCACATTTTTAGGACCCTTAATAATCTATACTATTATTAAGTGAAGACGTAAATTGGTTTAGTGAAATCTTCTTCTCCTCACGCCATGTGGCAACTGTAGGGAGGTTCGAGGTAACAATAATGATTAGGAAGTGATTAGAGAGACAAAACTATGTTAATGGTCCAACAAAGATGGAATGGCTGGAGAATGAGTCAACAAAACTCTAAGAAAGCTGGGGGATGAGCAACTAGGTGAAGGTGGAGCAAGTGGCTCAAGAAGAAGAGAATGGCAGTGCACCAATGGGCAACATCTCCTCCAAATTCCTAGAAAATCCTCCTTTGGACCTTGGGAAATGGGTCCTATTTATAGGTTTTTCCTTGGTTAGCAAAGGATACCAACTAGCCAAATAAAGTAAGGACATGTGTCCCTAAAAATCTCATGGAATATTCTGCCTTGTGCGACGAGGCTAAAGGTGCCACGTGTCCCTCTGGATGTACTGTGTACTATCTGTTTAGCACAGATGCCTCAACAAGTGCACTTGTGTCGGGAGTGTTTGTCGTTGCAACTTGCCTCTTTAGTTTGAACCTCAACAAGTGCACTTACGGCAGTAATGTTTGCCGCTACACTTGCCTTCTCAGTTCAGTTTAGCCAAGACATGCATTCTCAGGACTTCATAGCCTGCTATCGACTATGTTCATGTTCACCTCAGCGAAGCCTCCACCTTTAGCCACCTAACTACAAACTCCCCAGCTTTCCAGGGGCGAAGGCCACAGTCAAGCCTGCTATCAGTCATGTTGTGCCTTAGTACCAAGCCTAAGGGGGCTTCCTTGGTCCTTCTTGTGCAACCAAGATAAGTCCATGACCTGCGTAAATGGAAAGAGAGTCCCTTGCACTTGGGCTGCCCTGCTCTCATCTTTGCGGGGTCACCATGGTATACTGGTATCTCTGAGCTTGCGATCAGCTCCAACCAGTAGGCTTTGGGGCCTACTATTAGCGCCAAGCCTTAGTTTCTACTTGTGGATGGGAAGCTTCTCCCAAAGGCTGCCATCACCTTGGCGGGGTGTTCCCTCCACAAGTTAGTTGTGGCGGCTATAGTTGTTGCAGTGGCTATTCCCTGTGACAAGTTCAAATGGCGGTGCTGACAATACTAGAGATGGTAGCGCCAACAAAGTACCTCCGCAACTTGACCACTGCAAGTGCTACCTTTGCAACTTAGTTACTCCGATTTTCTCTTTCCCTTAGCAACTCCAGATGGCGGCGGTACCGGTAAAACTTGGAATGGTGGCGCTAAGACAAAATACCTCCACAACTTGACCGCTGTAAGTAATGCCTCTACAACTTGATTTAGACATTTTCCCAAATGGAGTCCACTCGGACCTTGGCGGGTCAAACCTACTTCGACCCACTGTTGACCCACTTCCCTTAGGTTTTAGCCCATCACTACAACAAAATGCACTTTTGGCGACCAAATTTGGCGACTAAAAAAATTTAGTCGCCAAAAGTTGTGGAATTGGGGACCAAAAATTATGTTAGTCGTCAAAAGTATAATATTTAGCTACTAGATTTTTTTAGTCGGGGTATATTGATTATTGGTGACTAAAAAAAGAATCAGTCGCTAAAAATGCCACAATTGGCCACTAAAAAAAAATTAGTCACTAAAAATGCTACAATTGGCGACTAAAAAAATATTTTAGTCACTGTATAATTAGTTTTGGCTACTAAAATTATTTAGTCGCCGAATAAAAAACAAAAATTTACTTTTTATTTTTGGCGACTAAAAGTTTAGTCGCCAAAAATTTATTTTCAGCAACTAAAAAATATTTTAGTTGCTATATAGTTAGTTTTGGATACTAAAATTATTTAGTCTCCGAATGAAAAAAAAAATTTACTTTTTATTTTTGGCGAATAAAAGTTTGGTCCCCAAAAATTTATTTTCAGCGACTAAAAAATTTTTTACTCGCTAAAGAACTAAAATATTTGGAGGGAGACATTTCAAATATTGGAGGGATTTATAAAATATTTTAGTCGCCAATAACCATATATATATATATTCTTATTTCCCCATTTTTTTGCCCTAAATTGAATTTGTTTCTTTGAAAGAGCTCTCTCTTCCCCATTTGTGGATCATCGTTCTTAATCCCTCAAGCCGCTCTATATGTCCTTACCACCATCACCGATACCACCAGTGATCTTTGCCGGCACATCTGACTGTAAGCCTTATGGTGGTGAAGCTAGAGAGGAACTCATCGGTAGCGGCTAGGCTAGGGCTCCACATCAATGGAGTTGCCACCAATTTGACTAATTTGATAGTGGGTCCACCGTCGTTCTATGGGAACAAGCCAACCGTGCTTGATCTTCTTGGGCTGGGGATTAGAGCTAGCGGCGCCTCCACTGTTGACTTCTCGGCTTTGTTCACTTCCATTGGAGGTGGGCTTGATGTTGCAGCGGCGGTAGCTTCATTTGAATGAGTGAATTCCCCGGCTGAAGAATTTTGGAAAGGTCCATCTAATTTTGATATATGTCTATAAATAAATATATATATATATACATATGTGCATTTATCTTTTGAGGCTTTAGATTTGTTGAACCAATTTATTTCTTTTGAAGTTTTTAGTTATGGGAGAGATTACTTTGAGAAGGAGGGGTTGCTTTTGTTCTGATTTCATGGGCAATTTATTTTAGAGGAAATAACATTTTGCCCCCCAAACTATCACGCGTTTTTCACGTTGACCCCCATACTTCGATTTATTTCAATTTAGTACCTGAAATTTCCACAAATTGATCAATTAGACCCCTGTCGTCACCTTCCATCTATAATTGGACAGAATGTGCTGGCGTTACATTTAAAATTTCATTTTACCCCCCAAACTATACCTTAAAAATCAATTTACCCTCCAAATTAAAAATCAATTTGCCCCCCAAACTATACTTTAAAAATCAATTTGTCCCCCACATCAGCACATTCCATCCAACTGTGGATGGAAGGTGACGGCAGGGGTCTAATTGATCAATTTGTGGAAAGTTTAGGTACTAAATTGAAATAAATCGAAGTATGGGGGTCAACATGAAAAATGCGTGATAGTTTGGAGGGGAAAATGATATTTACTCTTTCTTTTAGGTATGTGTTCATGTTTCAGTTTTCTATGACAATATATATATATATAAGTGCTAATGGTTTTTTTTTTTTTTTTTTTTTTTTTTTTTTTTTTTTGCGTGGGTTATTGTGGATATTTATTTTTGTGTACGAAGAGCATTTGCTCGGTATATGGAAGACATTTATTTTTGTACAATCTTCTATTTTGGAAATCTAACATTTTTGTATGTAATATTTAATTTAAATGGATTATACTTGGTTGGTATGGATTTATATGATATTTGGAATATGATATTACAAGTTAAAATTTTCAGATAGTTGATAATGAAATGGGTTATTGATAATGGATTTAGATTATAATTGATAGATGTATTATTCTGTATATGTACAGATTACAGGTTGCATTGATAATAGAATGTATATAATTTAGAAATTAATGAAAAATATTCAATTTATGCATTTAAAAAAATTAATAAATAGAGCTTTTGGCGACTAAATATTTAGTAGCCAAAAAATAAAAAGGGGACTTGTTGGTGACTAAACAGTTAGTAGCCAAAAAGAAAGGAAGTTTTTGACGACTAAAAATTAGTATAGCTAAAAAGGAGCACTATGATTTTAGCGAATAAAAAATTAGTAGCCAAAAAGAAACCAACAGTTTTTTGTGACTAAATATTTTAGTCACTAGAACAAAAAAGCACATTTATTTAAAACTTTGGGCGACTAAACTTTTAGTCGTCAATTGGCGACTTTCGGTGACTAAAACCAAATTAGTCGCCAATACCTTTCCCGACAATCATCCAATGACAAAGCTGACGACCAAAAAATTTAGTAGGCAAAAATCTTCAGCGACTAAAAAAATGACTTTTGGCGACTAAAAATTTAGTCGCCAAAGTGTAATTTGTTGTAGTGCATGCTCCTTCGGTCATTTTTGGTCGCCTAAAAAAGGCGACCTCCACACTTAGGTCCATACTTGATTTGGACTTCAATTTCTGATCCTCTACAACAACTCTATATATGCTAAAATTGAAAAATTATAATACACAGTGTAAGCAAGTTTTGAAACCAAGACCTTGGATTTCAATAAGTACTTATCACTTAAGCAACATACATATTATGATATTAAATTCTCGGGTAAATTATGCAAATGGTCCTTGTAATTTACACGATGTATCAATTTGGTCCATGTTATTTTAATTTGTTTGATTTTGCCCCTTAATTTAACGGATTGTGTCATATTAGTCCAATAAATAATAGCCGTTAAGTTTGATGGATGGAAACTCAAATGTTGTGTCAGTTTGATCCTTGTAGTTTACACAATATGTCAATTTGGTCACTGTCAAAATCGAGCAAATTAAAATAATAGGGACGAAATTGACACATCGAGTAAATTACAGGGACCAAATTGACATATCACTTGAGTTTTCGTCCACCGAACCTAACAACCGTTATTTATTTGATCAATATGACACAATTCGTTAAATTAAAGAACAAAATCGAGCATATTAAAATAATAGGAACTAAATTGACACATTGTGTAAACTATAAGGACCATTTGTATAATTTACCCTAAATTCTTTATCATTTATTTTTATTATTAGTTATATGAATTGCACACGTATCGAGTGGTATATGGGGTTTCTTCTCATAATAATGGGCAAAGCTCAAAAAAATTGTTATTTCACCCAAAAAATAAAGTTTGGCTATGCCTCACAGGTTTAAATCATAATTAAAGAAAAGAAAGAAAAAATGAAGCCTCATATCTTGTTCTTCTTCTTTTCTTTTTTTTTTAAATATATTTTTTTATTTGTTTTTGTATTGGGGGTCAAATAAATAAAATTCTCATGCAATTGAATGTTCTAGAAAAAAATGATATATATATATATTTAATTTGACCTCTAAAATAACCAAGTGTGTTAGAAGCCTAACATTTTTCAACAAAATTTACATTTCGTCTCTCTAAAATTGAGTAAAATCATACAAACTTAATTAGTAAACAAATTAAAAAGTATTGTCAATGAAAAAATATATTTAAAAAAATTATTTATAAAAACTTAATTAATAATTTTGCATTATAAAATACAAAATGTTTCAATATAAACCTGTTAGAGTTTCAATAAGTCACCAAAAGCCTTTGCACTGGAAAACCGGCCTACATTGTAAAAACTAATAAAATTTGCCAATTAATTATCACCGTTTACACCAGAGCTATCACATCTCAATAAAATGAGAAAAAGGCCTAAGACCATCTCCAACGTTGCACCAGATTCAGTATCAAATTTAAATTTGATGAAAAAAGTCACTTTTTCTGCTCCAATGGTTTCACCAAACTAATATCAAACGGAGAACGGAGCAAATTTTTCACCAAACTGAGAATCTGCGTGAGCCTTCACCAATTCACTATGCTGTAACGTTGCAAGTGGGCCCACCGGTCAACCTGCCGGACGTCTAGCCAGTCGACCCACCGGTCGACAGGAAACAGGTTCAAACAGTTCAACTAGGTAGGTTCAAACAAGTTCAAAAAGGTAAAAAAAAATATTTTTTAGCCTTACCGGTCGACCCACCGGACGTCCCTTTCTTTGATACACACCGTTGGAGCAAGCCATATCAGATTGAGAAAATGAGCTATTTTTTACTCAGATTTGGTGAAAAAAGTAATGCACCGTTGGAGATGCTCTAAGACTTCCACAAGCAATTGATGTGGGATTTAGAATTTAGGGTGTATGTTTAAATGTGTGATTGGATGCCTCATAGAGTCGAATGTGCTAATTTGATGTGGGAAGTGGGCAAGAATGTGCTAATTCGATGTGGGAAGTGGGTACCGAATGTGCTAATCCAATGTGTGGGTAGGGGAACTATGGATTAATAAAAAAACATGTGCAACGTTTTGGAATCTCACCAACACTACTTCAAATTCAAATGACCATAACTAAGTTTTATCATTTTTGTTTTACAAGTCAACAAAGATGGTATATTCCACAATTCTACACATTTGCAAACTTCTACAAAGTAGAAAATACTCGTATTGAATGTCCTCTTATAATTTTTCCTTCACATGTAATTTCAAATATATTTATAACATACATATAATGTCACAATTCTATTTCAGTTCACTTAATAGTTAAACTCGTAACTTTTCATCTGGTCTTCTTTTTTATTTGCTCAACAGTCTAGATTCGAAATATTAATGAAAGTAAAAAAATAATAATTTTTAAATAATTTTTTTTGACCATTTTAAAAATTAAATAATAATTATTTAAATTAATATTTAAAAGATCCTGTTAGCACCCACCACAAAATGTCAAAATATTTATAATCTCAATACATTTTTTACATATCCCAGTACAATTTTACACACTTTTCCAACACTAATGACAATCCTAAAGTCTAGCTTTAGCATTTTCCATATTTAAATATCAAAAGACCTTCATTTAAAAAAAATAATTGAGCCGCTCTTACATTATGACAACTTCATAATCCACTGTTGTTTCTTGTTTTTCAGACAGAGAACCATCATCCTAGGAATAGTTTATGAAAGTACAACCTTTTGGACTTTTTGATACCACAGTTTCCTTTTTCCTATGGCAGTATCCCTTCTTTTTCTCTGCTTTAGAACATTGTGTAGTAATCTTTTTTTTGGGCAGAAACCCCACAAAAAAGGATATTCAGATAACCATTATCATGTCCCAAAATAATAATTAATGAATCATGGTAAACAACCTTTTAAATACAACTTTTTGTTATTTTTCCAAGCCAAAGGCACATGCACACAACGTGCAAGGCAAAAAACAACCAACAAACAGGACAATCACAACGCCATCATCCATGCCTGCCCCAAAAACATTATTCAAAGAATCATCAGAACCAATGATTGCATAAAAAAAGAACCATAATGGGAAGCCATAAAGACAAAAAATTGAGGGAATGAGAAGGCTCTAGACTTGGGAGAGAGTCTATGGCAATAGAGTTGAGCTCATCTCTTCTACAAATGGATTCCCAGACAGTGTTTGGAGCATGTGCGAAGTGGTAGTCCCCAAAGCTGTGGTGGTGGCGATGGCGATTGCAGAAGACATAAGACAGCAAAGCTGGTCGGGAGATTATAGAGAGAAAATGGAAATATTAAGGGAGAAAGAGAGGGTTCTGGTGATAAAGAGAGAAAAATATACGAGTGCCATGGCCGTTGACTTATGCAGAGCAAAATGGACTCTAAGAATGGTCTTTTTTCTCTCTTTTTATCCGGCTATCAGCAGTTCTGATGTAAGCTTCTATGGACTCCATAGTTTTCTCTTTTGTGTTATGCTTGTTTGTCGTCTATTAAATAGTAAATGGGCAAGGACGGAAAAGCACCTATTGAGAAGCAAAACCAGAAGCACTCATTTAAACAGAAATCAATTTTGACTTGAAAGAAGGCGCCTCTAGGCTTAGATCCTCCTTATAAGAAAGTTTAGAAGCTTCGAGAACTTTCTTTATTATGTAGAAGTAGCTAGAGATATAAATTTGATCATTTTGATAATTTTCCAATTTTTTCTAATCTTAATTTTCCATTAGGGTTTGTTCACTCACTCAGTCGGACTTTAGACCTCGTCGCCATCTCTCTCTCTCTCTCTCTCCCTCCCCTGACGTTCGGGCTTTAATCTCGTTTGGTTTGCTGTAACTCTCACAGATTTACGGTCCTAGGGTTGTCAATCTTCTCCGAGCTGATTTCTCTGTCACAAACCTAGATTCAAAGGTGATATATATTCCGATTGTATTTAAAGCTAATTTTTATATTTTTGGGTTTGAATTTACAAATTTTGTTGACTATTTTGTAGGCTTTAAAGATCTGACTTTGTTTTCGGCTAAAACTTTAAGCATTCGAGGTATTAACCAATTTTCACATTTTTTGTGATTATAAGCTAGATTGCTGAGGAAACTTTCAATTAGTTGTTCACTATCCGGCTAAAATCTCTATTTTTCTTTTTTTGCTTTTAAATTTGCAATAGCTAATGTGCTTTTCTATTGATCTTGAGCGCTATACGTAAGTTGAGGTCATAGCAGTGACTGGTCAGTAGTCATATAATACCAAAGGCCTAAATAAACAAACCCCTAACAAATTTGGGGTAAAATTGTTTAGGATAGCTAAAGTAAATGAAATTAAACACTCTTTATTATATCTTTCTAGAAAACACAAAAGGAGTACAAGATTTGCAAAGAGGATGACAAGTTGTGCTTTCTAAAAATGAATGTGACAAGGCTTTCAAACTTCAAGTCTTCTATCAAACAATTAGGCATACAAACTTCCATGTCTATTCACATATGTACTATAGCTTCAAACATGAAACCTTTATACTATTATCATCACCTTCATATATAAGGAAGAGGGATGAGCCAAAGCCCAATCAAAGCTGCTTTGAGACAAGAATATTCAGATTTCAAATTATAATAAGCAGTCCAAAATCTTATAAGCTAAATTTGCATTTGAAGCGTAACTTATTCATTTTCATTTCACAACTAGTGATAATGCCCATACAAAAAATGTCACCCCCACTTTTTATTACTCGAAGTCATTACCAAGTTCCTTAACTTAATTCAATTTCAGAGAAAACATGCGGAAATAAACTCAAATGTTCAATAAAAGTAATGAACAACAATTCTCTCATTCGAATGAAAGTTTAAATACAACATGAGCATTCTAAATAAATTGCCCTTAGGCTTACAACAATAAATCAAATGAAGGGTGTAACCCTTTTACACATATGGCATTCCGCCAACAACAACGAGGCCCCGTGGCCAACAATTAAGAAGATCCAAATCTTGTAGCACATCCTGCTAAATACCTGAAAAGATTCAACAACGTGGGATGAACATATAGTCCAGTAGGGATCTAACATGATCCTCAACAATAACAACATTACAGATAGCTATGATCATGCACACTCATTCTCATACTAGGATAATAATGTGACAGTTTATACAAAATATATATATATACTTTTCTCGTAAACAACTATTTCATTCAACGCTATAAGCGATTCATCTTTCCTTTTTCCTTTCATTAGCCCCCATTCACAATCTTTTATAACATTAACAACTACTTAGGAAAACTAGATTCACTAAGCCCATTACTCTATCCCATTTCCCACACATACAACAGATGTGGCTTTTCAAAACATATTTCTAAAATGTTTGATTTTCTTTACACTTCCAAAAGATAAAAGGGCATTTCGATTCAATTCCAAATCTATCATAACTATACATGCATACCTTTATAAAGGGAGATAACAACTCAACTACATGCATAAGATAAACCAATGAGGCAACTCTGTCACGACCCCAGCCCGCCCCTAGTAGGATGGTGCCGTGATGGCCAGTAACCCGTGGTTACCGAAGGCCAACTTTCAAAATCACACACAATCAGAGTATAATATATGGGGCTAACAAGAGCGGAAGCAATAGCTTAAAATACAAGTGGTCCATAAGAGCTGTGCATAAGTCAAATGAAATGGCATACATCATTACATAACTTTACAACTTATAGATATAAGCAAATTAAATTATACATTACATCTTAACAAAAGGGCTTCACAGCCGACATAAACAAATATAACAAATACAAGTCCAGAAGCAAGATCTACAACACTGCCGACGTAAATACAAGGTAGCCGACCTAAACATACAAGTGCCGACATAAGCGTTGCCGACGTAAACAAGCATACAAACATCGGGCACAAACACACATCTCGGCGAAGCCGACTTCCTGCTGAAACCTACATATATATAGAGAGGGTGAGTATTGGATACTCAGTGAATGGTACAAGAAATAAAGGGTTTACATGAATGATTCCCGAGGTTCTTGTCAAACAATACATGTATCTTAACTTGTTCAAAACTTGTACTTATAACATAACTTATTCAAAACAATACGTATAACATGGCTTGCATCAAAACACATACTTAGCAAAACTTGTACAAAACATACTTGGCATAACTTGTATCAAAACATATACTTGGGGTCATCACATTCCAAAACAAAACCTATCATAGCTTGTACTTCAATCTTGGTCTTACAAATCTTATGTGCTACTAAAGTTTAAAGTCCCCTAGCACGCACGGACTCCAAAAGGTTGTGCTACCAATGCTTTAAGTCCACTAGCACGTACGGACTCCAAAAGGTTGTGCTACCAATGCTTTATGTCCACTAGCACGTACGGACTCCAAAAGGTTGTGCTACCAATGCTTTAAGTCCACTAGCACGTACGGACTCCAAACAAAACTCATACTTGGCACACAAAACTTATGCTTGCTATATAAAAAGGGAATGATCATTCATGCTGGTTCAAATACTTTTCAAACAGAACAAAGCAAAGCTTATCAAAACATAATAACATAACTTTATTAAAAATACCACTCACTTAGTTCTTGGAACGTCGGATTCACAGCAAAGGTCCAAGTCCTACAAACACATAACAAGTCTACTGAACATACTTCTCAGAACAAGTCTTACATGCATGCAAATGATCTCGGAAAACATGCTGGAAGTCAAAACACTGTTTTACATGTCAAGGAGACATGCTGGGTACCAACCAGGCCTTTGCCGAGGTCCCACACCTCCTAGCCGAGGTGTGGTTGCCACGGCTTCGGCGTGCAACTGTATGCCGAGGTTCATACAAGACAAACCAAAGGTGCAAGTGATCATGCAAGGTAGGCCAAGGTGAGATACGATGCTTGGCCTGAGTGTAAGGTCTAGGTGAGAATGATCTCGGCGACTACACTTCGGGAAGTGAAGTCTGGAAATCTGGGTTTCCACCCATGAAGAACATGAAGAACATGAATGCTAAAAATCATAACTTGCTTATACAAAAATCTGGGTTTTCATGCCATGAGTTTGAAAACATGGACCTGGGTACCCATACTTGAAGATCATAAGAAAACAAACAAGAAAACATGAATCTTGGCATGAGCTTTCGGATCAAAACAAGACTTTTCTTGAAGAACACATGAATACCATTTTCTCTTTCCAAAACCGAGCTTCAAAACGATGCATGGCTTTCAAAACATATTCAATCATGCAATGTAACAACATAAACATAAAGAGCAACACGAGAGGATCAAGAATCTAACCTTAGAACACGAATCTAACGGTTGGATCTCTCGGAATCAAGCTTGGATCTCTACTCTCTCTCTAGGACTCCTCTCCCTCTTCCTTAGAGCTTCTCTCTCTTCTCCAAGACAAGAATGCAACAAAATGATGGGTTTCTCTCTCTAACGGCTGACTTAACACTCAGCTCGGCCACGTGGCACTACCGGGTTGGTTCTCTTCAAAAGGTGACTGATTGACAAGACTTGATTCTGACAAAGCGTACTCAACAAGCTACACAGCAAACACTCCGGCAATGAATGACATCGGCAAAGGACAAGGCATCGGCAAACAAAGGACAATAACCTCGGCTAAGAACAACACTTCGGCACTAAGGTAACAATGACATCGGCTTGCAAGGACAGAGCCTCGGCAACTAAGATGACAATGATCTCGGCTAGGAAGGACAACACTTGACTGAACTGTGCCACACCTCGGCCTAGATGTGCCACACCTCGGTCTAGGTCATACCACTTCCAGGGCAAGATCACTTGGGTTCAAGATAACATCTCGGCCCAGATAATACACATCTCGGCCTCGGCGATACACACCTCGGCCCAGATGATAATCATCTCGGCCAGTATGCCAGAACAAGGGTAGAGATCAAACAAAGGGATTCCAAAACAATTAAAGGTTTAAGATGACCTCGGCTTGGATCAACCTAGGCTTCACATAACTTAGACTCAACATAACTTAGGCTTGGCATGACTTAGGCTTAACATAACTTAGGCTTATCATAACAAGGGAGGAACAAAGCATACATATACACTTAGGCAAATCAAATACATGCAAAACAAGACACAAATCATGGTAGCAAATCCTAACATGGCAAAATCATATAAGTGCATGCAAGCATGACTAAGGCATGAAATGTGGGTTGTTACAAACTCGGCCCTCCAAAACTGTAATCAATACAATCCACATTGTTCCCAGATACACTGAAGCAATAACAACAAAACTCTGCTCTACTAGCTATACGCGTAGTAAGCCAAAGATACACTTCTCACAACAATCTACCAGTTTACCAGGCGCTAGCTGGAAGGGTGTGGCACCTTAGATTATCAGCGCATACAGTTCTCCAGGCGCTAGCTGGAAGGTAATGGTACCTCTGATTATCAGCGCAGGGTATAACACCAACAACCACAATACAACAAGGTATAATTAACATGTGTAAAACATACACATAAACTATCAAATTATAAACAATATGTTAAGACATAGGAACACATAGGTGTGTGGAGTCCATCCCCTATCTTCTCACACACACTGGAGTACAACCCCTCTCTCCTCCCTAACAAGTATACATATCTAATGTATCTCAACATTTCATCACATACGATGTTCAATCAACAATGGTGTAATGTATACACGACAATTTAACGTAACCGTGTCATCCTCTACTGATGACCAAGGACAAAACTTCTAGATGCAGGTATTTAGTACATCTATTAAAAGACTCAATCATCATGAGATCACAAATCCAACAACAACATTAACATAGTAGTTTAAGATACAACCTCCCCGTACGTGTGTTCAATACTCACATTACAACAATCCAAGTCTCATACCTTTTGTTTTCACAAATTCTATTCCATGGACAATAAGACCATAACTCATTTTTATCCACTACATTCTTTTCAAAGCCATTCCAATTTAATTATGTGAATTAAGTCATAATCATCAACTCAGGGTTTTTCTCCCTCTTTCTCAATATTGACCTAAAAGGTTCAATTATCAACAACAATAATTACGTTTAAGACCCAAAATACATAAATATGTGCCCAACGATCAAAACCCCTCTATTAATTTATTAAATCAATTAAAATTAGGGTTTTGTCTCCTTTCAACAACAACATGCTAATTAACACCCCAATTAGCCTAAACCACAACTAATGACAATAAACCCAAATTCAAACAACCAACCCAAGGTTCACCCTCATGATTTTCACAAATTCAACATGATAAAAGTTTCATGCAATACAAAAATTACCACATGTCTATCTATAGATGGAGTATTGAAAAGAAACACGGAGAATCCCTACCTCAAATGGAGAACTCAACTAGAGAAGATGACCCGGAATCAAAGTGCTCCAAATCCACTATTCTTCAGATTAGAACGAAGCCCAAGCCACCCTCTATCTTTTTAATAAAGCAACTAGGGTAGAAACACACCCTAGATAGATCAAACCTAAGAGAAAAGGTGAGTAGGGAAAAAGAGAAGTCGGACCTTAGGGTTTGGAATCAAAAAGAATATGAAAAACTGCTCTGAAACCCGCTGCTGCCTATTTAAACCTGACAGGCTCGCTCGAGCGAAGACTTGGTCGCTCGAGCGACCAGACACAAGAAAGCCTCGCTCGAGCGAAGGAAAGCTCGCTCGAGCGAGGAAACACAACCTTCAGGTCTATACTAGACGCAATCGCTCGCTCGAGCGAAGAAACCCTGGCTCGAGCTACCAGACACAAACACAACCCTCGCTCGAGCGACCAAAGCCTCGCTCGAGCGACCAGCCCAAAAACTGGACAGCAACACTTGGTTTCCGAACCTAACCAATCCTGAAACAAACCTGCCCAACACATCCTATAACTTAAAAAAAAAAAAATTAAAGGACGACAACAACAAATATACAATAACAGAATCCACGGAACCTAAGTCCGGATACAACAACCAACTGGAGAAAGACTGGGGTCGCTATAAAAAATACAAAACAAAACATAATTAGGTTGATTCTGACTATGTCAAAACCACAATTTAAGATGGCATTCACAATATCAATAGATTTAAGTTCCAAAGAAGATATATTGTTGTGTTTGCTTGTTGACCTTCAAGTTTTCATCACATTTGTAGAATTTTGATATCTTTTAGTTGAGCAAAGAGTTTGGAATTGTCCAGTGAGAGATGAAAACACCTACACAGAAATAAAATAATAAAACATAAGGGGCATCCCTTTCATTGTACGAAAGTGCACTTGATGTTCAAGGCTATAACATTGTCTACTAGTATATTTTTTTAAATTAGTTGCTTATCTTCTGATTTTGTTTAGTATGCCATTTATGTTTTTTGTTTTTTTAAATTTTATTCTATGATATTTGAGTGTGCTTGAACTGAATATCTACCTAATGGTGGACTAATGACACTTGTTAACCCATTATTGATGCAGAATAGTGTCATCACCTCTGCAACTTTATATACCAAAATGTCCATGTATATATTTTATTACCTACTGGTACTTTACAATCTTCAGTTCTGTATTGGGAATTTTTTATTACTAATTTTACTGTGTATAGATAAAGCAATAGGTTGTGGCTACACTTGTTTGAATCTGGTATGAATCTTTCGGACGATATAATTGGAAGTATCATTAACATGGTACTACTTCCTCGATCTGATTGACGCTTTTTATATGCCAAGGCCTTTGTAATAGTGATGCTGGATGCTCACCATTGTGGTTATAATCACCCATTTCCCATAATTTTCTGTTATACTATGAATTTGCTATCTCACTCTGTTACTTTATGCACAGCTTGAAGATGTAAGCAACCCTGTTGGTACGATTTTGGTAAATAACATGGACTACCTTTGAGGCATATGAACATGTATAATCAAGTTGATATAGAAGGGGTACACAAACAAATCTTTGTCAATTAGTTTTGTTTTAGTTTTATATTTTTATTTTTTCAGAAAATGTAGAGATGGGAAGATATAATTTGCAAGGGGGGGATTTTTTTTTTTTTGTAATTTCATGGTTGAAAGACAAAATAGAAGCTCATTGAGGGAATCAAGGATCTCTATTGATTAGATGATATTATAGAGTCATAATCTATCCCTACTGTTTGCCTACCATTTGGCTCTTGTAGCCTATAGATGCAAAACCCACAAGGAAATTGAGGAAGAAACCCTATTTTCCATTTTTTTAGAAATGGAGACAATTTTGAGGTCTTGACAAGGATGTATTAGTTGTGTGAAATAGTGAAGCCTGTGTGTTCACCGTGAGAGTGCTGGATTACCTATTTTGGATTGTTACTTTCAGTAAAACTGAAGTTTATCTTAAACATCAAGGAAGCACAAATATGGAATACAGGGTACAAATATGATATGATAATTTGTCAAAATCTATATATATAATAAACTAAGATATAGCTATAGCAGGGTACAATAGTAAAAATATATATTTGAACGAGTCAAAAGTGAAAGACTACCTATTTTTTCACTCAACAGACTTGTAATTCCTCATGGTTTTTGGTAATTTAATCGTGATTTGGTGAAATGAAGCCTGAGCAATTGATGCAAGACAAATAGGGACAGCATTGTGAGGACTGTTCTAGGGTTGTGAAAGTGCTGAAATTTAAGAAAAAGAAAAAAAGAAAAGAAAAAAGAAGAAGATAGATCTAGGAATCACTCCTAGAATCCCTTAGGCATCACACAACAACCCATAAAGAAACTTTAAAGCTCTCAACTTTTTATAAAATATCAATTCTATTGAATTATAAGCATTACATGACTTTATATAAAATTAGGGAACTTCCTAAATCAACTATAAATAAAAAAGGAAACTATTATAATATCTTTGACTTCTAAAACTAATTTAAGACTAAATAAGAAACATAAATAAAACTCAATTAAACCCACAAGACGACTCAGGGGCAACCCCTATAGTCCATGACAACAATAATGAAATTACCAAAATACCCTTGACCTAAAAATCCTACAAAACATAAAAATAATCATAAAATAATACTATAAACATAATTATATAAAATTCCTATCAGTTTGAAATCATGCCAATGTCAAATATCATTGCTTCTTTGAATTTAGCCTTCCTTGAACTTCTTATGCTTGCATCATTCTCCCTTGGTTGGAAAAAACTCAACCTCGAGTTTTGAAGTGTTGGAGTATAAGAATCCACAAGCTTTGAAATTGCATCCATGACTTCATATTAAAATGTTCAAGTTGACGCAGCCTTTTCTTCGTTGCAGGAGATTGCAAAAAAAATAATGAGAGATTGATCTTTTCAATCATGTCACTAAATTTTTCTGGACTAACAAAGTCAATTGGCATAGAAATCAAATCTTTGAATTCATCCAAATCAATTTTCATAAGGCTTTCGTCGATATTCCCAACTTCGATTCTTTTCTTTTTAGCTTCTTTTCTTAGCACAAGGTCATCTTTTGATTCACCATTGACTACTTCATTGATTATGATTGGAACAAATTCAGTAGGTGACTTTGTAGGCACATCGGAGATCTCTAGTTGCAATATCATGACCTTTAAAGCCATAATAAGTTCTGGAACAGCAGCAAGATGCATTAATTCTTCACTTCTTACAGCTTGTGTGACATCCGAGTCTTCTATTTGGACCTCATCCTCTTCTCAAGTAACAATTGGATCTCCTTGGGGTGCTTTTGAATCATCAATAAGAGTATTTATTTCCCCTTATAATTTGACTATTTACGACCTTCTGTTGGACTGCTTGCCTTTCCAAAGAATTAAGCTGAACTTGAAAACTATATAACTACTTCACAATTTTAAAAAGAATTTGATCTCTTTAGTTTTCAAAAGATATTCCCCTTCTGAGAGATCTTCTAGGATGCGTAGACATGTTTTTGAACTTCCACAAAACAATAGAATCTTTCGCCCTGATACCAAACTGATGCAGGATGAATAGGGACAGCAGCAAATCTAGGCTTTTGGGGCTGATTTTAATTGGATTTTATGGCTGCAATTGCAATAAGAATATAGGGGACAAGGAGGGTTTGTTTAGGGTAACACATAAGTAAGAGTTTAAGTATGAAAAGATGGGATTTTAGCACTGTTCAGGGGCTGTTATAAAGCTATGAACAGTAACTCGTGAACAGTAAACTAAAACAGAAAAGAAGAAAAATGAAGAAAACAAATCTAGGAATCACTCCTAAAATCCCTTAGGCATCACACCTAGGTTTGATTGCATCACACAACCCATGAAGAAACTTCAAAGCTCTTAACTTTTTATAAAATATCAACTCCATTGAATTATAAGCATTACATGGCTTTATATAGAATTAGGGGACTTCCTAAATCAACTATAACCAGAAAAAAATGAACTATTATAATATATCTGACTTCTAAAACTAATTGAAGAATAAATAAGAAATAAAAATAAAACCTAATTAAATAACTTGACTCACAAGACGACCCATGGGTGATCCCTACAGTCCATGACAACAGTAATGAAATTACCAAAATATTCTTGGCCTAAAAATCCTACAAAACATAAAAATAATCATAAAATAATACTCTAATAATACTAGAAACATAATTATATAAAATTCCTATCAGTTTCTCTATGAAATCATGCTAATATCCACATATTATTGCTTCTTTGAATTTAGCTTTCCCTGAACTTCTTATAATCTGCATCAATAATGAAGTTGTTCACTAATTTTGCCTTTCTATTGAGTCTATTGAGCATAAGCTGACATTCTTTGCATTTTTTTTTTTCCTTTCAACTTTGAAAGAATGCCTAACCTAGCACCACACAAAATGCACAACTGTTTGCTTCTTTGAAATTCATAGTTTGTTTGCCTTCCAATGTTGCATAATATTCCCCCTACTTGTTTTTTTAATAAAAATAAAAGGTTTGATGATATGTTTTTGTAGGGACATTATGGAGAGTCGATGTTATACTAAAGTAAATATTTTGTTCAAAGCCGTTCTCAAAGAAATTCTTGAGAAGTTTAATCTTAAGCTAGCAATTCACTCAATTGAGAAAATTGGACGTAATCATTGTTAGGTTTTTATTATTGGCAACCCCGTTTGACAAAACTCCTTTGAGTTGTAATTTTATTCGCATTTTTGTTTCAGTGAGGCTATGAGTTTATTAGATGCGAATCCAAACCCGAATCGAGCCATGCAGAGAAGTTTGTGATGTTAATGCTTTCAAGATTGCCACTTCGCTGATTATTACGGGGGTCGAGCTGTTGCTCGCTCGAGCCAAGGAGTGCTCGCTCGAGCCAAGGAGTGCTCGCTCGAGCTAAGACTTTCTCGCTCGAGCCAAGGAATGCTCGCTCGAGCGAAGGATTGCGTCCGCACAAAAACGTGAAAGGAGTGATTGGTCGCTCGAGCCAAGGATCCGTCGCTCGAGCGAAGGCACTAGTAGAAATCACGAAATTTACTCTCCTCGCTCGAGCCAGGAAAGCCTCGCTCGAGCGAGCCTCAAAATCCGGATTTTTTCAAAGAGTTGGTTTTCTTCTGAAACAGGATTTCTTTTGGTGTTCTACAAGAAGTTGGATTTCTTCCTTGGGAAGTTTTGGATCACTTTTGGTTCTTTATAAGTAGTTGGTTTTCTCCCAAAACCAGACTACTCATTAATTATTCCTCCAGATCTTCTTTTTGGTTCTTAAAGGTTTATATCTGGGGATATTTTATTTTTTCTTTGATGTCCTATTGAGTATTCAACTCATGATCTGAAAAGGCTACATCAAAGGTTTTGTTTGTTACACAAAAGAGAGAGTTGTTCTTCAGTTGTGAATTCTGAAGAATTCGAGCCTGAAGCTTCAGTTGTGAATTCTGGAGTGGCTCATCAAAGTTGTTCTTCAGTTGTGGATTCTGAAGAATTCGGTCTGAAGCTTCGGTGGTGGAATCTGGAGTGGCTCATCAGAAAGACAATTCCGTGGTGAAGATGGGGTTGGAAGAGGCACATAGAGGTTGGTTCAATTAGGCGTTGTGAATTCGCTAGATAATTGAGAGTGATACCTGTGTAATTCCTTTATATCTTCTTAGTGGATTGTTCTGGTGGCTGTGGCCCGTGGTTTTTTGATCACAATTGGAAGGTGTCCAATTGTGGTTTTTTCACGTAAAATCTTTGTGTCTCTTTCTCTTGATTGTTTGATTGGGATTTTTATATTCTGCTTAAAATTGATACATAATCACAAATCAACATCTAGGAGGTTTCTAGATTTTTCAATCATAAACCTGCTTTCATAGCTAGTGTTGACAAGAAAAAGAAGTTTTATGGAACAGAAAATTCAACGAAACAAGGAGCCAAGAAAGAAGTAGCTATGATGGTGATCAAGCGTCTTAACAATCAAAGTGAATTGGCAAATGTCAAAGCAAACCATGAAACACTACATGAAGATTATGACAAACCTTCGACTGAAAATGAAGAATCGAAGAAGCAGCTAAAGAATGCAATTACTCAAAGTGAAAAATCAACTGGTAAGAATATGAAATAGACTGCTAAATTGCTAATATCTTTTGCACAGCTTTTAGAGCATTGGCTTTTAATCAAGGAAAACTTCTCACTCCTCTCTGCAAAATATAATATATTTCTTCCTTTTAAGACTATGAATATATATTATTGTCTTTCTAGGATCAAGTGTCAATTCCAATACGTTGATATTTGTTGAATATGAGGAATGTTTTCAATAGAGGTAACATTTTTTGCCTTTGAATAATGTAGAAAATGTTGACTGCTTATTCTTTTCAAAAGTCTTTTAATTCTACTTGCCTGTATCAATATATTTTTATTAAGCCATGGTGAATTGCACAGATGCTTTGCACAAGCCAAATGAGTTAGACATAGCTGATAGATTGTAATCTTAAAACACACCACACTTCCATTAAAACAAAACACAAAGAAACAAAAAAAAAAATGTTTATATTTCCAGCATCTTCTAACAAGAATGAGAAGAATATTCAAAACCCAAGTATCATAACTTTGGCTGTTTTCCTACACATCGGTTCATGAAGTCAAAAGGGTTAAATAACTAACTCTGAATGCCAAGTCTAGTAGTCTATAATTCTATGAAGGAAAAAAAAAATCCGTATTTTATTACATGTTTTTGTAGACAAATTTTTGGGACTCGTATGTAAAAAGCTTAATGCTTTATGTTCCTCAATAATCAGGGTAGTAAATTTTTTGGTGTTGAATAGCATTTTGATTTTTTGATTTAATTTTTTTTAAACATGGAGTTTAGTTTAATTTGAGTTTGTATTGTAATCCCTATGGATTTGTGTTAGATTACATAGTTGGGAAGTACTTGTTGATGGTTCTTTAGTACAAATTTTGTTGTTATGTTTTTTCATAGAGACAACTAACGTCGAATTACAAATTTACAGATATGCTTTCTGAAGACTTGAATACTGATTTGCCAAGGACCATTGCATCTGTTAGTTCATTCTTTTCTAATGGTAAAATATGTATTGTCAGCAACACCAATTCATACGAAGCAACCATGAACTGTGATATGTCAACGTTTTGTCATCTTCTTCAAAATAATGATAATGTTGATTATTGGATTAAGTTCACATTGGAGCACAAAAGCTCCCATTTGCTTGGAATATTAGGGAAGGCCCGTGTAGGGGATGATCAAATAATACTATTTTCTCAACCCGTGGACCAAAACTTTGAAGATTGGACGCAACACAATCTTCTCATCAACCAAGACAATCATTTGACACCTTCTTTTACGGCCCTTTTATTGTGAGTGCATCTCTCTTTGTTTGTCTCTATTATTGATTTTGCAATATGTTTATTAATTTCCTTTTTGTTTTTCTATATTGTAGGGATATGTTGAAGGGGATAAATTACTTTCATAGTGAACTAAAGCATGCACATGGTGAAATATGCGAAAAAAACATTTATGTCATTGATGGGAGGGCAAAATTTGCTAATGTGGTGGATATTAATTTTAAAAAATCTTATATTGATGATATCAATAGCTTTTGCAAAATGGTAAAATCACCATTCAAGGCCAAAAACATCCCGCTTCCATTGGAGTTAAAGTATCTTCTTTCAAGCTTGAAAAAACCAAATGGGTGAGTTGCATGATTAGTTCAATACTATCTATTTGTATTACTCTGATTGAATTTTAATATGAGATTGCTTCTTTTGTCCACAGGTTGTGTAATTCTCTTAACCACCCTGTTCTATTGAATTCATATGGCAGAGCCATGTACAGGCATATAGCACTTAAGGAAACCCGTCATATGAAAAATTATGGGAACTTCAACTAAGCGATGATAGCAGCATATCCTAAAGAAAAAAACGAAAATAGAAATCTGAACTTTTCTTGGATTAAAAAAGTTAGGGATGGGAAGGAATCTTATTCGTCAGTGTTGTATTATGACCCTAGCCAAAAGGATGGACAAGGCCAACAAATTAAATACAGCAATTCGCCAGAAGAGTTTTTACGATTCAGCAGAAACGTTCAACAACACGTAGACGTAAGAATATCAATTCGTTACTAATTTTGTTCGGGTATTTTTGAATTTTATTCTAATTTTTTATTTTTTGGTCCAGGAGACAGAGGAAGAAAAAGACAAGTATTTGAATTCAATTGACCCGCATTTTTTGGGGATACTGCATGATATACTTACTTCACGATCTATATTTGTAAGAAAGCTTCCAGCTTGATATATGTGATCTCTCTTCCTTATATTTTCGTGGCTTTTCTATTAAACATAAGGGACACAATAAAGTAACATTCTTTTTATGGTCATAATTTTTTTTTCTAATGCAACTGCATTTGATTATTTATGCTTTGCATCCATTCTTTATTATTTATCTTTGTAGTTTTTCCTTTCATTTACAAAACAACTTCTATTGTACTCTAGTTTAGTTTTTTGTTTTTTTCTCCTTATTTCGCATCCAGATGGACATGAAAAACATGAATTTGGTTGAAGAAAAATCAATTATGGGAACTAAAGCCGCATATGACTTCTTCTTGAGTTATTTCATTTGAAAAGATACAAAATGAGTGAATTTTTTTTTTTTTTTTAACACCATATTTGTATTTTGTGGTATATACACCAGTGACAGAGGAACTATGAAACTGATAATTTTGGGATTGTCAAACAGATAAATTTGGAGTGATGGGTCCCCTTACAGGCATTGAGGAGCAAACTTGGGCTCAAGCTATTCAATTTTAGAAAGGTGATGTAGCTTGAAACCAAGTCACTTTCACAGCATCTCATTGTTTTAAATGTGTAGAACCAGATTCTAAGTGGAAGATTAAGACTGTGTTTGAATTATGGATTTAGGTACGGATTTGGAAAGGGAAAGGGAAAGGGAAATGTGAATGAAATATAACTACATTTTTCACACTTTTCCATTTCCCTTTCCAAATCTCTACTCAAATCCATTATCCAAACACAGCCTATGTTATTGTAAGATGATAAGAAACAATTATACTCTTGATTGTGTTGATTTGGATGTTGGCTTTCGATGCTACTTCTAAATCAACTTATTATTACGTTGTATTCTTATATAAATAATTTTTTTTTTTTTTTAACAAACTGATGTGACACTAGTCATATTAGTAAACTAGATGACATTCCGAAGTTTTATCACTCCATGCACAGTATGTAAGAAAAAATTGTAAAAAAGTTTGTTTGTATAACATTTTTCTTATTTGAATCATGACTTCCTTTTTCTTTTTCTTTTCTTTTCTTTTCTTTTTTTTTTTTTTTGCAGGTTCCAGATTGTGGTGGCGATGCAGATGACAAGTGCTGATACTAGAAGGTATTTTGGAGGGCAACTGTGTTTTGCTTGCTTAGAAAAGGAGGAGCTATTGCGGATTTCGTATTTCTCACCTTTTTCTTTTATTGTTTCTTTTGTGATCGATGTCATTCCTTTTGTGAAGGATTTGAACACAACTACAGCTTTGTGATTTGAGTTTGTCATTTCTTTTGTGAAGGATTTGGAACACAACTACTGCTTTGTGGTTTGAGTATATTAGAAATGGTTATTGTGTTGAAAAAAAAAAATTGTATTTTAATGGTTTGTGGTTACAATGGGTACTTTGAGTGATACTTTCTTCTCCAAATCTCTTCCAAATTTGTGTGAATAATTGTTGTGTAGCCAATTTTATTTCCAACATATTAGACTTTGAATTCCTTTTGCTCATGTTTTAATGCAAATCTATCGTTTTGTTTTTTGCCAACTGTGTGGTGTTGTTAGTGCGTTATGAATTTTGTAATATTTTGTTTGTCGCTAGATAGTGCAGAAGCAACCCATATCTTTCATTTGGTTAACAATTTATTTTCTCTGGCCATTCCAGAATTCTATTTTTTTTTTTTTTTTTGGTAAGTAAAATTTTACAACCAACAAATAAAAATATACAATAGGCTCAAAAAACAGCCTGGAAAGCCACAACAAGCTTCTCAGAAGCCACACAATATATTAACTAGGCCTTACTAAATGAAACTATCTCAACCCAAGAGGCCAGGAAACAAGAAACACGAGCAAAACGTCTCACCACATAAGAGGCTAGGTTACTATCCGCTCCCACCTTGTCCACGCTTGGAACTTATAGAATGAGATGGGACAACTATCCCACGAGCTGACTTCAAGATCTGAAGTTTCTCTTTCAACTTTTTACTGTTCTCTACCTGAGAAGTCGGGGGATTATCAACCTTGTTGTCACTTTAACTTGAGGCGAGACAAGAATCAAGAACATTAAACATGTTCATACTCTGAGGAGCTTCACAAGTTTTAGATAGATCTTTGGGATGTTCCTTTGCATCCTCATTCATACTTTGCACCAATTGTAACGCCCTCAAAATAATAACATTAATCCCAACAATATAGACATGCTATGATATATAAAAAGTCCACATCCTTCTATTCACCAGAGTTTTATTACAAAAAGTATCACATGTTAACAACAAAAGCAAATGCCCTAAGGGCTTACAGCTTTCCAAGTTAACACTTGGTTACACAAAAGTAGAGTGCTAACTCATTTACACATAAAGCCCTTGGCTTGAATTTACATGTAATACAACAAAAGGAAAGACAACCAAAAAGCCTGTCCGCCACTAGCCTCCCAACTAAGTCCTTGGGGGTGGCATGCTACCTGTACCTGAAAATGATGTTCCCATATAGGGTGAGCCACAGCCCAGTAGAAATATACTAAACCAATTATGAACAATGACTAAAAGATTAACAGTTGATAGATGGTCAACACTTTTACATCCATTCATAACATAACACAATTCCAAGACACTTAAGTCTATATTTCTTTTCATTTCCATTTCTTTTCCTTTTACTTGCCATTTCATAACCTTGGCTCAGAACCTGGCCAAACATCACACATGAGACAAACACTCATGCCAACACTTTTAACTTCATCAATACTTCCAAAGACAAGCATATACGCTCTGTCAATACATTTCTAGATAAGCATACCAGCTCTATCTACGGAGTTCATCCCCTATCTCCTCCCAACAACATCCGGTTTAGAGGTACATCCCCTATCTTCCCCTAAACCGTGGAGTACATCCCCTATCTCCTCCAACACAACACAATGCATATAAACAACAATTATATACATCACAAATCAATACAATTAATTATCCAAATTAATTAATCAATGTAATTAGGGCATTCTCCATAATTAACATCACAACCCTTAGGTTCCAATTTCCTTAATGTTTCAACATTAATTCCATGTTTCTATACCAAACATGCTTCTAGGTTTATCATAGATGAAAACCCCAACTTTTGTAAAATTTCACAATGGCCCAAAGTTTCCCAAAATTACACAACAACTTCCAACATATCAAAATGCTAAAATTTAAAGACAAAACTCATAAAGAGGAGTAGGATATCCCTACCTCAAAAGATGAGTTCCAAAGGAGAAGGACCCAAAACCAAAATGCTCCAAACGCCAAACTATTCGGATCAAAAGGACGCCCTCGACGATCTACACCCTTTTTGTGAAGACCAAAGGTGAGCAAAACACCCTAACTAGATCAATACTTAGAGAGAAGTTAAGGTTTTTGAGTGAGAAGCTCTGAAAATGGCGTTTTTGGTAAAGTAAGAGAGAGAAGATAAGTCAAAAAGTGATTTAAAATGCCCAGTCCCACTCAGTTATACGACAGGTCCGCTCGAGCGTAAGACACTCCGCTCGAGCGTAAAGACACAAAAACATGGTCCGCTCGAGCGCAACATTGTCCGCTCGAGCGCCAAGACACAGACACAAAGTTCGTCCGCTCGAGCGTAGATACCAGCCCGCTCGAGCTCAGGTCTCCCCCTCCCAGAACTCTCACCAAAAACACACTGTCTGCTCGAGCGCAACATCCCCGCTCGAGCGCAACCAGCTCGAGCGCACCAAACCCGCTCGAGCGTAGGAACCACACTTGCAGAAGTTTTGCAGGTGCACGAATTACTGAAAGGGTGCATTCTCCGCTCGAGCGCCAAAATCCCCGCTCGAGCGCCAAAATCCCCGCTCGAGCGTACAAGCAACAACAACCTCTCCGCTCGAGCGTACATACCTCCGCTCGAGCGGACCAGCCAAAACCTGGGCAACTAGACTTGGTTCCTAAGCTCAACCAACCTGTAACAAACCTGCCCAACACATCCTATAACTCAAATACAAAGCAAGAAAGGATGTAAACAAGACAATACTCAACTACCAACACCCACGGACACATGTCCGGATCGCTATACAACAAGGGGTAAACCCGGGACCGCTATACCAATGTTCTCATCGATAACTCCCTTGGTTGGAACCTCAACCCAATCATTTAGTGGGGCTTTACTCATGACCTCTTTTTTCCTCCATTCTTGCTTTATGGTAGTTGTAACAATGAGAGAAGAGGGACATACTTGTTGGGTGTGTCCAAGGAGTCTCTACCCTAATTTTATAGGGTTCGCCATAACCCAAATCAAGATTTAAAAGTTTTTGGGATATCGTACAAAGCTTGGATTTCGACACAAATCCTAGCATATGCAAGTTTACTCCTAGATTGTGTAGCTGAATCCATCTATAATGGTTCCCAATTGCACTGGCAACAAAGCTTAGTCCCTCCAAAGTGCAAGCGGAACAATAAAACAATTAACCCATATGGGGGCACTGTTGCGTTTGGTAGAGGTATGTAAATATGATTTGAAAGTATGAGTTGTATTTTGAACTTGTGAGTTTTGAAATTATAATTTGAGTATGAAAAATTTATTTGGTGAAAGAGTTTTGAATTGAGTGGAGAATTTTTGATATGACATATGATATTTGATACAAAAACTTACAACTCATAACCAAATATACAACTCAAAATTCTATTAAAGCACAGAAAAAAATTTAAAAATTCGGAAAATATTTTTTTCGAATATATAAAAATTAACATATGTCAATTGCAAAAAAAAATAAAATTTGCGCCATTCCGATCAACCGGTGGGACGACCGGTTAGGCCAAATTTGAAAAAAAAAAAAAATTTGAAAATAACGCCTCAAACAGAGTTTTGTAAATGTTGTGGAAATGTAATTTGAGTGTGGTATCTAAATATCATGTTGGAATGTAGGGGTAGAAATATAGTTTGGAAATCATTCCAAATAGAACCAATAACAACGTTTAACATTTACAAGTTTCCCTCTAAAGTGTTATGGACTATTTTTAGAGCGACAAATAAACAGAGTCGTCCGTGAACAGATTTGAATTCGGCTCAGTAAGAACTTATTCGAACTTAGTTTGTTATTTTTTTTTTTGCGTTCGAGCTCTAACTCGAGCTCATTCTCGTTAAATTTTTAATAAACAAATCCAAACATTCTAAAGCTCGGCTCACAAGCTCGGATCGTTAGCTAACTCGTTTAATATTTATTATTTATATATTAAATTATATAAAAATATATATATAAAATAAGATAAATATGTTATTTATATATTTAAAAAATATAAATGTAAATAACGGTTAACTATAGATAGCATATTTATATAATAGTGGTAGCAGATATTATTATTTGGGGTACTTACGTGTAGATCCTAATAAATGAACTTATTGTCCAATAGGTCCTATGGAAAAAATTTGTCATAAAAAGTCACTAATTGTAATTTTTAGCGACAATTTATAAAAATCATGACAAAAAAAATCACTAATTGTCAATTTTTAGTGACTTATGTAAAAAATTGTTACAAAAAAATTATTTTTAGCGACAATTTTACCAAGACTTATTTTCAATAAGATTTGATGGGAATTAAATCTAACTATTATAACCTATTGGTAGTTTACCTTTATTAATTTTGGTAACATATTGACTTTTTTTTAATATGTTTATATGTATTGTATGTATTATTGTATAATCAAAGTTTTAATTATAACTTTAGTCTCATAAGTAAGTATGAATGTATAAATTTTTTGGCTCGTTAAGATTCGTGAACAGACTCGAACTCGAGTCAAGCCTAAACCAACTCGACTCGAGCTCAGCTCGTTAAATTTTTATTGAGTTTGAACTCGAGTTTGAATTCGTTAAAATCTTAATAAATAAGTCCAAACATACCAAAGCATTTTCCCCTTGCTTAACCAAGTCCATAATATGAGATTTAAGATTTAAATCCATTGGAGTTTCTATGCAAGGTTTTTGGAATAGAGAAGCCCATATGGGGATATTGGGTTTACCTGCATAACTTGGCCCATATGCAGTCCTTGTAGCTGACACATCATTCAAAGAATTAGGTACAACAAGCCTATCTGATTGCAATCCGCTCGCTTGAAGCGAAGTAGCGAGCAATCCAGCAATTCTATATTTGATTCAACTGGGCCTGTTTCTGTCTTCCTTGAGCCACAACTGCGAGGATGAGTCAATCAATTCCATGGAACGATGAAGGCCCTATTTGCTATAATTTATTATAAGTTAAAAGTTAATAATTAAAAAGTATAAGTTAAAAACATCTCTCTTCCAGCTTTTAGAAAATCAGATTTTTTTCAACTTTTATTTAGTGCCATTTTGGGAACATGTCCAAAAACGTGGCTGCCAAAAACGCCAGAAAAGTCATTTGGCAAGTGCCAAAAACGCAGCCCTAAAATTACAAATTAGGGCCTATGAAAAATAAATAAAAAAATAACTCTCTTATGTTGGGTAAGGGTATTTTGGTCATTTTAATTTGATTTGACACCATAAATAAATATTAAACTAAAAAGCAAAAAGCTAACTTTTTACCAACTTCCCAAATCACTTCCAAAATAGCCAAAAAGGTTGGTAAAAAGCCAAAAGCCAGCTTTTTACCAACTTTCCAAAACAACCCTTAAGTTATTTGGGGCGTTTTGGGAACTTGGCTTTTAGCCACTTTTTTAGGTTTGTATCAAAAGCTAAAAGTTGACTTTTTTGTATTTTTTTCATTTGGGAAGTTGGTTTTCAGCCACTAGTGAAATTACAATTCTACCCCTCATGGGTCAAAATGTGCTACATGGGTGAAGTTATAAATATTTTAAATTAAATGGGGATAGTTTGGTTATTTTATTGTGATTTGACATCATAAACAAATATTAATCAAAAAAGCCAAAAGTAACTTTTTACCAACTTCCCAAATCATTTGTCTAAAAAAGTCAAAAAACTTGGTTAAAAGTCAAAAAGTCACTTTTTATCATATTCTCAAAATAAGCCTCTATATCTGATAAGCCGCAAGTAAAAGCTGCACATAATAGCGCTGTTTGTCTGCTCTCCTTGAAGGACAACTTGATCCCCTATTTTTCCCTCTGTCTCTCTTTAAGCATTTCTAGATTACTGCTTTGTTCACATTGCATTTCGAAGCACTGGAGAGAGAAGCAATGAAAAACAGAAAACTCTCACCGACTGTTGCAAAATTTCCTCTTCTTCCTTTTCTCTTCGAAAGAGAGGAAAATGGAGTGTTTGGGTTTTAGAACAAGACGGAATTCTAGCTTGATAAAGTCACCAAATCAGTTTGCATGAGCATGGGTTTTAAATTACAGAAAACTCTAGGATACTGGAATAGAGTACTCAGATTTTCATCATGAATTTTGATGTGTGATGTAGATTTAATTATGTACAATGGATTTCACATTTGAATTGAATCTCATCCCTCCAACGTGTTTTTTAGACTCTTTTCTGTCATCCTAGCGCTGTTGGTCGGGACAATCAGAAAAGAGTTTGTGATACCAGGAGTGCAAAAGCCAACTACGTTGATTTTTTTCTTTAAACTCAGCAGAACGTAATTTAAGGATAGGAAAAAGGAAAATGGATCACCAATCACCGATCACCTCACATGAGGTTTGAACTCAGGTTAAGTTTGGGAAGACTAAATAAGTGCACTTTTTGTCTTTTTTGACTAAAAAATTGAGGTTGAAAATATGGATGTTTATGTTAACTTTTTGACTTTTTATGAAAAAATGTGTAATAAAAAATTGTGAAAATTGGTTTTTAGAGGAAAATTTGAATTGAGAGTTGTGCAGCCGTAATTGTTGACTTTTGGTGAATAGTGTTAACTTTTTAACTTTTTGAGTAACTTTTTGACTTTTTGGATTATTTGGGAGTACCCAAACAAGGCCTCACTATGATAATTGAAAAGCACATCATTGTGCCAACAATGGTTGAACATCAATCAACTATTGATATACGTATTTACTTCAATTTTTACCACTAGCGGAGAGGTGGATATGAGAGTAAAAATTTACTGTTACAGTAAAACCGATGACGTGGTATCATCAATTAATAATAAACTTACATATAACGAGTAAATCTCACTGTCTTGCCACATTTATATGACAAGATAAATGACAAAAAATTATTGGATTGTAATACCAATGGTGCAATGTCACCGTTGCACTCAACTTTTTTTTATCCCAACCAATGAGTTGGGCAGGTTCAAGCCAGACATACATTACTTAATAATATTTGAAGAAGTTTTTCAAGTGAGGCCTAATTTGGCATCAAGTCTATACATTATTTTCAAACTTGTCTAAATATAAAATAAAAATCCCAAATCCAACATGATAAAATTAAAATAAAATAAAAAAATAGAATCACTTGTAACAGTTTAGGTGCCACTTTAATCTGGCAAATTCTACAACACACCCTAGGTGTGTACCATATACTCCAATTATGATCCTATTTTGATGTGTGTATCATATGTCCAAATTATGACATTTATATGATTATGACCTGTTTGTGTTGCTAATTATAACTCATTATTATGTTGATTATAACATACTATTATTATTTTAATTATAATCCAAAATGTCTTTAGTTATATGTTGTGTTTGATTTTGTCACTATTATTATTTAATTAATGAAGAGATTAAAGTGATATTTTAATAAAAGTGAAAGGACTAAAATGACACAACTAGCAATTTAACCTTATTGTGCAATTTTTAAATTTAAATACTTAATAGATCATCCATAAAAAAATATATCAATGATAAACGTTAATTAACAAAAAAAATTTAAACAAATATAGAATTAGTGTTAATTTTTGTTAATTTTGATTGTTTGTAGATGTAATATTAATCTACTTCGCAAATAAAAATAAATGAAAAACTATTTTATTATCATATTCCCGTCATGTCCATGTCCCCATTATTTTATTTTTTTTGAAATCACCTTGTCCGTAGTTGAATCCGCATTTGTGTTCATGCCCGTGCAGCTTAGCAAACCAAGGATTGTAACTCTACACATCCCAAATCAAGTACTATTAGATATGAATTCCATTGCTAACATATGCAAATGCCAATTAGGGTTTTCAAGAAGGCCATAGAGACCTACACATAAAGACCGTCATGTTCCACTAATGTAGGCTTTCGGAAGCTTCGTACAAGTTGAGTACTCTGGCCAAATGCATTGATATTGCTTTGGCAGAGCCACCAGTAGAAAAGAAGAATATAGCAGATGAGCTCTCCAACCGTCAATCTTAGCTTCCACAAGCTTGTGAACGCATTGAGCACTTGGAGAAGTGCATTTACAGTTATTTGGTAAAACCACTGGTTGATACGATGAATAAAGTTACATGGCACTACCATAATTAAGACAACCATAACACAGAAAATGAGCCAACTGATGAGGAGAAGACAATTGAGCCAATTTGGGACAAAGAGGGAGACACAGGACACTACAGAAAGGGTTACCGAGATCATAATAACAAGGTCAATGATTTGAGAGTAGTTTCTGCTGATAGCTCGCCCTTGAACAAACCCTCTGATCACAACTGCCAAGCCATAAGTGCATATTGATATAAAGAAAGCTCGCATGCTCACAGAGTTCGTTTTGAATGGAGAGACTTCACTGTCTTGAAACTTAAATTGGATGAGGCAAGTCAACAATCCAACAACCGACGAGTATACAGCATGCCATCCACCTACAGCTAGAGTGGATGAATCGAATTCTCTTGTCCTTGCAAGAATTAAAGATAAAAATATATTAGACTTATCACAAGGTTCAATTTGTATTGCTGTCAATGATCAAAATTTCTGCTAGATAAGGTTCCTAGAAGGGATCGCATTTCCATTTCTTCACCATAAAATTAGACTAAACATCAGTAACCAATACAAATAAAAGCAAAGCTTGGTTTTCAAAGAGCTAACCAAGTTGTACATAAATTTAGTTAAGTTATTTTCCATTACATATGGATTTTGCAAATTGCAAGATTTTTTTAAGACTAGCGTTGGGTCTCTTCGGTTGCAACTTATATATCAACAAATAAGTCAAGCCCAAAATAAGTCATGTTATTTGGCACACTTTCGACTTTTTAACTTTTGTAATTGTTAAAATAAATATATGATGTTTGGTAAACTTGTAAATTATTTGTCCTTTTTGGTAACCTTCCATTGGAAGTTGGTTTTTTTTTTTTTTTTTGAAACTGAAGAATTTAATTTTAATGTTTGTCTAGACTATTCGATCCTAAAATTAATAATAATCATATCATCATATCATATATATATTATTGAAAGTAGTGTTTGCTTTCAATTTTTCTCTCTCCTATGTGATACATCTCTCCTTTTTTTCTTTTTTCATTAAAATGTCACATCAATATATCCTTTTACTAAAATTCTTTCTAAAATTTAATATTTAAAAGACTTCAACTTAATCTAAATTACCCATAAACAAAACCTAATAGAATTATACATACTACAAGTAATTTACCAATTAATTTTATTATACTTTTTTCACTTTTTTGTTTATTATACTTTTTTCACTTTTTTTCTTATAAAATAAAATATTAATTTTTATTTTATTTTATTTTTATGTCTATCTTATTTATAATATTAATTATATTGAATTTCTTAAATAATTAGAATCACTTTTAATTTTATAACAATTATTTCTAATATCAAGTTATAATTTAATATCATATAAATTTATTATATATATTTATTTAAGTTACATTTTTGTAGCAAGAAAGGTTAAAATTATCAAATGAATGTTTCTTTTTTTGAGTTATAATTTAATATAATTTAAAATTATTATATATATTTATTTATTTTATATTTTTATAGTACGATAGTGCTAAAATTATTAAAATATACACAAATAATTTATTTAAAATTATAAAGCCATTTGAATTTAGGCGTAATCATATCTAATTAATCGTATTGATCCTTTGGATTTCATCATGTGTGGTGTCGTTGTAGGCTCTACAGGTGTCATTTTTCGTAGGCTTCACATGTCATTTGAGTATCTTAAATAACGTCGCTGAGATACAATATTTTATTTATGCACTTCAACAGATCATATTGATCATTATAGGAAGTGATTACCTACAACATTCGTATCATAGGCTCTATACGTGTCATTGACTGATTGACCGTATTTGAAATCTTAACATAAATTTGGTTGAAATTTATGTGCCAATAATCACCAAATACAAAAATAAAAACCATCTGATTACATTTCCAATCTAAGATCAAAACAAAATATGGCTCTAGGGATTTGTAACTACAAAAGGTAGGTAAAGATGCTGCTACACTTGCTCAAGGCAACAAGGGTTTCGCTCTGTCATCTGTAATAGGGTTTGGCATTGTACATGGAGTAAAACCCATCAACAGGTGAGATCTTATCATTATAGAAGTCCCAAACTAAAAGTTGTGTTGGGAAAGACTTATGGAGCAATCATATTCCTATCAGAGTTGGATACTTGTTAGGCAAGCAATATTCTACTATAAATAAAGGTGAATCCTAAGGGTCTAGGTATGCAAATACGCAATTCAATATACAGTCAAAAAAAATTACTATTATATTCATGATGATAGTGCTAAATGGGCATCAGAGTGCCCATCCGACATAAGCCGGGTAGGGCACTAACGACATTGTATTTTAAAGATTCTTAGTGAACTGTTCATCTTTTTGTTGATTCATTCATCAGGGTACAATTTTTTCCCTTACACTTGGCGCCATCTGTAGGAATCAAACGTGCAACAGAGAAGAGGACATACATCATTATCAGAAGTGTTATCAGGGTGATCATAGGCACTATAGTTGGTTGCTAAAATAAGCTATTTTGGTCATCAAAAGGATAATTTGGAATGAAATAATTTCTACACAAAAACATCATGCATGTATTTTTCTAGACATCAGAGAGGAAATGTGTTCCTAGTCTATTTTGTCATACCACTCAATTTCATAAACAAGAGCAATGCCACAATACAAGATTAACAAATTATGAAAGAGTTGCATAGTCACAATAATATTCTGAAATTCAAAAGGGAAATTAATAACACATGCAGTGACCATTACTAAATGCAATCAACAAAGAACATACCTATACAATTCAGAAAGACGTGCACGCATGAAACTTCCATCAGCCTCAACGTTAAGCTTGTTCAAATTAACACGCCTATTCCACAAAAATAATAATAAAGTCATAGAGCTCATCAAAATGAAGGCTAAAAGAGACAAAATGAATTCCATATATCTTCTTCAATCAAAACTACTTTAGCTTCATCAAAATTTCTATGCCGCTTCACATGTTGCAGGCTCAATTTATAAAGTGCTCAAACATTATGGAAAACCATATTCAAATAATACAAGTTTCACTGTGTTTATATTGAAAAGGAAGCCAAAATACTAAAGACAGAAAAGATACCAGCACTTACGGGCCAAAAGCACTTAATGCAGCTATAACTTTCATCTGGATAATTCCAACCTAGCTGTGAAAGGCTTATGTAACAAACAACTAATCCAAAATTGCCACATAAACAAAAAATGGGATCTATAATTTCTTTTTCTTTTTCTTTTTCTTTTTCACTCCAAATTGCCTCCTTTCTCTCTTGTTTTTTTTTCCCCTTTCCTCTGATCCAATAACAAAAACACATCTTCCATTCCAACAAAAACTCAAAACAAATTCTTCCATTGATGTATACCACCATCAAATAAAAATAAAAAATAAATAAATAAACTCAATGACACCACCAGATAATATTCACACAAAAAAAGAAGCAAAATGAAACCTAATATCCAACCCATTGCATTGTGCAACTTTCAACACAGAAAGGTCAATTTGAATCTAATCTCATCCAAAAATAAAATAAAATGTACAATTTTAAATTTGATAATAAAACCTATGCTTTGTGAGCAATCATCGTAGGTTTCGTCGTGTCACTGCTAATTTTTCCATCATCATTGTACATCACCCATTGATAGTGATGAACAACGATGATGGAAAAATTAGCGGTGACGAGATGAAATCTACGATGATTGCCTAGCATGAATATTGTCATCAGTGCTACTGTATTGCTTGGGGTCTACCTAGGGGCATCAAACAAGAGTTTGGTGGGGGTTGGGAGGTCAAAGGAATGGAGACTCTGCTTTGTATGATAAAATAAAATGCTATCTATGTTTCTTGATGAACTGAAGACCCAGATATCAAAGTAGAAGGAACTTTAGAGAGAGAAAGTATAACATTATCTCTACACTTTTTGCTTATGTGGCAGATTTAGGTTGGTTGCCTGTTAAATAAGCCTGTCATGGCTCAGCAGTGTATAATTTAATCTTATACCATAAAAAGGATAAGAGTTATATTCCTCTCAACTATCCTTAATTTCACATGCCTGCTAACTTCACAACGAAACATCAACAATCCAGCATCCTTGTCAAAATGTGCTTTTACCATTATATGTAGGGCAATTTGTCATTAAAAAATAAAATTTCCCAGAGAAACAATTACTACACAAAAGCATCATGTGTGCATTTCCAGACATTAGGCAGGAAACATGTTCCTAGACTACTTTGTCATACCACTCAATTTCATAAACAAGAGCAATGCCACACTATACGAAAATTAACAAATTACGAAACCACACTCGTAACAATATTCTGAAATTCGAAGAGGAATGTAATAACAAATTCATTAAGCATTACTAAATGCAATCAATAGAGAAAATACCAATCTGATCTAGAAAGATATGCATCCCTGCAACTTGCATCAGCCACAGCTTCATGCTTGTTCAAATAATAATACCTATTCCAAACAAACAAACAAAGAGCTCAGTGCTCATCAAGATGGAGGCTAAGAGAGAGCAAACAAAGTAAAATGAAAAAGCGGCTAAATGTTTGCATTGACAAGTAAAACTACAACAAAATGAATTTCATACATCTTCAAGCAAAATTACTTTAGGTTCACCAAAATTTCTTACCTGATTCACCTGTTGTAGGCTAGATTGATGAAGTACTCAAACCTTATGGAAATCAATATTCAACTAATTCAAGCTTCACTGTGTTTATCATGAAAAAGAAAGCCAAAATACGAGAGACAAAAAAGACACCAACACTTAAAAGCAAAAAGCACTTAATGTAACCATTAACTTTCATCTGGATAATTTCCTAAATATGATAGAGATATATTCTTTTCAACTACCCTTAACTTTCACATGCCTGCTAACTCCACAACAAAACTTCAAAGATCTAATACCCTTGCCAATGATTCAAAGAAGAATGTGCGCTTATCAATATATATATATATATAAGGCATTTTTGTCATTAGAAAGGAATATTTTGGAGGAAAACAATTTCTGCATAAAAGCATCATATGTTTTTTTCCACACACTAGGCAAGAAATGTGTTTGTAGTCTATTTTGTCATACTGCTCAATTTCGAAAACAAGAGCAATGTCACAATACAAGAATATTAACAAATTACAAAAATGTTGCACACTCACTAAAATATTCTTAAATTCAAAATGAAACGAAATAACAAGTACATTAATCACTACTAGATGTAATCAATAGAGAACATACTCATCTGATCCAGAAAGATATGCATCCGTGAAACTTGCATTAGTCTCATCATAATGCCTGTTCAAATAATCACACCTGTCGCAAAAAAATGAAAATATATATATATATATATTTCAATGCTCAACGAGATAGAGGCTAAGAGATAGTGAACAAAGTACAATGAAAAGGAGGTTGAATATTTGCAAAGCCATGCTTGTTAGAATCATACGATTCACAATTCAAATCGTGTTTTTGAATTGGAAATTGAGTAAATCGTATGATTCAATTTACAATTCATACTATGATTCATTAGAATTCACTGCAATTCAATTGTATTTCTATTTTTGTTCACATAATGCATGAAATAACGTCGTTTTCGCCAAACTATGAAGCTATATAGAAGAGATTAATTAGGTATATTGATATACGTGATTTTATATGTATATACATAATTTAATTTACTGATAATTTACACATTGTAATTTAGATATATTGATAATTTTAGTTATATAGAATTATATATCATATTAAATCAAATGAATCTTACGATTCATTATTTTAACAAAATGATTCATGATTCGATTCGCAATTTGACAACAATGAGTAAAACTACAACGAAATGAATTCCATATATCTTCTTCAAGCAAAACTACTTTAGGTTCGTCAAAATTTCTAAGCAGCTAGCCTCGCATGTTGTAGGCTTGATTGATGAAGTCCTCAAACCCAATGAGAAACAAGATTCAAATAATTCAAGTTTCACTACGATTATCCTGAAAAACGAGGTGAAAATACTAGACATAAGTGATACCAACACATACAAGCTAAAAGCACTTAATCTACCTATTAATTTTTATTTGGATAATTTCATGAATAAGATTAGAGTTAAATTCCTTTCAACTATCGTTAACTTTCACATGCCTGCTAACTCCACAACCAAACTTCAAAGATCTAGTACCCTTGTTAATGTTCAAATAATGTGTGCTTATCAAAATATATAGGACATTTTTTTCAGTAGAAAGGAATATTTTGGTGGCAAATAATTTCTTCATAAAAGCATCATGTGTGTATTTCCAAAAATTGGGCAAGAAACGTGCTCCTAGACTATTTTGTCATCCTGCTCAATTTAATAATTAAGAGCAATGCCACTATACAAAAATATTAACAAATAACGAAAATGTTGCACACTCATAACAATATTCTGAAATTCGAAATGGAATGTAATAACAAATACATTAATCATTACTAAATGCAATCAATAGAGAACATACTTATCTGAACTAGAAAAATATGCTTCCCTGAAACTTGCATCAGCCTCAACTTCATGCTTGTTCAAATAATAAGACCTATTCCAAAAGCAAAAACAATAAAAAGTCTCGGTGCTCATCAAGATGGAGGCTAAGAGTGAGTGAACAAAGTAAAATGAAAAGGAGGTTGAATGAATGCATTGACAAGTAAAACTACAACAAAATGAATTCATTATATCTTCTTCAAGCAAAATTGCTTTAGGTTCATCAAAATTTCTTAGCAACTTCACATGTTGTAGGATCAATTGATAAAGTACACGAAATGTGTTCCTACTCTATTCTGTCATACAACTCAATTTTATATACAAGAGCATTGGCACAATAAAAGAATGATAACAAGTTACAAAAACATTGCACAATCATAACAATATCTTGAAAATTCAAAATGGAATGGAATAGCAAATACAATGACCATTACTAAATGCAATCAACAAAGAACATACTCATTTGATCCAAAAAGATATGTATCCGTCAAACTTGCATTAGTCTCATCATACTGCTCGCTCAAATAACCACACCTATCCACAAAAAAATTAAAAATAATAATAAGAAGAAGAAGAAGAAGAAGGAGAAGAAGAATATAAAAAAATAAGTCTCAGTTCTCAACAATATAGAGGCTAAGAGACGGTGAACAAAGTATAACGAAAAGGAGGTCACATGTTCGCATTGACAAGTAAAAGTACAACGAAATGAATTCCATATATCTTCCTAAAGCAAAACTATTTTAGGTAAATCAAAATTTCTGAGCAAATTCACATGTTGTAAGCACAATTGATAAAGTACTCAAACCTAATGAAAAACAAGATTCAAATAATTCAATTTCACTGTGTTTATCCTGAAAAAGAGGTCAAAATACAAGATATAAGTGATAGCAACACTTGCTGCCGAAAAGGACTTAATGTACCTATTAACTTTTATCTAGATGATTCCATGAATAAGATTAGAGTTAAATTCCTTTCAATGGTCCTTAACTTTCACATGCCTGCTAATTCCACAACAAAACTTCAAAGATCTAGTATCCTTGTTAATGTTCAAAGAATGCATGCTTATCATTATATATTTTTGTCATTAGAAAGGAATATTTTGGAGGAAAACAATTTCTACATAAAAGCTTCATGTGTGTGTTTCCAAAAATTAAGCAAGAAACATGTTCCCAATCTATTTTATTATACTGCTCAATTTCATAAACAAGAATAATGCCACAATAGTGAAATATTAACAAATTACAAAAATGTTGCAAACTCGAAACAATATTTTGAAATTTGAAATGAAATGTAATAATAAATACATTAATCATTACTAAACGCAATCAATAGAGAACATACTCATCTGATCCAGCAGGATATGCATCCATGAATCTTGCATTAGCCTCAACATCATGATTGTTCAAATAATCACCCCTATCCCCAAGAAAATAAATCTCAGTGCTCTTGAAGATGGAGGCAAAGAGATAGCAAACAAAGTAAAATAAAAAGGAGATCGAATGTTTGCAATGACAAGTAAAACTACAACGAATTAATTCCATGTATCTTCTTCAAGAAAAACTACATTAGGTTCATCAAAATTTCTAGGGTAAATTTCACTTTACCCCCTTATGGTATGACCCATGTGCAGAAAAACCCCTTGTCATTTGGAAATAACCACACAACCCCCATGTGGTTTGTGGGCCAAAACGCAAAATCATTTGGCAACCCACAACAATTTTAGCCTAAAAGCCAAAAAGTCACTAAAAAGCCAACAAACCAAAGAACTATATAAAAAAACTAAAGATTCTCTTTTTTCTCTACTTGTTTGCACCCTTTTGCATAAAAAGTCATCCCAAACATATTAGTTTTTTTTATCTCATATTTTACCCAAAAAATCAAAAAGTTACTAAAACAGAACAAGAGGTAACTGAACATAGAGATTGACTTTATATCCTCATCTTCTTCCTCTCTTCTATTCTCAATTAAACTTATATATATATATATATATATTCTTTCTTCCATCCATGGCTGCCAACTTTAACAAATTCCCTTCCAAATTCTGCAAGCAACCCAAGCGGCACACACACGACTCCACATCAAAAAAATCAATCACCCATTCTCACCACTAATTAAGAGTAAAATATTTTTGTACCAATTTTCATTTCTTCAAACAGACTGCTTCAACATACTGTCTCCACTTACCCAAACACACTACTTCCAACAACATTCTCTTTATCTATTAAATATATATTTTTATGTATATATGTATGTATATATATATAGAGAGAGAGAGAGAGAGAGTTTGGGATCAAAGAATTGTCCCAGTTGAACAATTCATATTAAAGCAAGCATTGCAGAAATACTGTCATTGATGACGCTGCTGTGTGTGATAATGGTGCTTAATATGCTAAATTACTCTTATCAAATATATGGTCTGTGTTGATCAATCTATGTTGTTGGTTGGGCATTAAAAATTCATGAATCACAACTTGATTTGGAGGGCGGTGGCTGCGAGACTGATTGGAAGGGTTGACTAGGTTGCTGTGGGAGGTGGGAGGGGGTTCAGGGATGGCATGCTAGGGGAGGGGCTGCAAAGGTGCAATGGATGTGCGTGGTGGTTTGAGGGGAGGAGAGAGAGGGGTAAGGGTGGTCCCCAGTGGCAGTCATGGGGGAAGCTGCAGTAGCCACAACAATGGAGGTTGATTAGGCAGAATCGAAAAATGAAAAGAAGAAGGAAGGGAGAGAGGGGGTGCTAATGGTTGGGGAAGAAAGGTATAGAGAACGAAACCATAAAAAATATACATTTTCTGTAAATATGAAGATGTAGAAAGGCTATTTCCGTCCTAAAATTTGACTCACTCTCTACAAAGGCGTGTGGCTCTCACAGCCTATAATCTTAGATGGAAAAGATAACGGTGCATTTTAGTCTACAAACCACGTGGGATTTTGTGGTCATTTCCAAATCACAAGGGGGGAAATCCACACATGGGCTAAGCCATAAAGGGGTAAAGTGAAATTTGCCCAAATTTCTAAGCAGCCGCACATGTTTTAGACTCCATTGATAAAGTACTCAAAAACCTTATGGAAAACAAGATTCAAATAATTTTCACTGTGTTTAACCCGAAAAAAGAGGCCGATATTCTAGAGACAAAAAAGATACCAATAGAGCACATAATGTAGCTATTAACTCATCAAGCCCTTTCACATGCTAGCTAACCTTCACAACAAAACTTCAACGATACAGCACCCTTGTCAATTATTTAAAGAAGTGTAGCTTATCATTATATGTTGGGCATTTTGTTATTTAGAAAGAAATATTTTCAAGGGAAACAATTTCTACACAGGCATCATGGTGGATTTCCAAACATTAGGGATGAAATGTGCCCACACTCTATTTTGTCATACAACTCAATTTTATAAACAAGAGCATTGGCACAATGAAAGAATGATAACAAGTTACAAAAACATTGCACAATCATAACAATATTTTGAAAATTCGAAATGGAATTTAATAGCAAATACAATGACCATTACTAAATGTAATCAACAGAGAACATACTCATTTGATCCAGAAAGATATGTATCAGTCAAACTTGCATTAGTCTCATCATACTGCTCGTTCAAATAACCACACCTATCCACAAAAAAATTAAAAATAAGAATAAGAATAAGAATAAGAATAATATAAAAACATTAAGTCTCAGTTCTAGTGAACAAAGTATAACGAAAAGGAGGTCGAATGTTTGCATCGACAAGTAAAAGTGCAACGAAATGAATTCCATATATTTTCCTCAAGCAAAACTACTTTAGGTTCATCAACATTTCTGAGCAACTTCACATGTTGTGGGCACGATTGATAAAGCACTCAAACAAACCTAACAAAAAACAAGATTCAAATAATTCAATTTCACTGTGTTTATCCTGAAAACAAGGTCAAAATACTAGACATCAATGATAGCAACACTTGCAGCCTAAAAGGACTTAATGTACCTATTAACTTTTATTTAGACGATTTCATGAATAAGATTAGAGTTAAATTCCTTTCACTGGTCCTTAACTTTCACATGCTAACTAACTCCACAACAAAACTTCAAAGATCTAGTATCCTTGTTAATGTTCAAAGAATACATGCTTATCATTATATATTTTTGTCATTAGAAAGGCATATTTTGGAGGAAAACAATTTCTACATAAAAGCATCATGTGTGTATTTCCAAAAATTAGGCAAGAAACATGTTCCCGGTCTATTTTATTATACTGCTCAATTTCATAAACAAGAACAATGCCACAATAGTGAAATATCAACAAATTACGAAAATGTTGCAAACTCGAAGCAATATTTTGAAATTCGAAATGAAATATAATAACAAATACATTAATCATTACTAAACGCAATCACTAGAGAACATACTCATCTGATCCAGCAGGATATGCATCCATGAATCTCGCATTAGCCTCAACATCATGACTGTTCAAATAATCACCCCTATCCCCAAAAAAATAAATCTCAGTGCTCTTGAAGATGGAGGCGAAGAGATAGCAAACAAAGTAAAATAAAAAGGAGATCGAATGTTTGCATTGACAAGTAAAACTACAACAAATTAATTCCATGTATCTTCTTCAAGAAAAACTACATTAGGTTCATCAAAATTTCCAGGGTGAATTTCACTTTACCCCCTTATGGTTTGACCCATGTGCAGAGAAACCCCTTGTCATTTGGAAATAACAACACAACCCCCATGTGGTTTGTGGGCCAAAAAGCACAATCGTTTGGCAACCCACAACAATTTTAGCCTAAAAGCCAAAAAGTCACTAAAAAGCCAAAAAACCAACAAACTATACAAAAAAATCAAAGATTTTCTTTTTTCTCTACTTGTTTGCACTCTTTTGCCTAAAAAGTCATCCAAAACATACTAGTCTTTTTTATCTCATATTTTAGCCAAAAAATTACTAAAATAGAACAAGAGGAAACCGAACATAGAGATTGACTTTATATCCTCATCTTTTTCCTCTCTTCTATTCTTGATTAAACCTATATATATATATATATTCTTTCTTCCATCCATGGCTGCCAACTGTAACAAATTCCCTTCCAAATTCTGCAAGCAACCCAAGCAGCACACAAACGACTCCACATCAAAAAAATCAATCACCCATTCTCACCATTAATTAAGAGTAAAATATTTTTGTACCAATTTTCATTTCTTCAAACAGACTGCTTCAACACAATATCTCGACTTACCCAAACAAAATACTTCCAACTCCAACAACATTCTCATCATCTATTAAATATATATTTTTATGTATATATATATAAAGAGAGAGAGAGAGAGAGTTTGGGATCAAAGTGTTACATTTGAACAATTAATATTAAAGCAAACACTGCAAAAATACTGTCGTTGATGATGCTGCTATGTGTGATGATGGTGCTTAATATGCTCAATTACTCTTATCAAATATATGGTCAGTGTTGGTCAATCTATGTTGCTGATTGGGCATTAAAAAATCATGAATCCTGACTTGATTTGGAGGGCGGTGGCTGCAAGACTCATTGGAGGGGTTAACTAGGTTGCTATGGGAGGTGGGAGGGGGTTCAAGGATGGCGTGCTAGGAGAGGGGCTGCAAAGGTGCAACAGATGTGGGTTGTGGTTTGAGGGGAGGAGAGAGAGGGGTAAGGGTGGTCACCAGTGGCAGTAATGGGGAAGCTGCAGTAGCCACAACAATGGAGGTTGATTAGGCGATTCGAAAAATGAAAAGAAAAAGGAAGAGAGGAGGTGCTAATGGATGGGGAAGAAAGGTATAGAGAAAGAAACAATGAAAAATATAAAAAGAAAAAATGGCATCTTTTATAGATTTGAAGATGTAGAAAGGATATTTTCGTCTTAAAATTTGACTTGCCCTCTACAAAGGCATGTGGCTCTCACAGCCCTATCACCTTAGACGGAAAAGTTAACGGTGCATTTTAAACTACAAACCACATGGGATTTTGCGGTCATTTCCAAATCACAAGGGGGGAAATCCACACATGGGCTAAGCCATAAAGGGGTAAAGTGAAATTTGCCCAAATTTCTAAGCAGCCACACATGTTTTAGACTCCATTGATAAAGTACTCAAAAACCTTATGGAAAACAAGATTCAAATAATTTTCACTGTGTTTATCCTGAAAAAAGAGGCCGATATTCTAGAGACAAAAAAGATACCAATAGAGCACATAATGTAGCTATTAACTCATCAAGCCAATTCCCTAAATATGATAGAGTTATATTCCCTTTAACTATTCTTAACTTTCACATGCCAGCTAACCTTCACAACAAAACTTCAACAATACAGCGCCCTTGTGAATGATTTAAAGAAGTGTAGCTTATCATTATATGTTGGGCATTTGTTATTTAGAAAGAAATATTTTCAAGGGAAACAATTTCTACACAAGCATCATGGCGGATTTCCAAACATTAGGGATGAAATGCGTTCCTACTCTATTTTGTCATACAACTCAATTTTATAAACAAGAGCATTGGCACAATAAAAGAATGATAACAAATTACAAAAACATTGAACAATCATAACAATATTATGAAAATTCGAAATGGAATGTAATAGCAAATACAATGACCATTACTAAATGCAATCAACAGAGAACATACTCATTTGATCCACAAAGATATGTATCCGTCAAACTTGCATTAGTCTCATCATACGGCTCGTTCAAATAATCACACCTACCCACAAAAAATTAAAAAAACAATAATAATAAGAATAATAATAATATAAAAAAATAAGTCTCAACTCTCAACAAAATAGAGGCTAAGAGATAGTGAACAAAATATAATGAAAAGGAGGTCGAATGTTTGCATTGACAAGTGAAAGTACAACGAAATGAATTCCATATATCTTCCTCAAGCAAAACTACTTTAGGTTCATCAAAATTTCTAAGCAACTTCACGTGTGGTAGGAACAATTGATAAAGTACTCAAACTTAATGAAAAACAAGATTCAAATAATTCAATTTCACTGTGTTTATCCTGAAAACAAGGTCAAAATACTAGACATAAATGATAGCAACACTTACAGCCTAAAAGGACTTAACGTACCTATTAACTTTTATTTAGATGATTTCATGAATAAGATTACAGTTAAATTCCTTTCAATGTTCCTTAACTTTCACATGCCTGCTAACTCCACAACAAAACTTCAAAGATCTAGTATCCTTGTTAATGTTCAAAGAATGCATGCTTATCATTATATATTTTTGTCATTAGAACGGAATATTTTGGAGGAAAATAATTTCTACATGAAAGCATCATGTGTGTATTTCCAAAAATTAAGCAAGAAACATGTTCCTAGTCTATTTTATATACTACTCAATTTCATAAACAAGAACAATGCCACAATAGTGAAATATTAACAAGTTACGAAAATGTTGCAAACTCGAAACAATATTTTGAAATTCAAAATGAAATGTAATAACAAATACATTAATCATTACTAAACGCAATCAATAGAGAACATACTCATCTGATCCCGCAGGATATGCATCCATGAATCTTGCATTAGCCTCAACATCATGATTGTTCAAATAATCAACCCTATCCCCAAAAAAATAAATCTCAGTGCTCTTGAAGATGGAGGTTAAAAGATAGCAAACAAAGTAAAATAAAAAGGAGATCGAATGTTTGCATTGACAACTAAAACTACAACAAATTAATTCCATGTATCTTCTTCAAGAAAAACTACATTAGGTTCATCAAAATTTCTAGGGTAAATTTCACTTTACCCCTTATGGTTTGACCCATGTGTGGAGAAACCCCTTGTCATTTGGAAATAACCACACAACTCCCATGTGGTTTGTGGGCCAAAACGCACAATCGTTTGGCAACCCACAACAATTTTAGCCTAAAAGCCAAAAAGTCACTAAAAAGCCAAAAAAATCAACGAACTATACCAAAAAAACCAAAGATTCTTTTTTCTCTCTATTTGTTTGCACTCTTTTGCGTAAAAAGTTATCCCAAACATACTAGTTTTTTTTATCTCATATTTTAGCCAAAAAATTAAAAAGTTACTAAAACAAAACGAGAGGTAACCGAACATAGAGATTGACTTTATATCCTCATCTTCTTCCTCTCTTCTATTCTCAATTAAACTTATATATATATATATGTTCTTTCTTCCATCCATGGCTGCCAACTTTAACAAATTCCCTTCCAAATTCTGCAAGCAACCCAAGCGGCACACACACAACTCCACATCAAAAAAATCAATCACCCATTCTCACCATTAATTAAGAGTAAAATATTTTTGTACCAATTTTCATTTCTTCAAACAGACTGCTTCAACACACTGTCTCCACTTACCCAAACACACTACTTCCAACAACATTCTATTTATCTATTAAACATATATTTTTATGTATATATGTATACATATATATATATATATAGAGAGAGAGAGAGAGAGAGAGAGAGAGAGTTTGGGATCAAAGAAGTGTCACAGTTGAACAATTAATATTAAAACAAACATTGCAGAAACACTGTCGTTGATGATGCTGCTGTGTGTGATAATGGTGCTTAATGTGCTAAATTACTCTTATCAAACATATGATATGGTCTCTGTTGATCAGTCTATGTTGTTGGTTGGGCATTAAAAATTCATGAATCGCGACTTGATTTGGAGGGCGGTGGCCGCGAGACTGATTGGAATGGTTGACTAGGTTGCTGTGGGAGGTGGGAGGGGGTTCAGGGATGGCATGCTAGGGGAGGGGCTGAAAAGGTGCGATGGATGTGGGTGGTGGTTTGAGGGGAGGAGAGAGAGGGGCAAGGGTGGTCACCAGTGGCAGTCATGGAGGAAGCTGCAGTAGCCACAACAATGGAGGTTGATTAGGCGATTCAAAAAATGAAAAGAAGAAGGAAGGGAGAGAGGAGGTGCTAATGGTTGGGGAAGAAAGGTATAGAGAAAGAAACACTAAAAATATAAAAATAAAAAATGGCATTTTTTGTAGATTTGAAGATGTAGAAAGGATATTTTCGTCTTAAAATTTGACTCGCTCTCTACAAAGGTGTGTGGCTCTCACAGCCTATCATCTTAGATGGAAAAGTTAACGGTGCATTTTAGTCTACAAACCACATGGGATTTTGTGGTCATTTCCAAATCACAAGGGGGGAAATCCACACATGTGCTAAGCCATAAAGGGGTAAAGTGAAATTTGCCCAAATTTCTAAGCAGCCTCACATGTTTTAGACTCCATTGATAAAGTACTCAAAAACCTCATGGAAAACAAGATTCAAATAATTTTCACTATGTTTATCCTGAAAAAAGAGGCATATATTCTAGGGACCAAAAAGACACCAATAGAGCACATAATGTAGCTATTAACTCATCAAGCCAATTCCCTAAATATGATAGGGTTATACTCCCTTTACCTATTCTTAATTTTCACATGCCAGCTAACCTTCACAACAAAACTTCAACACTACAGCACCCTTGTCAATGATTTAAAGAAGTATAGCTTATCATTATATGTCGGGCATTTTGTTATTTAGAAAGAAATATTTTCAACGGAAACAATTTCTACACAAACATCATGGTGGATTTCCAAACATTAGGGACGAAATGTGTTCCTACTCTATTTTGTCATACAACTCAATTTTATAAACAAGAGAATTGGCACAATAAAAGAATGATAACAAGTTACAAAAACATTGCACAATCATAACAATATTTTGAAAATTCGAAATGGAATGTAATAGCAAATACAATGACCATTACTAAATGCAATCAACAGAGAACATACCTAACATACCTATCTGATCCAGAAAGATAGAGGGTAAGAGAAAGCCAAAAAAGTTAGATGAAAAGGAGGTCTAATGTTTGCTCTAACAAGTAAAACTACAACAATATGAATTCCATATACTACTTTTGGTTTATCAAAATTTCTATGCAGCTCAAAATGTTGTAGGCTCGATTGACAAAATGCTCAAACCTGTTGGAAAACTATATTCAAATAATTGAAATTTCACTATATTTATTATCCTGAAAAAGGAGGCCAAAAATACTATAGACCAAAAAAGATACCAGCACTAATGGCCAAAAGCACTTAACGTAGCTATTAACTTTCATTTGGATATTTTCCTAACTATCAAAGTTATATTCCTTTTAACTCTCCTTAAATTTCACATGCTTGCTAACTACACAACAAAAGCTTGCAACTATATAAAGTTGATACTTCAAAGAAAGGAGCTTCTGCTACTTAACAAAGAGTGTTCTTCTAAGAAATGGTATCATTAAATCACAACTTAATAAAATAGATAAACAACTGACCATCAACAAAGTGATAAAGTTCTCTAGCTGCCCACGTAAACGCAATTTGGCATGGACTAAACTAGATAACAAAGAGGGATGTAGCACATAATTTCTTCCATTGCCCATCCTACCCAAGCTACTTTGGGTATTAAGTTCAAAATTCATAGACTAGATGATGAAGACTATAACACAACAGGCAGGAAGGTAAACAAATATTGAATAAATTGCCCAAGTGAAAGTCATATTAACATTGAGGGACAAGCAGGCAGTTACATGCCATTTGATTCCGTATGTATCAATACACAACACAAGTATAGAGAACACAAAGGCAACATAAAAAAAAGGGAAAGCAAATGAAACATATAAATTAGTCGAAGGAATCGAAAAAAATATTTGCCTAACATACATGACAAAAGCAGAATCAATCCATCTAACAGGATTATCAAATTTCTCAAAATCATAATGTTGCAGGGTCTCAAGATATGCATAGGGGAGCCAATCACCAGCATCACTACATTTGATGGAAACCCGAAAGTTAGCTACACGTGCACACCACCTCCTATAGTAATCCATACCGGCGTACAATAAACACATTCTACGGCCACCATCACCATCACCCAAATGGGTAAGAAAGCCCTGGAATTCGTGTCGAGCAAATGGAGGATTGAACACAGGCCGAAGCTCATCTAGCACCCGACAAGGCTTGGCAATGGCATCCGAATCCGAATCCAACCGATAAGCAACGAGCTGTTGACGGTCCCATGGCATGGCAATTAAAAACCCATCAAATTCAGCTGAAGCACAAGAGATAATAGGGAAAGGAGACAACTTCTCATCAGTAAAATCCCATTTCTTCATATCAGTGTCAAAAATGTAGAAACCTGCCCGAGGCATTTCCCTAAATAAGCCAAAATAGTAAGGAATTTCCCAAACTAAGCCTATTTTTCAAAGAATTCCCAGAATAGGCTAAATTGCGGTTCCAAATCGCGAGTTCAATACTTTCTCCCCTGGGGCTGTGAAATCTTGAACTCGCTGTTACGAAATGCGAGTCTGCTTAAGAACTCGCGGTTACAAACCGCGAGTTTAATTAAATTTTTTTCCCTTTGATCCCAAGCACGACTTTAATTATTTCATCCCAAAAAAATTTGTTCTGAACTCGCCTTTTGTAACAGCGATTTCATCAAAAAAAAATTTCCACTGAACTCGCTTTTTCTAATCGCGATTTCATAGAAAAAATTTTTTCTTCCGAACTCGCTGTTTCTAACCGCGAGTTCATCACAAAAATTTTTCCTTCTGAATTCGCAGTTTCTAACCGCGAGTTTAAGTGAATTTTTATTTTTAACATAAATTTTTCTGTTTTACTTTGTTTTAAGTGAATTTTTATTTTTAACATAAATTTTTTTTTTTTTTTCTCTGTTGTTATTGTTTTGGTGATAATGTATTTCAGAATAAATTTTTGGGTTAAAATTGTTTTACTAAAACCGTTCTCATGTTAATTTATTTTTTCTTTTATTTTGGGTTAGAATGTGTAATTCAGCATTTTTTTTTGGTTTGACTAAAGTAAATTTATTTTGTTTTTCTTGTATTTGTTTTGGGTTAGAAGGTGATAATATAACCCAGTATTTCTTTTCGTTTTACTAAAGCCATTTTCATGTAAAGTTTTTTATTTTTTATTTATTTTCTGTTGTATTTATTTTAGGTTAGAATGTGTTATTCAGAAATTTATTTTGGCTTTACTAAAGCCGTTTTCATGTAAATAATAATTTTTTTTTTCTGTTGTCTTTGTTTTGGGTTAGAAGGTGATAATATAATTCATAAATTTCTTTTCGCTTTACTAAAGCCATTTTCATGTAAAGTTTTTTAATTTTTATTGTTTCTGTTGTTTTTGTTTTGGGTTAGAATGTGTTATTCAGAAATTTGTTTTGACTTTACTAAAGCCGTTTTCATTTAAATAATTTTTTTTTTTCTGTTGTCTTTGTTTTAGGTTACAAGGTGATAATGTAATTCATAAAACCTTGAGGAAAAAACACATAAGTAGTACAGACATAAGTCTCGGACAATAATACATTGTGGACACCATGAACTTAACACACAATACGTAGATAAACATAAAAGTTAGACAGACAAATATTAGGCAGACAATCTGACAAACTCATTACGGAAACACTTACTCTAACACAGACATTACATATGAATGCATGACCTAATATTGCCGAAGTGTAGACATTAACACTTAATTCGCGCTTAAATCGGTAGGTGGCTCAGAGTCTGAACAATCCGAAAGCTCAGCGTCAGAGACAAGCTGTGGATCCTCCATGATAGCCTTGATAGCCGCATCATTTGGTTCTGTTTTGTTCTTCTGGGCATCCTTCTTAACTATGAGTAGCTGCATATCGCGGGCCAACCTACAACCCATTTGAGAAATCTCACGTTGTAGTCTTTGACATAGTCGATCAACATTATCAGGATCTTCCTTTTGGATCTCAACAGAACGTGCTTTTGGCACCTTCAGTCGTCTTTCTCGACATAACCTTTCATTTTCCACTCGCTCTATAAATAGTGCGGGCCACTTCAGAAGTCTAGCGTTTGCATAACCATATCCTGTTTGATTACAACAAGGATCCTCCACCAAACCACATGGATCTCGATAGTACTTGGGCATGACAAAATGTCGCTTCCCGAACCTATTATGATAAGCACAAGAGGCATCTAACAAAGGAAATGGTGTTTCATCTTCAGCATCACCACTTCCCCTTCCCCCTCCTCGTCGTGAACTTTCACCCCTTTGCAAGTTCCTACCACCTCTGCGATTCCCACCACTCCCTCCCATGAACCATGTAGCCATGCTAAATTTGTAAAGCAAATAAATGATAATTTCGTAGGGCGAAATGAGTTGTAAGGTTGTGTCTTCACCTTTACTCAGTTATCTAGTTGGTTATGAACGACTTTAGAAAGATGCCTCTGCATGACAATCCCACATAAATGAACAATGTATGAGTTGTCAGTACATTGAAAAAACAGAGAAAAGCAAATACTCTGTACGAAGTCACGTGACTTTATGAATTCACAGTTGCCATGTGACTTTCTGAATTCACAAATCAGTGAACTCACTGTTGCCATATGACTTTCTGAATTGAGAATCCCACATATATTAATAAGAAATGAGTTGTCATTGTAATAAAAAAATTGATTACAAAATCGAGAAAACCAAAGTCTGTGCACCAAGTCACATGTCTTGACAATCCATCTGCATATACCAACAAAATAAGGGCATGCTCACTGACGGTAAATCAGTGAATTCACTGTTGACATGTGACTTTCTGAATTGAGAATCCCACATATATTAATAAGAAATGAGTTGTCATTGTAATAAAAAAATCGATTACAAAATCGAGAAAACCAAAGTCTGTGCACTAAGTCACATGTCTTGACAATCCATCTGCATATACCAACAAAATAAGGGCATGCTCACTGACGGTAAATCAGTGAATTCACTGTTGACATGTGACTTTCTGAATTGAGAATCCCACATATATTAATAAGAAATAAGTTGTCATTGTAATAAAAAAATCGATTACAAAATCGATAAAACCAAAGTCTGTGCACCAAGTCACATGTCTTGACAATCCATCTGCATATACCAACAAAATAAGGGCATGCTCACTGACGGTAAATCAGTGAATTCACTGTTGACATGTGACTTTCTGAATTGAGAATCCCACATATATTAATAAGAAATGAGTTGTCATTGTAATAAAAAAATCGATTACAAAATCGATAAAACCAAAGTCTGTGCACCAAGTCACATGTCTTGACAATCCATCTGCATATACCAACAAAATAAGGGCATGCTCACTGACGGTAAATCAATGAATTCACTGTTGACATGTGACTTTCTGAATTGAGAATCCCACATATATTAATAAGAAATGAGTTGTCATTGTAATAAAAAAATCGATTACAAAATCGATAAAACCAAAGTCTGTGCACCAAGTCACATGTCTTGACAATCCATCTGCATATACCAACAAAATAAGGGCATGCTCACTGACGGTAAATCAGTGAATTCACTGTTGACATGTGACTTTCTGAATTGAGAATCCCACATATATTAATAAGAAATGAGTTGTCATTGTAATAAAAAAATCGATTACAAAATCGATAAAACCAAAGTCTGTGCACCAAGTCACATGTCTTGACAATCCATCTGCATATACCAACAAAATAAGGGCATGCTCACTGACGGTAAATCAATGAATTCACTGTTGACATGTGACTTTCTGAATTGAGAATCCCACATATATTAATAAGAAATGAGCTGTCATTGTAATAAAAAAATCGATTACAAAATCGATAAAACCAAAGTCTGTGCACCAAGTCACATGTCTTGACAATCCATCTGCATATACCAACAAAATAAGGGCATGCTCACTGACGGTAAATCAGTGAATTCACTGTTGACATGTGACTTTCTGAATTGAGAATCCCACATATATTAATAAGAAATGAGTTGTCATTGTAATAAAAAAATCGATTACAAAATCGAGAAAACCAAAGTCTGTGCACTATATAGCGACCCCGGTCTTTTCCCATTTGATTATTGTATCCGGACTTACGGTCCGTGGATTCCGCCGTTATATTTGTTGTTATTGTCCTTTAATTTCTTATTCTTGGGTTATAGGATGTGTTTAGCAGGTTGGTTGCAGATTGGTTGGGTTTAGAAACCAAGTCTGCATGTTCAGTTTTTGGCTTGGTCGCTCGAGCGAGCCTATCTTCGCTCGAGCGAGGTCTTCCTTTTTGGTTCGTCGCTCGAGCGAGCCTTTTTGGCTCGAGCGAGGATTGCGTCCAGTACCTAGACCTGAACGCAGTGTTTGTTGGCTCGAGCGAGCTTTTCTTCGCTCGAGCGAGCTGGTTTGTCTTTGGCTCGAGCGAGCTTCTCTTCGCTCGATCGAGGTCAGTTTCTTGTGTCTGGTCGCTCGAGCGACCAGGTCTTCGCTCGAGCGAGCCTGTCCAGTATTTAAACGTAAAAGCGGGATTTTTAGGGCAGTTTTTCATTCTTTTTGATCTCAAACCCTAAAGTCCGACTTTTCTTCTTCTCTAAACACCTTTTCTCCTAGGTTTGATCTAGTTAGGGTGTGTTTCTACCCTAGTTCTTTTACAAATAAGATAGAGGAGAGTGGGGGCTTCCATTTAATCTGAGCAGTTGTCAGTTTGGAGCACTCTGGAGTTTCGAGCACCTTCTTCATCATCATCTTTTTGGGTTCTTTCTTGAGGTAGGGATTTCCTACTCCATTTATGCGTTTTAATCCTAAGTGGTAGTATTTTGGTATGTGGGGGTAGTTTGGTAATTTTGGGAGAAACCTTAGGGTTTGTCATAGATTAATTTATATAATTAATTTAAGGGAAAATCGTGATATTGGGTTTAATTCATGAAATTGGGGGAATTATGAGATAAATTAATGTAGTTGGATATTTAATCACTCATCTGTGAAATTGAGATTATTTGCGTTACAATATTTATTTCTTGATTAGAAATAATTGTTTTGGGCTATCGGTGGAGGATAGCCATTGATTGTTGTAGACCTTGCATGCGGCTTAGGTATAACTGAAATTGAGTCATTCATTTAATTGTTGAGTTAATACAGAACATTCGTGTATTGATTATGTATTGTATATGGCAAATATTGATTATGTTGCATACGCATTTGGTTTTGGAGGAGATAGGGGATGAACTCCACGGTTTAGGGGAAGATAGGGGATGGACCTCTAAACCGGATTTGTTGGGAGGAGATAGGGGATGGACTCCAGTAGCATCTCATATGTGTGTGCTTATTGATAATAGAAATATTTCTATTTGTTGTTGATATGATACATCACCACCATGTGTGTCAGTTGGGAAGTATGGAAGTGGATTTGATTGAGATTTGTTATAACACCAGCATGAGTGTTTAATTTGTTATAAGAAAGGTTTAACCTGATTTGTTATCCTTGTTGAGTTGTTTGGCCAGGTTCTGAGCCATGTCTGTATGAATGAAAAGTGTATTGTGTCATAGACCATGTGTCATAGACAACGTAGACATTCGTGTCATAATATTGTAAACTGAATATTTTGTGTTAACCATGTATCGGGTGCTACTGCTTTAGTTAATTCTTATGCTTGGTTTAGTATTTCTCTACTGGGCTGTGGCTCACCCTATATGGGAACTTCATTTTCAGGTTCAGGTGGTTCACAACCTCCAAAGACTTAGCTTGTGAGGAATTGGACTTGAAGATTTGCTTTATTTGTGTTATTTGTTTTATCTGAACTATGTAAACATTCAAGCCGAGGGCTTTATTTGTTTTGAGTTAGAACTCATGGAATTGTGTCCAAGTATTGGCTTGGCAAGATGTAAGCCCGTAGGGCATTTATTATGATGTTTTATTTCGTAATACTCTGATGATTGAAATAATATAATGTTTCTTTTAATAATGCATGTCTTGTTTTATATTCAATGGGTTAAATTTTGAGGGCGTTACACACTAAGTCACATGTCTTGACAATCCATCTGCATATACCAACAAAATAAGGGCATGCTCACTGACGGTAAATCAGTGAATTCACTGTTGACATGTGACTTTCTGAATTGAGAATCCCACATATATTAATAAGAAATGAGTTGTCATTGTAATAAAAAAATCGATTACAAAATCGATAAAACCAAAGTCTGTGCACCAAGTCACATGTCTTGACAATCCATCTGCATATACCAACAAAATAAGGGCATGCTCACTGACGGTAAATCAATGAATTCACTGTTGACATGTGACTTTCTGAATTGAGAATCCCACATATATTAATAAGAAATGAGTTGTCATTGTAATAAAAAAATCGATTACAAAATCGATAAAACCAAAGTCTGTGCACCAAGTCACATGTCTTGACAATCCATCTGCATATACCAACAAAATAAGGGCATGCTCACTGACGGTAAATCAGTGAATTCACTGTTGACATGTGACTTTCTGAATTGAGAATCCCACATATATTAATAAGAAATGAGTTGTCATTGTAATAAAAAAATCGATTACAAAATCGATAAAACCAAAGTCTGTGCACCAAGTCACATGTCTTGACAATCCATCTGCATATACCAACAAAATAAGGGCATGCTCACTGACGGTAAATCAGTGAATTCACTGTTGACATGTGACTTTCTGAATTGAGAATCCCACATATATTAATAAGAAATGAGTTGTCATTGTAATAAAAAAATCGATTACAAAATCGATAAAACCAAAGTCTGTGCACCAAGTCACATGTCTTGACAATCCATCTGCATATACCAACAAAATAAGGGCATGCTCACTGACGGTAAATCAATGAATTCACTGTTGACATGTGACTTTCTGAATTGAGAATCCCACATATATTAATAAGAAATGAGTTGTCATTGTAATAAAAAAATCGATTACAAAATCGATAAAACCAAAGTCTGTGCACCAAGTCACATGTCTTGACAATCCATCTGCATATACCAACAAAATAAGGGCATGCTCACTGACGGTAAATCAGTGAATTCACTGTTGACATGTGACTTTCTGAATTGAGAATCCCACATATATTAATAAGAAATGAGTTGTCATTGTAATAAAAAAATCGATTACAAAATCGATAAAACCAAAGTCTGTGCACCAAGTCACATGTCTTGACAATCCATCTGCATATACCAACAAAATAAGGGCATGCTCACTGACGGTAAATCAGTGAATTCACTGTTGACATGTGACTTTCTGAATTGAGAATCCCACATATATTAATAAGAAATGAGCTGTCATTGTAATAAAAAAATCGATTACAAAATCGATAAAACCAAAGTCTGTGCACCAAGTCACATGTCTTGACAATCCATCTGCATATACCAACAAAATAAGGGCATGCTCACTGACGGTAAATCAGTGAATTCACTGTTGACATGTGACTTTCTGAATTGAGAATCCCACATATATTAATAAGAAATGAGTTGTCATTGTAATAAAAAAATCGATTACAAAATCGAGAAAACCAAAGTCTGTGCACTAAGTCACATGTCTTGACAATCCATCTGCATATACCAACAAAATAAGGGCATGCTCACTGACGGTAAATCAATGAATTCACTGTTGACATGTGACTTTTTGAATTGAGAATCCCACATATATTAATAAGAAATGAGTTGTCATTGTAATAAAAAAATCGATTACAAAATCGATAAAACCAAAGTCTGTGCACCAAGTCACATGTCTTGACAATCCATCTGCATATACCAACAAAATAAGGGCATGCTCACTGACGGTAAATCAGTGAATTCACTGTTGACATGTGACTTTCTGAATTGAGAATCCCACATATATTAATAAGAAATGAGTTGTCATTGTAATAAAAAAATCGATTACAAAATCGATAAAACCAAAGTCTGTGCACCAAGTCACATGTCTTGACAATCCATCTGCATATACCAACAAAATAAGGGCATGCTCACTGACGGTAAATCAGTGAATTCACTGTTGACATGTGACTTTCTGAATTGAGAATCCCACATATATTAATAAGAAATGAGTTGTCATTGTAATAAAAAAATCGATTACAAAATCGATAAAACCAAAGTCTGTGCACCAAGTCACATGTCTTGACAATCCATCTGCATATACCAACAAAATAAGGGCATGCTCACTGACGGTAAATCAGTGAATTCACTGTTGACATGTGACTTTCTGAATTGAGAATCCCACATATATTAATAAGAAATGAGTTGTCATTGTAATAAAAAAATCGATTACAAAATCGATAAAACCAAAGTCTGTGCACCAAGTCACATGTCTTGACAATCCATTTGCATATACCGACAAAATAAGGGCATGCTCACTGACGGTAAATCAGTGAATTCACTGTTGCCATGTGACTTTCTGAATTGAGATTCCCACATATATCAAATTGGTGTTGAGGTAAATCTGTTTGTGTATAATTAATTGTAAATAGTGATTTTGATAAGCAAATCAAGTAAAACCAATAGGGTTTTAAATTTAGTTCCCCAACTGGACCAACCACTTGGCTTTGAGCTTGTTTGTCTAGCCCCCCAAGTTTAGTTATCTGTCAACCCCCCATTCCTTAACAGAGTCATCATTTTGACTGGACTTCCAGGAATTGGAAGGTGACCCTTTCTTCTTTCCCGATGGAAATTGAAATTCTTTATGTACAAGATCCCTATTTCACAAGCCGCAGTTAAGGGAAGCTTTTCACCGAGCTACCTGTTCTGTTTAATGGTGTTGTTCAAGGCGGTTGTTCGTTTGTATGAACTTTATTTAGTTCCCCAACTGGACCAACCATTGGCTTTGAGCTTGTTTGTGCAGCCCCCCCCCCCCCAAGTTTAGTTATATGTCAACCCCCCATTCGTTAACAGAGTCATCATCTTGACCGGACTTCCAGGAATTGGAAGGCGACCCTTTCTTCTTTCTCGAGCTACCTGTGATGTTTTATGTGTTTTAAGTATTCACATAATTCAACATACATTAATCCATTCGTTAATCCAGAACATTCCTTAAAACAAAGCAATTCAATAAAGAAAGTCATGAACTAATAAATGTGCAGTTATAAATGTAGTTATTTCATAAACTTCAAGTTCATAAAACAAATACTTGAAATACATCCGTACGTTAGATGAACAACAACATTGTGTCACACTCATGTAACGAAGATATGAGACAACATACAAACATATATGAAAGATAAAGGTGTTTGATTTCTCATTCCTCATCTGACATGTAGTAGTCAGAGAGATATTTTTCATTATTTAAGACATTATTTCGCTCAATCACTGTGAAATCTCTGTTGCTTGCTTCTGCCATTTCGGTGGCTAACTGAAGCATGAAATGTCGACATCTCCGCATCAACATTCTGTTGTTCTCCTTCTTAATTCTGGTAACTGCTTTTTCATAGTCACTCACATTTCGTCTAGCCATGGTCAATGAACGACGATGAGGTACCGGTGCCCCAAAGTTACGTAGATCATTAAACAATCCTTCTTGCTCCGTTACCCTGAACACCCACTCAGCTCGGATACCAGCATAATAATCCTTCGGACTCGAGTACTTTTCGCTCTTGTAGTCATAAGTAAATGGAGGTAGCAGCCACACTTTCGGATTTCTTTGCTGGCGTGAACTTCCTGCACCTCTTGAAGACATTGTTCATAAAATAAACAAACAAATAATAATAGTAATTGTAGATATATTACTATTGTTATGACTTCAACAAACATCATACTGGGGGTGTCGCTATTTATAGACATCATACTGAGGGTTAAGTAGAGATGATCTAGTGACAATAACGCATGCTGGGGCACTGTGGAACAAGTGATACCCGTGATATTATTTTTTAGCTTTTCATTTCATGCAATACTGAGTACCCGTGACTTTGTGTACCTTTGATGTAGTCACGGACGTGTTTGTCAGATAAAATCATAATTGTAGGCCAAATGATGACAATGCAATCCCTTCATATTGGAGCAGTGAGTTGTCAAATAAAACAACATGCAGTGAGTTGTCACATCGCTACATGAAACTATTTTTTCATACTTACTTTTGCCATACAGTAAGTAGTCATTTGGAATTGACGATTTCAGTACAAAGTGGTGTTTTTAAAAAATTATAATTTAAATGCTTAAATTTTTAATAGGTTTTAAAGTAATATTCTTCATCTCATTTTCTCCTCTTTGCATTTTTTGCTTTATTCGGTAAATTACACTTTACTCCTTTAGTCCATCACATGATTGTTTATCAACACTATTGCCATGTGATCGTATTGATGTGACTTACATGAATTCTGAAATGTGATAAAAAAAAATAAAGCATTTACTTGCGCTGCAGAAAGTCACATGCATCATTATTGATGTGAGGAAAAAAGTGACAAACTATATAAGCATGGCAAAGTCAGAAAGTCACATGCATTACAGCATCACTGCATAAAGTGGCTTGCATTACTGCATCACTGCACAAAGTCAGATGCATCACTGCATCGCTGCACAAAGTGACATAGCATCTGAGGAAAAAACAAAGCATCCAAATTATTACACCGGTTCAAGTAATTGGTGAGCATCACTGACAAATATTGGACGTATCACTGCGCCTAGCTACATTTTATTATCGTACCATACCTACTGTGCCCTTGTGAATTATGCAATCTATTAAAATTTTGAGGGGGTGTCATAACAAAATAACAACTAATTAATAAATATGTCAATACACGTAAAAAGTAAACAAATTTCTGAAACATATTTCAAAAAATTACAAATATTTTAAAGATTTTTAAATTGTAATTTCACATTTATTTTTCAAAAAAAATTTCAGGCACAGAAATTTGACTAATTCAGACGTTTAGTCGGTTAATCAGCTTGGTTTTTATTTTATTATTTTTTTTAGGTTTTTACTTTTTGTTTTGGAATAACAATAAATTATGCAATTCATAAAAGTCGAAGTGACAACTCCTATCAAGTTGATGGATGGTTGTTCAGGTCATAAAAGTTGACGTGACAACTCTGATGCATAGTTCTTTACAATACTTTCATACATACAACTACCATGTGTATATATGGTATAAATATCGCATCATACCACAACAAAAGTTTTACAGCTATTTCGAGCAATATCATCATGAAATATACGGTGGTTGATCTATATTCAGCAATGGGTCGCTATTGGGTTGCAGATGGAGATGAATTTGAATACCCAATGAATCCAAATTTGCGTTACTCACGTGCCACCGTCAATACCATGAGAGCTGAGTGGGAATTTCGCAAAACTCGAGCAAACGTTCTCGTTGAGCTATGTCGTGAAGTTAATCTTAAATTTCCTCGTCGGTTAGCCATGCGTATGCCAACTGACACTCCCCAGTTGTTGCAAAGGGCATTGCATCGTATCCGCGACGAGGTTAATCGCATGACCCAACGTTTGCAAAGGTCCGAACTAATGAAGACCGCAAATGAGCGTGCCGAAGATGGGTTAATGGATGATGCACACCAGTACTACGCCTGGAGCATGGATGTTATGTATGAATCTGATATTGAGATGTCAGATGATGATGATAATGAATGAAATTGTTTGGATGAACGCCCAAACCATTTCTGTAATTCATGCAATTTGTAATGCTTATCCACCACTTATCAATGAAGGGAGATATTTCAATTGTTTTCGGATATTTCTTGTCATTCTACCTTTGCTTTCTCTCCGTTATTGTTATTTTGAAGAACGCTACTTGAACTAGACTTTCATTATTTCATGCATTATTGATGTGGAATCTAATAATGATACTTAATGAAGTATATGTTCATATAACAAATAGTTCAAATACTTGTTTGGTTATCATTGGTTTGTACATGAAAAGAAGACAGTGAATGCAATCATTCAGAAAAGTGAAAGAAAAGGGAAAACAAAATTATGTGCGTGTTTAGATATTTATTTTGTTTCCTTTTTGTTTTCGTTTTCGTTTTTATGGAAATCATCAAAACAAGTAAGAATAACAAAATCGTAAAATTAAATTTTCCGAATAAATAAGTAAGATACATTTACATCATATGTACAAGTTTGATATACAAAAACTATAACAAAAAGTATAAATAAAATAAACTATACACTCCACATCACACCCGCTAATGCCCTAACCTGCCCCCAGTCCCACAACCCCGACCGTGGACCTCCCTCCTCGGTCTCCTGCGGTAGACTCTCTGAATATCTGGCTCTCCCAATCGGAAATGCGTATCCTGTGGAGCCTGTGACTGTGACCCCCCCTCTACTGCATGTGCTGCCCCTGATCCTGTCTGTGGCAGAAGATCGGATACTGCTGTGAGCTGTGAAACTCCAGCATCTGGTGCAACTGTATCACGATCTGCATCTGGCGCTCAACCTCTGCCTCTGCCCGCACCACGACCTCTCCCGCGCCCTCTGGGAGGGGGCTCAATATGGCCCTCAGCATCAACGTGGGAGATGCCAGTGAGAACTGCATCATGTGTACTCATGGTCGCGGTGGAACTGTCTGGTTGTGGTAACTGGGTGGGTGGGGTAAGAACGTCATGCATGTATGGAGGCGGTGTCCAATCAGGGTCAGGCATATAAGGTATGCCAGTATGCTGCGTATGAAGTACGTCGAGGGAATCTGCAGATATCAATGGGGTAGTATGTGGTGAGGTGACTGATGTCGAAGGAACTGATGTGGCAGGCGCTGAAGTGGAAGGCGCTGACGTGGACGGCGCTGATGTGTCTGGAGCAGCTGCTGAAGTGTGTACACCGTAGTGGCCGAAATGCAAACGATCTCCCCGATGGGCAAGCTGGAATGCCTGGTACAATAACTCCCGGATCTCTGCAACGGCCTCCAAGGCATGCTGTCCGTCACGTCTCAAATGGGCGTCCTCAGCCAAGTGAAACACCCTCCCAGATCCAGCCACCTGAACAGACATGCAGACGTATTATTAGGCTACAGTTGACTGAAAGTAAAGCAAGTATGATTTTAATAATTATCTGACACATAATATGATACTAACCAATGCCTCAAGATAAGGGCCAACTCCCTGATATCCAGACTCAGACACGTGGCTCGGATTCCCGACTAGTAGGTGTGTATGTCGCCGATACCACAACATGTAAGGGTCGGAAGAGGGGAGCACCTCATCGCTGTAGTCAGCCTGTACAATACTGTCCCGGCGGCCATCCCACAACTGTATGTATGGCATATAAAACAGATGCCAGTCAGTGCCAGCTCGGCCACGCCTATCAGTGACGTGCAACTGCCACTCAGTGTCGAACCGATCCGGCACGGACTGCACCCGACCAAACTGACGGAGGACACGATGGGGGAGATGCCACTCAACCACGTCAAAACAAATAAGTGGCACTCTCGCCATCCATATCTCCTGACCCAGTCGGCAGTAGTCGGGGAGCGTATCGAGGACCCCAGCATAAGGCTGCCAGATAAACTACAATGACGACAAATAAATTAAATTTTGCTCCTGAACTCAAAACATATATAATGAATAAGACAACTAAAACGCAATCAAAAAATTTCATACCTCTCCCTCAATCATCCGGTCCAGCTGGTCTCTATAAACTACCACTACGTGGGTCGAGACGACCTCGTGGCCCATGTCAACCCTCCACCGGCTACCTCGCGGTCCGGTGGGCATCTGCATGTCCCCCTCACCCATATGAAGCTCACCAGGACCAACCTGTTGCCGCCTAGACGGGGCAATGCGAATCAATCTCTCCCATGCCCAAATCTGCAATTTGAACACAATTACAATACTGATATATGACATACAATATGAATTGACATGTAATAAAATTGTTACTAACCTGTAGCAACACAAGTGGTCCTCCAATCTCCCTCGTACCCACCTGCGCTGCTCGACATAGCATCCTATACAACCATGCCAGAGCCGCGCTACCCCAGCTGTACTGCCCAATCTCCTCAATGTCTCTCAGCAATGGCAAGTACATCAGCTTGACCAGGTTCTGTGACTTATCAGGGAGAAGTACCCCCCCAATAAGCCACAGAATATATGCTCGGGTATGCTGCTGTACCAACTCATCTGGAGCATGATCTGGAAGATGAGCAAAGTGCTCCGCCAACCACCTGACCCTCAGTCTACCTGCCTGTAAATCTGCTGGTGTGGGTGCTACTCCCAATAGCTCAGCACATAGGGCTATCCACTGCTCCGTCGCGATAGATGGGTCAACTCCAGTAACTGCTCGGCCATCAATCCGAAGACCATATAGGACAGATACGTCCTGCAACGTGACGGTGGCCTCCCCGATCGGGAAATGGAATGTATGAGTCTCTGTGCGCCACCTCTAGACGAGAGCAGTGATGAGTGGGTGGTCCAGTCGAATGTGCCCGATACGATACACACCATAGAATCCCGCGCGTAATAGATACTGCAAGACTCTATGGTCCAACGGATGGTCCCACAATCCACCATCTGCCCAACGGCATGTCAACACTGTGCGTGCCTCATCCTGCACAAAAGAATTATCAGTTTAAATACTAACATTATCCCGAAATATACAACAAAATGCAAGGTATTTTAATTGTAGGCGTAAAGTCCAACAAACGTTATTGCATACCGGACGATCCCACATACTGTCAGCCTGATGTGCCTGTCTGAACAGTGGAACCTCCTCAGGTAGATGTGCCATGAAGCCTGTACAACTGAAATATTAGATCATCCATATCAAAATCTAATTTAATCATAATATAATAACAGAGAAAACTGTAATTATTGATTTTGTAGTTAACGATGTAAAATACAATGAAGTAAATGTTATGGGTTCGAGAAAAGATAAATTTTTGTGCCACTTACACGAAGGCAATTCGAAATTAATAATTACATTTATGGCATATTTGACAAAACTTAAATATTCATTTTGTAATGCTACAAGTTTGAATAAATTATAAATTTTGCAAAATACATATAAAATTTTGTAATTGTGAATAATGAGTGCAGTGCAGCATTCCAATTTATAAAATTTTAATTTATAATAGGTTAATTTTTTATAATAGGTTAATTTTTTTAATAGGTTAATTTTTTTAAATTCCAATTTTGTAATTTTTTTAATTTATATAGCATTCGATATTAAATATATTCAAAAATATGAAATTTTGAAATGATAGAAGAACTACGTGATTAAGTATAGAAGCTTGTAATACACATTTCGAATCAAGTAGACGGTGAAAAACTAGTACACATTTTCAATAAATTATACAAGTTTGCATAAATTATACACATTTGTAATTTTGCATTACACATTTTTCAATCAAGTACACATTTTGTAATACACATTCAAAATAGATAGGTAAAGAAAGAATTGAAAAAAACATAATTAAATGATCTATTACAAATGAAGAATTTTAAAATGATATATTACAACATGTAAGAATTACAGTCTTCATCGACCAAGTCGCGCCGGACATGTTCGCCTGTCATGACCTGTCTGGTGGCACTCACTGCAACGAGCTGTCAAACGCCTGTCTGATATATCCATCTCATTCGGAATACGAGCCATAGATGTACGACCCCGTTTTACTTCTCGCAAACGAAGGTCATTAGGCAATAAGGTCCACTGCGGATCATCCCAATAATCTTGATGCGGTATTGGATTGAATTTAGTTTCCCAAACTCTCATGTATACAGGAAGCCTATATACTGGATCAACGTACTGGAATGGATTGTCACCGCATTCAGACATTACAGCGAGCATATGGGAACATGGATAGTGTCTTATCTCATATTTTCCACAACTGCACGTGGGTTGATTCATCCGCACAACCTGCCTATTGTGACCTCGTCCACGGCGAAAAGATATTTGCACCTCAAATACACGGCGGGGCCTATAAGACAATATTGATACAAAGTAATGAAGTTCATGTTTTTAGGTGTAATTAACTTTACAACATAATAATAATAATTTGTTCACATTACAAACTAACCTGTCATACGATATCAACGTGAAACTATTTCCCCTTGCGATACCCTCCTCCATAGTTCTTTGCATCTCTCTAGGGTATTGGAACTCATTGCGTACATCAGTTTCAGCTTGGGCTCCCATCTCGTCAAAATATTTGACGAGTCGTCGAAATGTAAATTCAACCATAGCTGAAATAGGTAAGTTCCTTGCACCTTTCAAGACGCTATTGAAGCACTCTGCATCATTACTGGTCAATACCCCCCAGCGATATCCACCGTCATATGCAAGGGCCCAATCCTCAGGATTCATCTTGCGGACCCAAATGATGGCTTCTTGGTTAATAGCCTGTATCTGCTCTAAGTAACCATTACACTTTCGTCGTTGATCAGCACTCCCTGCTTTCCACAGAAGTTGTTTGAGCTCCTTATTTCTGAACTGTGTGTTAAAGTTACTGCAAACATGTCGAAGGCAGTGCCGATGATATCCAACAAATTGGAGCGAAGGATTCAGCCAATGCCGTCTCACAGCAGCTAAAATACTCTCAGCTCGATCAGATATCAAAGTCACTCCCTGTCGGTCCATGACAATATGTTCCTTGATATTTTGAATGAAGAACGACCAGGACTCCAAACTCTCCCTGTCGACAACAGCGAATGCAAGCGGTAATATTTTGCTATTGGCAGTGACAATCGTTGCTACCAGTAACACACCAGTGTATTTACCGTATAAGAATGTACCATCTATAGTTATCACAAGCCTACAATATCTAAAGCCATCGATGACGGGTTTGAAAGACCAGAAAACAAAGTGGAAGACGGGCATAATGGTTGTATGCCCGGTATATTTGTGCTTCCATGTCACGATGGTGCTAGGATTAGATGTCTGTAATGCATGCATGAATTTAGGCAACTGTCTATATGATTCATCCCAATCACCGAATACCATTTTAATTGCCTTTGCCCTTGCATGCCACGCCTTCTTGTATGATACACTATAGTTCATGGTCTTTTTTATATCTTCGATGACATTCTTAATTGGCATATCAGGCTCATTCTGCATACAACAATCAAATATGAGTTGGCTTATCTGGATGTGAACACTATAAACAAACACATATGTATATATATGTAAACATTTATTTTTTATACTAACCGCAACTTGTCCCAAAATATGAGAAGCAATGTAACTGGATCTAATATTAGTGTGGTCCCTGTTCATTCGTGGGTATAAACAATGGTGAGGACCCCTGTACTGCTTAATTTCGAAAAGACCATGTTTCCTACTAAGAGATGCACGCAACCACCAACTGCAGTCGTGCTTGCAAGCAGACACCCACAGGTCTCGCTTGGAGGTTACGACCTTATACTCTCGATTATTTGTTGCATGGTACAATTTCACAGCATGTAGAAGTTGCTTCTTATCAACAAAAACCATTCCTCTGTCCAACTGTGGATTTTCAGCGCTCCAGATCCGGTTACGGGGAACGACATCACGGGTACTAATGTCAAAATCACCACCCATGTGAATGTTGTCATAGAAAGGGATTTCAACTCTAGGTGGAATGGGGGCATTTTCAACGTCAACAGGAGCCTGGGCATCATATTCTTCATCATCATCATCATCTGATCCGCCTAATACATTTTCTTCATCACACATTTCATTGTCATCATCGTTTAGGGCGACATCAGGACCGTACATGTCACTGTCAGCAAACTGCACCTCGTTCACTGTTTCAGCCATATTACCAGCAACTTCAACCGGAGTGGTATGATGGCTGCATGTGGGCACATCTTGTGTGTTATTGTCAAATTCATAACCATATCCACCATGTGAACTTGATTCTACACCATGGCCCTGAAATGACTGTTGTGTGTAGCCCAGTGGATAACATTGATCTGAGTCATACATAGGAGACTGAAACGCTGTTGTGTCAATCCCATGCGTCAGTAATGTAGTGAACGGACGAGAATCCATATGTGTCATGTTCGGGATATTCTGTACAATCTCTTTCTCAATGTAGACTTCCAAACAATTTGGCGCTTGAAAATTTGCACCGATACTTAATACGGTGTTCAACGCCTCATCGTCATTGATCGGTAATATCTTGTATTTGCTGTGTTGTTGCCACTGGCGATAAGGATATCTACATTTGAAGGTTAATCGGACACTTTCCCCGTAACTTGCCACCTTTGACGTAAACATCTCCTCTAAATTGCTAAGCGTGGTGCCAATTTGCACCGCATATATCCCTTTCAGCTCAGCATCATATGATACGCCTTCATCGGGATCCCGAATTATATTTCCCCCCCAGTAGAAAATAATTGGAACAGTGTCCATATACTTGCTTCAATTAAGACAAAAAACATTAAAATAGCAACAATATACTTATTTGTAAAGTAACAACATTTGTAATCATTAAATAAATATAATTGATGTAAATTGATTTCGGTGATTGATAAATTATAAATCTAAGTAATTTACATAAACTTATAAATGTAAGTTGTTAATCTTGTTACTTTGATTGTAGGTAAAGTTATGAGTGTACGATGACTCATTTGAATAAACATAAATCAAAATATGTTATGAGTGTAGGATGACTTAAAAAGTTATGAGTGTAGGATGACTTAAAGTTATGAGTGTAGGATGACTTCAAAAGTTATAACTTAATTGAATAAACATAATCCAGGCGCATTCTCACGGGCCTAAAAAGCTCCTTTTGGACTGGAGGGAAACCAAAGCCTTATATAAAATAGGATTGGACTTTTCTCTAATCCAAAAGAGTGTGTTGTTTAGACTCATGAAGCTTCCCATGCATCCCGTTTTCTAATGATCCAAATCATTTATTTTATGGAGCCTTTTGTGTATATTATCCATACAAGAAAGTTAAGTTAATTTGATAATCGTAACATGTACAATTTATCTCATTTGTTTTTAAAAAAAAAGAAAAGAAAAGATGATAACTATGTTTTTAAAAATAGACTTTGGTGACAAAAATAATAAATTGAATAAATATGATTATTTAATCAACCTAACTTTTTGTGTAGATGATATACATGAAAACCCCTACAAAATGAACATTTCACATTATCAGGACATGTAGTGAACCTCAAGAGCCCGAATTATACCTTTTAATTTAAAATCTGAACAGAAAAGAAACTAGACTTATAAAATAATTTTAATTATAGATGATTTTATCTATTATAAAAGTACTGCTTGACTCAAATTGACCCAAATTACTTCACCTACGTTCAAGGCATCAGATGGTAGAATCTATTAGAAAAGTACGTAATGCTTGAGTCAAATTCACTCAAATTACTTTCACCTACGTTCACGACATCAGAAGATAGAATCTATTATAAAAGTAATGCTTGACTCCAATTGACTCAATTTACTTCACCTACGTTCACGGCATGCAGTTGGGAAGAATCATTCAATCAATTCTCAACTTTAATCCGTCGTGCAAAGAGGGCAAGAAAATCATACCTAAATGTTTATGCTGTCCCCCAATAGACTCGACTTCTTTTTTACTTCTTTTTTATATGGAAAAAAAATGACACTATGTGGGACATTATAGCATTCGTGGGCCCAAGTCTCGGGTAACCACTTACTGATCAAATTTAATCCAACTCATAGGAAGGGACCCACCACCAAGGCACCCAATGGATAATTCAATTGGATAATTCAAGTGGATAAAAATTATCGAGAATGACTCATTTTATAAATCAAAAATTTGTATTTTTTCATTTTTTCAATTTTTTATTTTTTATCGAGAATGACTCATTTCATTCATTTTTTTTTTTTCATTTTATAAATAAAAAATTTTCATTTGAGTGTAGGATAACTCAAAAAATTTCAAAAATTATCGAGAATGACTCATTTTTTCAAACATAATTCCTAAATAATTTTTTTGTTTTTTTTATATCAAATGTTTTCATAATAGCATTTTCCATGACGACTTCGCAAAGAGGTAAAAAGTACTTTTTTGACTTCTAATGTTTACATTCGACCTCTAATGTTTATATCAATTTTTTTGTGAGTCACTTTTAAAAAGTCATTTATTTATATCAAATTTATAAAAGGGAATGTCATGAAATTTAAGGAGGAAAAACTCGAAAATGAAATTCAATCGTAAATGAGGCATGAAATTCAAGTAAACTATAATTTTACGTAGTCAAACCAATTTTACTTATCGTAGTGGCATGTGTCATCAATTTTACAAACCGATTAGATTTGAATACATTTTTTTTTTTTTTTTTTTTTTTTGGGTCAACATTCTAAGTAGTTAGATTTTTAATTTGTTAATAAAATTTTAGTGTACTACGTAAAGGGTCACCCATAGAAAATATTAACAATAAATATATATATATATATTTTAAAATAAATATTAACAATACATATATATATATAATATTTAAAAAAATTTAGTAAGAAAACGAAATATCTGACTTTTCTATTTTGCCATATCCCTATCTCCAAAAAATAAATATATATATATATTTGCTCCTGGCCAAAATGATGAGAAAACTTCCATAACAATTTCTTATCACAAATTTTGTTCCTTACTTTTTAATTTCTTATTCTTACTTAACAAATTGAAATATCGAATAAAATTATTTTGGTTACTTTATTAAATTTAATTTATTACTACTCCGCATCACCTAATTAATAATAATTTTTACAGCCAAATTAACGTTTCTCTTTCTTATGTAATTAATTAACAGCATTAAAATTATTGTAAATATTTAGCTGCATAGGACAAAGGTAATTTATTGGAATGACAATAAAAGGGAATGGCACGATTATTCCTTAAATACGTTTTGATTCAAAAGAAACGAAAATATGTTTTGATTATTCCTTAAATTTGTTTTGATTCAAAATTTGTTTTGATACAAGAAAATTATTATTATTACAGATAATTAAACACATTCAACTTTCAACATTCAACAAATTATGAATTCAACAAATATGTTTTGATTCAAATTCAACAAATTCAACAAATTCAACATTCACAAACTACCTATACTTAAAATATGTTTTTATTCACAAATTCAACAAATTCAACATTCAACATTCAACAAATATAATTAAAATTCAACATTCACATTCACATTCACATTCAACAAATTACCTATACTTAAAATTTCACAAAAATCAACCATAACCCTAATTTTTTCACAAACATAAACCCTAACCCTAACCCTAACCCCACATTCATGAACCCTAACCCTAATTTATTCACAAATATAAATCCTAACCCTAACCCCACATACATGAACCCTATCCCTAATTTATTCACATTTTCACAAACACAAATATATTCACAAATATAAACTGTAATGGTAATTTATTCGCAGTAAAGTAGATGATGATAGAAGGCATACCAATGAGAGAGACAGTACAGAGGGAGGTCGAGAGAGAGACAGAGCAGTGAGCTCGAGAGAGAGACAGAGCGGGAGAGAGAGAGCTCGCGAGAGAGAGAGCTCCAGAGAGAGAGAACAGAGAGAGAGCTCGCGAGAGAGAGAGAGAACAGAGAGGAGTAAGAGCGAGAGAGAGTATACAGAAATCGTGAATACAAAACACGGGGCTGGGGTGCTTATAAGCTTGTTTTAAAATCGTGGTTCACAACCACGATTTCACTTAACCACAATAAACTTGCCTAAAATCGTGGTTATAAACTGCGAGTTCAGAACAAAAAATTTTATGATGAACTCGTGGTTAGAAATAGCGAGTTCAGAGCAAAAATGATTTTGGCTGAACTCGTGGTTACAAACAGCGACTTCAACATGAACTCGTGGTTCTGAAACGCGAGTTCAGAACAAATTTTTTTTGCGATGAAATTAATTAAACTCGTGCTTGGAACCAAAAGAAAAAAAATTTAATTAAACTCGCGGTTTGTAACCGCGAGTTCTTAAGCAAAATCGCATTTCGTAACAGCGATTTCAAGATTTGACAGCCCCGGGGAGAAACCGTTGAACTCGCGATTTGGAACCGCGATTTAGCCTATTTTGGAAAATCTTTGAAAAATAGGCTTAGTTTGGAAATTTCCTTACTGTTTTGGCTTATTTAGGGAAATGGCTCAACCTGCCCGGGTACAAAACACTATCTTATGACCCCAAACAAAGTGATGATAGATATAATCACCCCCTAATTTAAATTGGGCAGGGTCAGTCCAGGGCGGTCTAGGGAGCTCTTTCCACGATCCTCCATTGACCGCCGCTGGATCAAAAACCTCGAAAACAGGCTGCTCAAGTGCTTTGTCATAGTCGCAAATTGGTCGTCTTGCCAGAACATAAAATTTATCATTAACACTGACTACAAGAGGATTGAACTTTGGACCATTCATACTAGGTAAATCCTCGCAGATGCGAATTGATGGATGAGCATCCAAATTCAAGACAAATGATTTTAAATTAGGAACATAATCAACCTCAGAAGAACTATCATCATCATCATCTTCGGTGATTTGCTGCTCTTTTTGACCCCCAACCATGTACAATTTGGAATTCACAGAGATACATCCCATTCCAATCGGTAATTCACCATTGGAATTATCAGAAACTAGTTCAAACTCAGGCCGAGGTTGACTCTCGTCTCCTAATTTACTAACATTAACACGCCATACTTGTTCATCCATCTGCACATAAAAATACACATCATGCCCCATCGACATCTTCAAAATCGATATTAGCGCCGAACCCTAATCTCTCTCCTCACTTTCCTTGGGAAACAGGGTTGCTTTGCTGCTAGCAGAACAACTATGACAAAAATATATATATATATATATTTTACAAAAACACTCTTGATCTTTAAAAACGGTGACGTTTTGAACACTTTTTTCTTCTTTTTTTTCTCTTTTTTAGGGCAAACAAAATCAAATGAGGCCGACTGTTTGACGGAGTTGGGTTCGCTGACCATCGAGGCGGCGCTGGAGTTAGGCGGAGACCCGACGGCGATGATCTGTTTGACACCGGAATTCTCAGCCCTAGTCTTTTCATGGTGGTATGAATTTGTCAAGTGTATAGATTTATGGAAGAATTATACAAGGAAGTGTATAGATTTATTTATGAAAATCCTATGTGATTCGTGATTAGATAAAGATAAACAATATTCCAAATCCCAAAAAATTCAAAACACTCAAACTAAAATCAACAAGCACTTACGAGAGTGATTTTAGTTTGTTTGTTTTTAGGAATAAATAATAAATCAACACAATGATTTTTTACGTGGAAAAACCACAATTGAAGAACCTTCAATTGTAATCAAAAACCACGGGCGAACCGCCACTAATCAATCCACTACAGAAGGACTACAAGGTTACAAAGAAACCATACAAATTACCCACACAGTCAATTTGTCTCTGAATCTTCTGTAACTCTTTCACCACGCCTTCGCCACGGAACTGATTCTGAAGTTGGTTCCACTCCTCAACTTCACTTGTCGAATTAACGACTACGTAAAGAACAAACACCTTTTGAAACTTTACGTAAAGATCTTCGGATCACACCGAAGAGAACACTCTTGAATATCAAGTAACAACCTCTTTGATGTATGAATATCAACTCATGAGTTTTAGAACTCTCTCAAGAACATCAAAGAAAACTAAACAAACTCTCAGAAGAAAACTTCAAACAGAACACTAGAATTGTTGAATCTGATCTAGCAAAAGTTAGATTGGTTTTAGGAGAGAACCATCTACTTATAGAAAACCAAAAAGAGTCCCAATCCTGAAAGAACCAAAATACTTGAAATTTCCCGGATTCTGAGGCTCGCTCGAGCGAGGCTCCTCTCGCTCGAGCGAGGAGTGTAAATCGCGTGATTTCTACTAGTGACCTCGCTCGAGCCACGAGCCCTTCGCTCGAGCGAGGAAAACATCCTTGCAGGTTCAGTAGAGACGCAATGCTTCGCTCGATCCACCATGCTCTTCGCTCGAGCGCACAATCATAGCCTTCAGGTTTTGCCCATACCCAGTCCTTCGCTCGAGCGAAGACTGCCTGGCTCGAGCGAGGAAGGCAAAAAAACACAGAAAAATTACAACTCAAAAACTAAGTTTTGTGCGCGGGATTTTGACAAGATAGGTCCTAACAATCTCCCCCTTTGTCAATACCCGGACAAAACTTTCTAAACAATAGTCCTATCCAAAAGAACTAACTAAAACAATTACAACTCAAAAGAATTAGCCAAACAAAGACAACTCATCTAATGACCTAATAAATTACAACTCGATGAAAAGAAAACAATGAATCCAAGCTGGAGAACCATCCAAACATTGAGCTGTAAAAAAACCAACAACCATTGAGCTGAAAATAAACCAACAACCATTGAGCTGAAAATAAACCAACAACCATTGAGCTGTAAATAAACCAACATGAGCATGCATTCCTTAACCACAATCAATCCTGCAGAATAAAACCATCAGATACAGCCAGACATATATATCAAAAGTAAACCAATATATCCATCATATATATCCAATATATCCATCATATATATCCAAATCAAACAAATATATCCAACATATACATCCATTATCTATAGCCAAAACAAACATAATATATCCAATATAGCCAAAAACAAACAATCAAACCATAGAAACCATCTCCCCCTTTTTGTCCGGGAAAAACAAAAGTAAAGAGAAACAAACCAAAAACCAACCACTAGGAAGATGGCGGAGGATGCTGCAGCTGAAGAAGAGATAAAATCTGGGACAACATAGCACTGTGCTCATCAAGGCGAGCATCGATATGGTCAAGACGACGTGCAAGAGCTGGATCCAAATCATGAGTATCCGCCGCCGGGCCTGCATGGGCAGCCTCAACCTCCTCCTCCTCGGCAAGAGGATCATCATCATCACCTGCAACACCGGGACCACCTACATGAGAACCCCCAACCCCGGACCCACTCCCCCTAACATGAGCCTGACTCTGTGAGACGGTGAGTTTAGTAATTGGTTTGACAGGAGAAGCAAACTCATCGTCGTCAAAAACAGGGACATTAAGAGAAGAGAGAAAACAGTGAAGAAAACACCCATAGGGAAGCCCCAAAGATTTTCTGCCCTCGAAAACCCCAATCATTTTGGATATAATCATCTCTGGAAGATCAATGGGAAGGCGATGATGAATACAGTATAAAACATACCCCTGGTCCTGAGTAATATGAGAAGAATGGGTGGTGACAAAAATATTGGCGCACACAATGATGTTAAGAAGACGGAACCTAGGAAGCAACTCATTCTGCTGAATGAGAGCCCCGGCTATCCAAGTCCTAGAAACACCACACAATTCGGAAGCAACCATATCAAAATTAACACCAGCCCGGGTAAGAAAAGGGAAATGACAATCAGTAATCTCAGGAAGACCAAGAAACTCACGAAACACATCATCAGTGATAACAAGAGGATGTTTCCTAACCCAAGTTTGAAAAGTACAAGCCTCGCGATTAATAGAATGCATGTTACAATAAAACTCGCGGATGAGACTAAGGTTTTGGGGACCGGAAAAGTGTAACACTTGGTCACCACCTAAGGGATCAAACAAGGACCGAATAGAAATCACCTCAAATGCATTAGGTAAAACATTTCGTTCCAAATGAACTTTCCGAGAGACATAAGACTCCCTAAACAATTTGGCCTTTTCTTTTGACTCAAACTTGGAAGTATTGAATGAAGGGCGAGAAGCAAGCAACTTGCGACGTTTGGACGGTTCTGCCATGACTAAACAAATCACAAAGGCACAACAAAGACAGATGGAAGACAGAACAAGGCACAATTCAGAAACAGACCACCCCACAACCCCAAGTCCAAACCAAGAAACACAGATAAAACAACATGAGTGTATTAGTCCAACAAAAACCATTAGTGTAACATATAGAAAAAAAACAGAGAAGCACAGAGTGAAACCATATATCAATACCCAACATCATAAACCATACATGAAGCCAGATATCAATAGCCAACATCATAAACAAGTAGCAGTAGCAGAATATGGCACATATGATCAACAGGTATGAACAATCAAGCAATGCCAAGAGGAGAACTGAAAAACCCTTAAAGCCCAATGTTGACATAGATAACCCTTACAAACAAAACAACTTTCCCAAATGCAGAGTATAAGATGAAAACCATGAACCCTAGAGCAGAGATAAGGGCCAAAACCGTAGATAAGCAAACCCCAGAAGCAATGTAAAGCATATAAATCAAACCAAGTACCCTAGAGCATGAAGAGAAGCGAAATCAGTAGCAAAAAAAAAAAAAATAAATAAACTAAAAACCCACTGGAATGCATTCTAGAACGAGGCAGAGCACAGACACAATCCCAATCCGAAATAAAGGAATAAAAAAAAACAAAAAAAAACATACCAATGATGAGGAATGTGCAAGGAGAAACGAAGCCACACCAAAATCAAGAGTAAACCCTCAAACAAGCCTCAGCAATGAACAACACACAAGCCCTAGGAGAGAGAGAGAGAGACGAATATGAAGAGATGCAAACTAAAACTGAAGAGACCCCTGTTTTATAAAAACTGAATCGCGACAGTTCGCTCGAGCCACGACACGGTCGCTCGAGCCAAGAAAACAAGCTCTCAGGTTCAAAGCAGAAGCAAACGCACGCTCGAGCAAGGACCCAGTCGCTCGAGCCAAGAAGGAAAAAAAACATTTTTTTTTTTTTTTTTTTTTTTTAATAAAACAAAAACACCAAGATGTCTTGTAAGCAGCAAGGTGACCAGGTGACGGACTATTCCACAAGGACAAGAGAATCCATCAAGTATGAGTCCTGAAAATTTTGAGAAAAGGGATGAAACAACAGCTCATGAATAAAACAGATAATATTAAATCAAAGCCACACGCATCATGAGAATGCATAACTCAAAAACACACATGAGAGCTCATATAAAGAATGTGTGTGTGTGCAATCCTCGAGAGCCACAAAGCTAGAGTTAATCCTCGTAGTGATCTGATGGCTGGACCTCCGACAAGAGTAACTGTCCATCACAAAGAAAAGTCAAACCACTAGGAATCACGGGGTATTTGTTGAGTAAATGCGGAAGCTCCCCCTCAGACAATGATTTTTTTTTTTTTTTTTAACTTTTCTTTCTTGTGGGCACTCACTGGTGGCATACACGCTCAAGAGTATGGAAGCCAACCAGAGAAGAATGAAATTATAATGATGGCCTGGTTGGTGCCTCTGAGGTAGCCTTTTCCTAATGCCCGAAAATCATGTACTGAGGGAAAAACCATGGAAGTGAAATAAGATGGTAGATGGTTAAGAGACTTAACATCACCCATGATATACCAGTATAGGTCAATTCCTCTGAAACAGTACAAGAAACGCTGTCAGTGGTCCATAGAGAACTTTGATCACTTGTGCGGAAACCCCTGCAACAGTTTATCTCAAGGATGTGTACAGAATGAGATCATGAAGTAAATGAGTATGGGCATTCAGAATGAGCTATGAACAAAGATGAAAAAGATCTTGTATGCAACATGAGCAGTGTTCATATAAATTTTGATGCAAAGATATCAGAACTCAATCATAGATTATCACATCCAAGAACAGTAAGTCAACCACTCACACTCACCTCACAAGCAACAGCCTAGTTACTGAGTCATTACACCCAAGGTCTTTCTAAGAAACTCAAATCGAAGAAGATCAAGGGGTTTTGTAAAAATGTCAGCTTTTTGATGCTCAGTAGAAACATGTTCCAAAACAACAAGGCCTTCATCCACTAACTCTCGAATAAAATGATGACGGATGTCAATGTGTTTGGTGCGAGAGTGTTGGACAGGATTTTTTGAAATGTTTATGGCACTTGTGTTATCACAAAAAAGAGTGAGAGTGTTCTGTTCAATTCCATAATCATGAAGCATCTGCTTCATCCACAACATTTGGGCACAACAACTCCCTGCAGCAATGTATTCAGCCTCAGCAGTAGACAGAGAAATAGCATTTTGCTTTTTACTATGCCAAGAAACCAGATTATTCCCAAGGTAAAAACACCCCCCGGATGTACTTTTCCTATCATCAGCACACCCTGCCCAGTCGGCATCAGAAAAACCAGTAATTTCAGCTGTAGTATCAGTGGAAAACCAAACCCCATACCCCAAGGTCCCATTAACATACTTGATGATGCGTTTTACCGCAAGAAGGTGAGACTCTTTAGGATTGGCTTGGTAACGGGCACACACACCGACACTGAAAGAAATATCAGGACGACTGGCTGTAAGATACAAAAGACTCCCTATCATACTCCTATAAAGGGTAGGATCAACATCAATACCTGAGGAATCTTTAGAAAGGTGAAGAGTGGTGCTCATGGGAGTGCGTGCATGTTTGGCAGACTCAAGACCAAACTTTGACACAAGATTTTTAGCATACTTAGACTGAGAAACAAATATACCCGAAGGAGACTGTTTAATTTGGAGACCCAAAAAATAAGACAACTCTCCCATCATGCTCATCTCAAACTCATGTGTCATGCAATCCGAAAAATATTTCACAAGATGATCAGCAGTGGAACCAAACACAATATCATCAACATATATCTGAGCAACAAGAATATGAGACTTAGTATGTTTCACAAATAATGTCTTATCCACACTACCCCTTTGAAAATCATTATCAAGAAGAAAGGTAGTAAGCCTATCATACCAAGCCCGAGGGGCTTGTTTCAACCCATACAAAGCCTTGTCTAACTTGTAGACATGATTAGGACATTTAGGGTCCTCAAACCCTTTTGGTTGCTCAACATATGCCTCTTCTTTTAAGTACCCATTCAGAAAAGCACTTTTCACATCCATTTGAAACAATTTAAAGCCAAGAAAACATGCAACACCAAGTAAAATACGAATGGATTCGAGACGTGCAACTGGGGCAAACGTCTCATCATAGTCAATACCCTCTACTTGTGTGTAGCCTTGAGCAACCAACCTAGCTTTATTTCTCACAACAGTACCATTCTCATCAGATTTATTTTTAAAGATCCACTTGGTACCTATCACATTCATGTCTCTAGGTCTGGGAACAAGAGTCCAAACTTTGTTACGTTCAAATTGACCTAATTCTTCATGCATAGCATTAACCCAACTATCATCTAGCAAGGCCTCTTTAACATTCTTAGGTTCAATCAAAGAAACATAACACATATGTGATACCTCATCCCGAATCTGTCTTCGGGTTTTCATTCGATCTGAAACACTCCCAATTACCTGTTGAACTGGATGATTCAGTTTCACCCTTGCTGATGGTTTAAGTTCAGGACTTTGGGTGACAGGAGGAACAGGAGTGCTGTTCTTTTGAGCACTCTTTGGACTTGAACTTACCTGTGAGGATGGTGCTGTAACAATTTCTTGTGATTGAGCCGCAACATCTCCTTGATTTTGTGGTTCAGTATCCAAAATTGGTAGCTCACCATTGTCATCCGCATTTGTTGCTGAAGTAGGTGAACCTGTGTCATCTATAACCACATTGATAGATTCCATTAATGATGAAGTTCGCAGGTTATAGACTCGAAAAGCCCTACTGTTGGTTGAATACCCTAGAAAAATACCTTCATCACTTCGGGAGTCAAATTTGCCCAAGGGCTCTCTATCTTTGAAGATGTAACACTTACTCCCAAAAGTTTTGAAGTATTTTACATTAGGTTTCATACCCTTCCACAATTCATAAGGAGTTTGTAAAGTGCCGGGCCTTAAATACACACGATTTATGACATAAACAGCAGTATTTAAGGCTTCGGCCCAAAACTTTGGAGGAAGACTCTTACTAAGGAGCATGACCCTAGCCATTTCTTGAACAACTCTGTTCTTCCTCTCAACCACTCCATTTTGTTGTGGAGTAATAGGTGCAGAAAACTCATGCTTAATTCCATGCATATCACAAAAATCCGAAAACGAACTATTTTCAAATTCACGACCATGATCAGTTCGGATTCTTATGATACGCCCAATGGGAACACCTTGTTCATTTTGGATTTTAAGGACTAAAGCCTGAAAAGCATCAAACGTATCAGATTTTTCCCTTAAAAAATTTACCCATGAGAATCGAGTAAAATCATCAACAGTTAAAAAAATGTATCTTTTACCTCCAATGCTTTCAGTGCGAGTAGGACCCATTAAATCCATGTGAACTAATTCAAGAGGTCGTTTGGTTGTAAAGCTGTTCACCTTTTTGTGCGGAGCACGGGTTTGCTTGCCAAGCTGACATGGTCCACACACATGGCTCAAATTCTTACCCAGTTTAGGTACTCCTCTCACAAGTTCCTTGTTGGCTATCTTAGTTAGGTCTTTGAAATTCATGTGACCTAATCTTTGATGCCACAGATCAATGTTACTTAAGATGGCAGAATGACAAGTGAGATCATTAGTAGTAAGAATCCCATAGCAGTTATCAGATGTGCGAACCCCATGTAAGACAGTATTTCCTTTTTTATCCAAAATTTCACATTTATCTTTTGAAAACAATACTTCATGATGGGAATCACACATTTGACTAATGCTCAAAAGATTTGCTTTAAGGCCATCAACAAGTAATGCATTATCTAGCTTGGGAAGACCAGCAACACTTATAGAGCCCTTACCAATGACTCTAGAAGTGCCGCCATCTCCAAAGGTAACAATTCCTCCTTCATATTTTTCAAGGGAGGTGAAGTAGGATTTGTTACCGGACATATGACGAGAGCACCCACTATCAAGATACCACATGTGTGAGTCACGTGCTTTTAGAGCAGTGTGAGCAACAAAACAAGTCAAATCATCTTTTCTAACCCAAATCTTTTTAGTCTTGGTGTTCCGCCTAGACATGTAAGGTTGTCTCCTAACCCAAAAAGTATTAGAATTTCTACCCTTTTGAGACACCTTACCAAACAGTTCAAAACAATAAGGACGAATGTGGCCATACCTACCACAGTGATGACAAATAAAAACAGGTTTTACCTCCCTTTTGTTGGTCTTGCCTGCTTTTGCTTGATGAAGAAAAGAGTCATCTTGATCTACCTTCAATTTTCCCTTTGCCTGAGTCTTCAAGTTATGTGAGGTAGAGGCCTGTCCTTTGTGAGCTGTCGCACCATAGCCTAACCCGCTTTTGTCCGAACCCATTTGTTGAGATCCGAGTATGTCTTCTAGAGATCTGGAACCTTTGTTCCACATGGCAATTGTTGCTCTAGCAATACGGAGCTCTTCATCTTTCTGACTGACTTTTTCTTCCAATGCGGTTTGTGATAACTCAAGACTTTCAAGCTTTTCTTCATATGTGGAATACACCCTCAGAAGTTCATTCCTTTCAGTTTCACAGGACAGAAGTTTTCCACATAAGTCTTGCCTTTCACTTGAGATCTTGATGACATTCTGCTTTGCTGTCAAGAGTTCTCCTTTGAGCCGGACATTCTCACTCTCGCATGTTTTGAGCTTGAGAGAGAGTTTGTCGTTGGTTTTAGACAAATTCAGAGATTCCTCATACAGCTTCTCGTAAGCTTGTTGTAGTTCTTCACCATTGATCTCATCAATGTCTTCAGATAGTTCATCATCCTCTCTTTGCTTCTCATTCTCCTTAACCTCATCCAATCTGGCAACCAAGGAAGACAAGTTGTTGGATGGAGGTGGAGGTGAATCTCCTCTCTCATGGAATTGGCTCAGAATTTCCCATGCATCCTTAGCCTTTGTGCAGTGAGCGACCCGTTGCTGTTCTTCATTAGAAATTGCTTCACGAATGATGATTAGGGCTCTCTGATTGCCTGGATTCTCTGCACTTTCCGTATCTTCTTCAATGGTTTGCCAACCTTCTGGTTCAAAGGCTCTCAGAAAAGCCCTCATTCTGATTTTCCAGTACAGGTAGTTGGTCCCATCAAAGGTGGGAGCACGATGCAAGTTCTGACCACGGGTTGATTCCGAAGGCTTTGGAAGAGGTTGAGAAACCGTGGCCCAAAATGCCATGAAAGCACTATCCCCATCTTCACCAGATTCAGGTTCTTCGAGTTCTTGCTCCGACCCGCTTTCGTCATCCCAAGTTACGGTGTAGACTTTCTTCCGATTCTTTTTCGTAGGGCATTCAAGAGATATATGGCCAAACCCCTGACATTCAAAGCACTTGACCCCTAGCCCCCTAACAGCCTTCTTTTCAGTAGTTTGAGCTAATTTTGGTGGAAAAGTTTTGGGTTTGTCATTACTCTTCTCTTTTGAAATAGGGGCTCTGAAATTAGGCTTCTTTTTTAAAAATTTTTTAAACTGTTTTGTAAGCATAGCCGTCATCTCAGACTCTAAATCAAATTCAGTCTCCGGAGGTTTTGCAGTCTCATGAGTACTAGTGAAAGCCATACTTTCTTTTTGCTTTTTCTTAGAAATTTGGTGTGCCTCATAAGTCTGCAAATTTCCAACCAATTGATCGAGCTTGAGGGTATCAACATTCTGAGCCTCCTCAATGGCTGTCACCTTTGATTGGAACCTCTCAGGAAGGGACCTCAAAATTTTTCCCACAACTTTAGCTTCCGGGATTTTTTTACCGAGAGTGAAACAGGAATTCACGATATCACTGAGTTTTGCATAGAAATCATCAAACGTCTCATCGTCGCGCATAAAAAGGGTTTCAAAAGCAGATGTGAGACGTTGAAGTTTTGACCTTTTGACAGAGGTAGTTCCTTCGTGAATTGTTTCAAGAATATCCCATGCCTCTTTTGCTATTTCACACGTGCAGATTCGACGGAATTCTTCAGGTGTGACAGAGCAAAAGAGGGAGTTGAGAGCCTTGCTGTTCCAACTCGAGTTCTGGTAATCAGTTGTGTCCCATTTATCAAGGGGTTTAGGAATATCAATGCCATCTATAGTGATAGTAGGTTCACTCCACCCAAAGACTACGCAGTGCCAAACTTTCTCATCGATGGATTTTAAAAATGCTCTCATACGAGCTTTCCAATAAGAATAGTTTGTACCGTCTAGTAAAGGGGGTCTATGAGTCGAGTTACCTTCACGAATAGAATCCATAAGCTAGTCACACAAAATCACACTCCTATAGTTTTGAAAAAACAAAGAGTGACCCGCTCTGATACCAATTGAAAATCCTATGTGATTCGTGATTAGATAAAGATAAACAATATTCCAAATCCCAAAAAATTCAAAACACTCAAACTAAAATCAACAAGCACTTACGAGAGTGATTTTAGTTTGTTTGTTTTTAGGAATAAATAATAAATCAACACAATGATTTTTTACGTGGAAAAACCACAATTGAAGAACCTTCAATTGTAATAAAAAACCACGGGCGAACCGCCACTAATCAATCCACTACAGAAGGACTACAAGGTTACAAAGAAACCATACAAATTACCCACACAGTCAATTTGTCTCTGAATCTTCTGTAACTCTTTCACCACGCCTTCGCCACGGAACTGATTCTGAAGTTGGTTCCACTCCTCAACTTCACTTGTCGAATTAACGACTACGTAAAGAACAAACACCTTTTGAAACTTTACGTAAAGATCTTCGGATCACACCGAAGAGAACACTCTTGAATATCAAGTAACAACCTCTTTGATGTATGAATATCAACTCATGAGTTTTAGAACTCTCTCAAGAACATCAAAGAAAACTAAACAAACTCTCAGAAGAAAACTTCAAACAGAACACTAGAATTGTTGAATCTGATCTAGCAAAAGTTAGATTGGTTTTAGGAGAGAACCATCTACTTATAGAAAACCAAAAAGAGTCCCAATCCTGAAAGAACCAAAATACTTGAAATTTCCCGGATTCTGAGGCTCGCTCGAGCGAGGCTCCTCTCGCTCGAGCGAGGAGTGTAAATCGCGTGATTTCTACTAGTGACCTCGCTCGAGCCACGAGCCCTTCGCTCGAGCGAGGAAAACATCCTTGCAGGTTCAGTAGAGACGCAATGCTTCGCTCGATCCACCATGCTCTTCGCTCGAGCGCACAATCATAGCCTTCAGGTTTTGCCCATACCCAGTCCTTCGCTCGAGCGAAGACTGCCTGGCTCGAGCGAGGAAGGCAAAAAAACACAGAAAAATTACAACTCAAAAACTAAGTTTTGTGCGCGGGATTTTGACAAGATAGGTCCTAACAATTTAGGCAAAGAAGTTGTTGCCAAACGGCAACTGTTGGATTGGTTGGTTGGTTGCGTGAGATGGTGTGTATTCTCACTGTGGTGTGATGCGATGGTGACATTCGGAAAGTGATTGATGGAATAAGTAGAGTTCATGAATTTATGGCTTATTTTAGAAAAGTGGTAAAAAGTGATTTTTTAAATTTTACTTAAGTTTTTGATTTTTTTAGATAAATGACTGGAAAAGTTGGTAAAAAGTTACATTTGACTTTTTTGACTAATTTTTGTTTATAATGTCAAATCACAATAAAATGACCAAATTACACCCATTTATTTAAAATATTTATAACTTCACTCATGTAACACATTCTAACCCATGAGGGGTAGAATTATACTTTTACCATTGGGTAAAAACCAACTTCTCAAATGAAAAAAATGACAAAAAAGCTAATTTTTGGCTTTTGCTACACACCTAAAAAAGTAACTAAAAACCATTTTGCCAAAACACCCTTATATTAAAAATTAGAAAATATGAAAAATTGTGATTGGTGTAGAGCATGATCGTGATACCTCCAAGTAGGGCTATCAATGGATCGGATTTAATCCGAATCCGACCCGAATCTGATCCAATAATCCGAATCCGTTTATAAAAAATCCGATCCGATAATCCGAATCCGTTAATCCGTTTTATTAAACGGATTAAATGTGTAAAAATCCGATCCGATCCGATAATCCGATAATCCAATCCCGATTATTCTCAATTTGAATGAAAAAAAAACACAAAATGAAAAAATAAAAATAAAAAATCAAATTATATAAAATTATAGCTCAATAAATAAATAAATGGATCGGATCGGATTATCGGATCGGATATCCGAAATCATCGGATTTGGATTCGGATATCTATAATCGGATATGGACTAAATGGATTCGGACCGGATTCGGATTTGTCTTAATCGGATCGGATCCGAATTTTGACAGATCCGATCCGAATTCGATCCACTTACAGGCCTACCTCCAAGACTATTTAATAATATTTCAATAAAAAGTCGGACATTTTGTTTGGTTTGAAAGTAATAAATAAATTATTAGGTAAATTACAAATATATTTTATAAGGTTTGATTAAAATACAAATTATCCCATGTAGTTCTAAAAATTACATTCTACCCCTGAGGTTTCTAATTTCATAACAAATCGCATTTTTTATTAATAAATCATCAAATTAATTAATAATTTTTAATGATATTAAAAATATGTTTCAATTAACAATTTAGATAATTTTATCATTTGATAGGAAAGCAATTATGAATTTTATTTTTTTAATTAATTCTGTTAAATAAAATTTTTTAACAATGGAGTATTTGTAATTTTTCAAACTATAGGGGACAATTTGTACTTTAAGCAAACTTGAGGGGGTGTATCTGTAATTTATCCTAAATTATTTGTCGAATTACACTAATGGTCCTTATAACTTGAATGATCTTTTAATTGTGATACGTTTGATTTTAAATTTTGAATTTTGTTCTAAATAACAATAATTGAAGACATTATTTTCTTTGTTGAAGGAAAATGTTCCATTTTAAGGATAAAGTTGTCAATTTGATAAAATATAAATTAGTTTGACAAAAATAAATGTCAAAATCTTATTTTTGAATTTTAAAAAATAATTTACACCCACCAAAGATAATTATATAAAAATGATAAATTTTTTACATTTTTTATATTTTTATTTTTTTACCAAATTAATTTTTAGTATGTGTTTCGATGATTATCATGTAATGCAGGGTTGTTTTTGGATACTTATTAGGGCTGGCAAGAAATCCGTGAAATCCGTAATCCGATCCAGTCCAGTCCAATCCGATATGTTTGGATTGGTTTTTTGAATCCGTGGTTCGGTTCCGGATTGAAGAATTAAAAATCCGTAGTCCACGGATTGGTCCCGGATTGAATCCCACGGTTCCGGATTGGAACCGATCCGGACCGCATACAAATAGTCTATATTTTTATTATACATCCTCCCCTATAGTATCTTCTTTTATTCTATATAAAATTTAAACTCAAACATAAAATCGTTAATATCTTCTCTTATTACTTTTGTTTGTTAGTTTTTAGTTTTAATTTGTAATGGTCTAAATACTTATGGTGAAACCAGTTTTCTTATGGTTGTTTAAATTTTAGAACAGTATGTCGCTATTATAGAAAAACATGTTACTATTGTAAAACTAATATAGCGCTATATTTATATTTTTATGAAATTAAAGTGTTATATATATATTTTTGTTATTTAATTATGTGAATCCGTGGTTCTAAACCGATCCAATCCGTATTTAAATGGATTGGTTCGGATTGGTTCCATGATTTAAACGGATTGGATTGGTTCCAATTTTTTAGGAACTGTAGATAACGGATTGGTCCTGATTTTACCCCAATCTGATCCAATCCAGACCATGCTCACCCCTAATACTTATCACGTAATAAATGGTTGTTTTTATTACTAACAGATATTTTTTAATGGTTGTCATGTCATGAATGGTTATTAAACTTTTAATATGGAGTCGATATGTTTAATATATAAAATATTTTTAGTTTTAAATTTTTTTAATTTAATGAATTGGTTTAATAATGACATCAAAGTTGTCGTCATATTTGATTTTTGAAATAATATAAATTAATTTAACGAAAATAAATATCAAAAAATAATAATTTAAAAAAAATATTTTTACCTTCCCAAAAGATAAAATTATATAAAAATAATGTGTTTCAATTTTTTTTCACCAATTTAAATTTTAGTTTCTTAGAAAAAAATTTTGAAAATGGATTCTAAAAACCAAACCAAATAGAATTTTATAACCAATAAAGTGTCCAATTATTCATTGAAAAAAAAAACTATTACATTTCAAACAACATACAAGTTAACCAACACAAAATAAGTTGTATGGCGATTTTGCCCTTGAAATGAACTGTTTGCAAAGGAAACATCTTTGATTGTCATTTTTTGGAATAAGATTCAAAATTCAAGATCAAATGTGTTACAATTGAAAAATCAAGGATCAAAGTGACATAAATCTCAAATTACAGAGACTGTTAGTGTAATTCACCCTAAATTCTTATATTTAATCCACTTAATTTTAATTTTAAATTTATGATTTTGCCTCGATTCTAATTTATTATAATTGTTAATATTTTTTTATGAAAAATATATATATAAGTAACACTTTTAAATCAAACCAGCCTCAAATGAGCTTTTATGGAGCCGAACTCAAATAGTTTGGTACTTTGATATAGTATTAAGCTTATCGAATAAAGCTGAACAAATAATTAACTATTCAATTTTCGTTTGAAAACTTTAACTAGTTTTAAAATGTGTTGGACTTTACTTATTTACTTAATGAATTAAGTTTGAAAGAGTTTTTAAAGAGTCAAATATGAGTAAACTCAAACTATTTTGTTTATTTATCACCCCTACTTGCTAGAAGAGGGAAGGCCTCTCTAGCAGAGTACTGGTTTACCAAAAAAAAACGTAATGCTGCATGTACAAAAATCTATACACATAAACTTCACCTTCATGTGAGAGCTTATGTGTATTCTATGCAGAGAATTTTTTTTTTGTGTAAATAAATAGTATTTTATTAAGCAGTGTTAGAGTAGCACGTGTCAAGCCCCTTTATTTTATTTTTTCATACCAAATGTCAAGCTTTTTTACCATATTTATATAGTTTGGGAACTTAAAATTTTAGTTAAAAAATTAAAAAATTAATATAAATTGTCATATCACTCTCTTTATTTTTTTATGTATTTTTTTATAAAAAATTAAAAGGTCAACTAAAATAACCAATTTCCAAACGAGATCTTGGGTTTCTCTCAAGTTTAAATTTGAGCTTGAGAGAATTTAAGGGATTCATAGAGCTCATTATAGGTCACGTTTTGATAATTTGAACCGTTTATATAGTAGGGCTTTCCATATATATCATTCATGGACAAAAAAAAAAAAGTCAATCCAATAATTGTAGCATTTTCATTTTATTGTGTTTGTTTCAAAAAAATAAATGGTCTATTTTCAAAAATTTACTTGTTGTCTATTTTTTTTTTTTTTTCAAAACAAACATGATAAAATGAAAATGTTATTCTTATGGGATCAACTTAAATTTTTTTATAAATGATATACATTAAAGGTCCTATAAAATGAGCAGTTCATATCAACAAAACGAGACTTGTGCTAATCTCTATAGGCTGCTCAAGTTTTCTCAAGTTCATATTCGAACTTGAGTGAAGCCCAACATGTTTTTATAGGACCTGACTCTCCTCCAGTTCAAAAGTTGGACTACAGGATATTGTTCGGGCTTGTGGAGTCTATTACAAATTCTATTTAAATGATCCAAAGTATGCATTTTATATAATATTTTATATATATCATATACACAAAAAATTAAATCGATTGGATAATCGTAACTTATATTCAATTTATCACATGTCTTTAAAACACAGCCATTCATTATTTTGTTTGACAAGTATGATAAATTAAATAAGTTATAAATATCTTATTGACTTATTTTATTTATTTATTTTTGTAAATGATATACATAAAAAAAAATTACAAAATAAACGACTTAAATTATCGAAGCGAGACTTGTTATGGGCTCTATAGGCTTGAACAATAATTTCTAATCCAGGTCATGGACTAGACTAGAAAGTTGTGGATTCTATTCTTTTCACTAATTCCAGTAGCACTCCAGCACCAAATAAACGGCGCTGTCATCTTACCAAAAAATTCACTCATCATATGGTGATAGTGCTATCTGATATCATTGTTACGTTTAATATTTATTTTTAAAAATAAGAATTTGTATAACGGACAAATCATATTGATATATTTGTCTCTCTCACACCAATGAACCTACTACATTTGTAGAGTTTACAAATATGTGAGAGAGGAGTACACCATTACACAAAATACAAATCCGTAGGAGGAGAAAAATATTCAATGGTCTAAAGACAACAGATTAATTTTTATTTCAATCACTTATGATCAATTATTTAGACTGTATTTAATTCATAGATTTGAAGATAAATACAGAAATAGAAGAGAAAATATATATGAAATATAATTATATTCTTTTTATATTTTACTTATAATTTTTCCTTCTTCTTTCGAATTCTGTCTTAAATTGATGAACCAAACATAATTTTAGAATGAAATAAAATTTGAGATCCCACGATCATCATTAAAAAATTAGAACTTGATTTTTATTCAAAATGACCATTCATAAGTGTAAAAAATAATATGCTAATTTTTGGAGCCATAAAAATTAGAACTTGATTTTTACTCTACTTCAATGTTTAGTTAATTTACTCTTCTTTAATGTTTAAGTAATCTCACCGGAAGTCAACATCAGAGCATATTTTATTATTGGAAAAATTACAGGGCAATGTATACTTGAGAAATGTTACCTCTCTTAATTGACACGGTCCATTTCAATTTTTGATGATGTGGCTAGGATTTATGGGAAATAATTTCATATTTTTCTCTCTTATCTTTAACTCTCCTAATTTGACATCATTATGGTTGGAATTAAGAGGGACAAAATTAGAAAAATACATTTTAAAAAAATATATATTTATAAATTAATAATAAATTTTATAAATATTAAATTATAAAATAATAATTTTTTTTATTAATCAATAATTAATTTTCAACGAATCCACTGTGTAATAGTTTTCTCTTTATTATTTAGGAGTGATTTTATTTACGCCCAAATATTAATTCAGTGCGTTTAATTAATATTTTGAAATTTTAATTCCTATTACACTCTAATATAAATTTGTTAATAAAAATAATATATATTAAATTTTAAAATAAAATATTATTTTTTTCTGGCAGTACACCTTAATCCTAATCACTTGTAAGACACAAACTCAAGAATTAATACTACAAACTCGAGAATTTGAAAACTACCATGACTGCTACATGTGAGAACTTGCTCGTTGCCTCCAGAAAACCATACAAGATTCTCACATTAGAAAAGAAAAAAGAAAAAAGAAAAAAAATTCATATTAGAGTCCCTTCATCTTCTTTTCAAAATTTCAATTATTTTCTTTTTATTTTTTTTCATCACTCTAAAACTTTAATCTACCTCATCAAAATACACCATTATTAGTAATATCGTTATTTTTTATTATGCTATAACTTACAAATCGAAAATATTTTTTGAAGTAATTCATTAAAAAAGGAATAAATTTTCACATAAATATCAAAATTTTCTTGCTTAAAAACTGATTACTTAAAAAATATTAAGTAAAAAGAAGTCCTCCCTAGTCAAGACGGATTTATTCAATCATTTAATAGATTCGGGGCATCTGCCTTTGGTTTTCACATCCTAGGATCATTATTTGCCACATTCAAAAATTGAACCAGAAGAAATTCATACTGTTGATTAAAGACATAACAGTTAATTTTACGTTTATGTTGTCCTTTGGCAAGTTGGTAAAAAACCAGCTTTTTGACTTTGTAATTTTTTTGATTCACATCACATCTCTACTTTTTCACACTAAAAAAGTCAAAAAGTTATAAAAAAATAATAAAAAAAAAAGTCAAAAAGCTAAATTTTACCATCTTTCCAAAACATCACAAAATTTCTTATCAATTTATGTTTAAGGATTTTTGAAAATAGTATAATTTGGGGTTTTTGATTTATTTATTATTTGAGTGTACCTTGAAAGGTAATTTATGAAAAAATATATGGTGTATTTAGATAAAATTATAATCCTAAATAATTTAATAGAGAGTATTGAGAAGGGAAATTTGGCTATAAACCCCCTTTACCTTCCTTTCATTGTTAAAAGGACTAAAAAAAAAATTATATTTTCTAAACCCCTTCATAATTATAAAATCTTACATAAAGGACAAAATTTATTATTTAAATATTTTTTCAGACTATTATACCCTCCACTAAATCTTCCCATTTTCTCCACCCACTCTCTCTCCACCTTCTTGGTCTCTATGACTCTGGCCAGCCAAAATCGAGTTCATCTAAGCCTAAGATTCATTCAATCTTTAACCTAGAACACTAACCTGGTTCAAGCAATCACAATCTGACCTGTGTATTTGAATTGAAGCTTAGTTTGAAGCTTTAATCTAATTTGCGTCTATCAAAAAACCAAGGACTTCATCGCGAAACTGATTCGATTCGACAATCAACCCGAATTCAAGCTTCTGGGACTCGCGATTACGAACTGGAGTCCTTCGCGATCTGACCTTGGGTTCTCTCTTGTGACTCGTTGTTCTTTGAGTCAACTTCGATGAGAACTTTGGATTTCGAGTTCTAATTGGAATTGCGATTTCAGTTTGCATCTGGCTTGAAGGTTGCAAACTCTAAGTTCGAACGACTTGCAGATCGACTTCGCTAACTAAATCGAAATCAAACTTGTGTTTGTTATTTTGAAGCAAAATTAGACTCGATTTGAAGCTTCTATTGCAATTTGAAGATCCATCGAGTTCGCAATGACCACATGGAGAAGAGTGCTGGTAGAGTTGTTTAGTTATACATATTTTTTTAAACACAGATTTGGGTTTTGAATATATGTATATATATATATATTTGTGTGTATGAGTGTTATTGAACACATGTATTCTTTTCATTGAGATTTTGTGATTGTTGATTGAGTTTTAGAAGTTTTTCTTCTCAATTAGATATGTTGATTTGTTGATTAATTTGTTTTGTTTTTGTTTATTTGTTTGTTTGTTTGTTTGTTTTTTGATTTATTTTTGTTATTTTTGATCTAATTTCATTTGACAGAACCAGAGTAAAATTTTACTCTGGTTCTATTGCTCTGTTTTTTGTTTAAGATAATGAGAGTAAAATTTTACTCTGGTTCTATTGCTCTGTTTTTTGTTTGAGAGAATTAGAGTAAAATTTTACTCTGGTGTTTGAATGACAGTAAAATTTTACTTTCAAGAGGTGGTCATTGCCAAACACTTCAGCCACCACAAACATTGCCTTCGCTTTTTTACTTTTGTGCAGAGTAACATTTTAATTTTAGCTCCAGAGTCTCACAGTTTACTCGTTTTTCACAGTAAAATTTTACTTTTATACAGAATAAAATTTTACTTTTGTATAAAGTCTAACATTTTATTAGTTTTTCAGAGTAAAATTTTACTTTTATACAGAGTAAAATTTTACTTTTAGTTTCAGAGTCTCACAGTTTACTTATTTTTCAGAGTAAAATTTTACTTTTGTGTAGAGTCTAACGTTTTACTAGTTTTTCAGAGTAAAATTTTACTTTTATATAGAGTAAAATTTTATTTTTAGTTTCAAAGTATAACATTTTACTCTTATTCAGAGTAAAATTTTACTTTTATTCAGAGTGAAATTTTACTCTGAAATACACAGTGAAGATGGCTTAATAGGATAGATATGAGGGTAATATAGTAAAAGAAACAAGTTTTAAAATATTAGGGGGTTTTGAAAGTACTTATATAATTCTTGTCCTTTTGAAAGACAAATTAGATAGTGAGGGGGTTATCACCAAATCCCCCTATTGAGAAATTGAACATACTTAATGATGTGTAAATAGAATCCCCTATTATTTAGGGGTGCGCATCGATCTGTTGGCCCGCCTAGCCCAGCCTAATTTTTTTAAGACTTGAGAAGGTTGTTTTAGGCTATAAGGCCAGACTAAGTCAACATTTTCAATCCAAAATATTAATGGTCTGGGCTTGCAATTTATACTCTCAACCCAACTCAACCCACTATTAAATTAATTAATTAATTATAATACATTAAAATATATAATTTTTGTTATGATCTAGAATTTATCTTCATTGATTTTATTAAAACTAATATTTGTGATGATATATGATTAAATTTATTTAAGAAATCCTTTAATTTATACACAAACTTTTCAATTTATAATGATATCAATATATTTATTTAAGAAATATAATATATAATTGAATTTACTTATAAAATGTTTAAAAAAAATTTTTTAACATATAATCCAATCGGTGGACTTGAGATTTATAATTTTTTTTTTTGGATCAGACTTGGGTAGTTGTAGAGGCCTAATATTAAGGCTAGACCAAACTTAAACAAATACAAAATTTCTTATTATATAGTATCGGCACGATCCGGCTATGACCACCCCTATTATTTGCTCTCCTCAGGGCTACTTTAAGGTGGGCTGAGGGTTGCAATTGTGCTTCAAGGTACAACAATGCTACTGTGAGTTATTTTAGAATTTTTTTATAGTTCTGTTTTTAATAATTCACATCATTCATATTATAAAAATTCATTAAATATATCATCCATTAAAAAAAATTAAATTAATCAAATATTTGTAATCTTATGACTAAGTTCTAATTATTTTTAATTTTTTTTTACAATCATGTTAATAATTTATTTTTTAAAAAACAAATGTGTTCTTATTATAAGATAACAGATGTCTAATTAATTTAATTTTAAATTTTATAATATGAACAATTCAAAATATCAAAAAACAGCTTAGAATAAAAACCCCATGAACCCCACAGCACAATACCCAATTCGCTCTAAGATTGCTACTTAATAATTACACAATATATATGTAGAATGAAAAATTACAAGTACTTGATGAATTAGTCGGAACAAAATTACAATTCAATAACTTAATGTTTAGAAGTGCGATTTATGAATTTAGAGACACGGAAAATTGACTCGAACTCCACTTTTTTTTTTTTGGTCTAGATATCATAAGGATTTTTCTGATTAATTTGTGTGGGCCATTTAGGTTAGAGGTCCCAACTCTTCCAGCTCATACTAAATTTATGGACTTCTCAACTGGTTCTGAATTCTGACATCTAATTCCCATGTTCTTGAGTGGAATTTTGTTGCCTTTGAATTGATAATCTCTTTGATGGCCAAGAAGGCAACACAAACAACTGCAATTTTTTACAGTCCTGGGTTGAAATTTCTAACAATTATAGATACTTTTCTCGTAATTTCAAAGATTACATTGTCCACTTTTATTTTATTTGACAATATACAAAATCCTTCCAACCTTTAGAGATGGTGACAAAAATTGCTCGCACAAGCAAATTTGTATAATTACTATTATTTTTTAGAATAATACTATAGAAACAAAAAACATATATGTACAAAAAACTTGTATAGAATGAGGTAACACTATTATAAGCCTATCATTATTAAACAAATAACTCATCATGTTGATTAGTAATTACATAAATGTGATTATTAATTACATAAATGTCACTGTTACATCATTCTTGTAACAAATTTTGTATAATTTTTTTTATCAAAATTTTTTTCCTATTTTTTAAGTACCCAACCCACCATATCCTCAACCAAACAACCATCGTCTTCTCTCTCCTCTCCTCCCTCCACCGACACGACCCCCTCTCTAAGCCACACAACCACCACCTCCATTGTTGATATTGAACTTTAGAACTAAATTGGCACCACCAAATCTCTTATCATCATGGATCAACAATTCAAACCCATATATATATATATATATTCAAACTCCTAATGTTGTGTTTGGTTGGGAAATTTGGAAAGAGATTTAGAAAAGGAAAGGAAAAAGGTAAATGAAATGTGAATAAAATATACCTACATTTTACCTAATTTCATATACGTTTTCTCTTTCCAAATCCTTTCCCAAATCCCCCAACCCAACAAACACAGCGTAAATCTACCACCAGAACTCTGTTTTCATGTTTGTATACATATTATATATATAGCATCAGTTCAAGGTAAAAGGAGAAAGTTACCATGTCAACAAACCTTGTATCTTCTTCATACATGCCAACCAATTTCTTGTCATCACAACGTTGGAATACAACCCCAATATATATGTGACATGTATTTAAACGACGACAAGAGATGGCTACAACCTAAGATGACAACAATGACCATTTCCATTGCAATCCCATCATATAAGTTTGCCAGAGAACGTTTCAGTTAAAGATGGTTGAGAGATTGGGGTCGAGAAAACGAAATTCCACTGGAGTTTGAGAAATCCCAGGAACATACAAAACTTTCCTAGGAAGTCCGATACAATTGCAAACCATAATGAGTAATGGCACAATCTGGACAAGAAATGATAAAACTAGATGTGGCCTTTGGACAGTTTAAAAACTTTCTATCAATTTTAAATGATCAATCAGAGAAATATATGCATACCAAACAGCTCTCAAATACATTCACAAGAAAACCAAGTGCAACACACAATGCCATGTTCATGCATATGCATGAATACAAAGGGCATCTTTCCGATGTACCCAATAAAATAAAATAAAAACAGGAATACAAAGGGCATCTTCGCAAATCTATAAAATTGTTTTATGAACTAGGTAACACAAACACACCACATGAACAAAAGCAAACCTCCATAGACAAAAGCAAAGACAAACCAAAGTTGCCAGCCACTTGAGTCTTTACTTGTTATTGGGGCCAATACCCTGCTCAGACTTCATTCAAGCCCTTGCTATTTGCCTAATCAACTTCCAAGCTTTCCTAATAACGAACTGTTGAAAAAAAAAAAAAAAAAATCATAATAGCAAACCATTATGAATAATGGCACAATCAGGACAAGAAAGGACAAAACTAGATGCTACCTTTTGCTGGACAGTTGAAGACTGTTTTCAATGTTAAATGTTCAATTAGAGAAAGATATGCATACCAAACAATGTCAAACACATTCAAAGAAAACCAAGCACAACCCACACATGTTATGTTCATGCATGTAAGCATGCATACGCAGGGCAGAAGGTGACTTCACAAACTGAATTGTTTTATCTCATGAACTATGTAACACATACCATAAGCAAAAGCAAACCACCACATGCAAAAGCAAAGACAAACCAAAGT